>JAQMCX010000048.1:10961016-11031016 GCA_029814765.1 Acanthurus leucopareius | reverse complement strand
ATCTCTTTGCTTCTTTATGTTCATCATTGAAATATTTCATAACCTCACAAGGGCAAATCATTGGCATATTTTCATTTGAAATGTCTGTCCTTCTTAGTGTTTTTCAGCATATGTTCATCAAAACCCATTTTTCTGTTCTATCCTCAGACTGCTCCGGTCTGACATAGTTAACCTTAACCAGGCTAGTAATTCCCCATAGATGTTTAATTGCTTTTTGTGAGGGCCTCTTCACCTACTCCTGGATTAAATAAATGTGGAAATTCTATGGCCAAGAGTAAGACCCAGTAAGTGATACCACTTATAAATCTCAAATGTGCCACTGCAATTAAACAAGCTTTTATCCCCTCCCCTTCGTCCCTCCTTGCCTGGTATCCAAGGCTAACCCAATTCAATGCTAAAGAGAGTCCGAATTAATTTCACAATGGACTGATTTAACAGCGCCTAAGGTACCAGGCTTTGACAGAATGAGTTTTTAAAAAGATCCATTTGTCTAGGGATGAACTTCCACAGGAGGGTGTGAAAATGAGAAGGAAAGAAAGCTCAAATGGAGGAGGGGAGTGATGGAACATAAATGAATGTCAGCCCTGATTTACAATTTACACACTCTGTTTGGGTTTCTTCTGCTGTGTGTCTGCTGCTTGCACCTGGTTTTATTCCCCTGCTCCAGTAGAGCGCTGACATTTTTCAGTCTGCTTTAGATGCAGTCACTGTAATGCTGCCAGGTTTTACTGTTGCAGCAGTGTAGTGGTTATTGCAATTGATTGATTGATCTGACTCTGTGGCTGCGGTTGCTGTCGGCTCCTTCAATATTTCTAATTAAACCCCTGGTCTGCTGTTCTGTTCTTCTACACATGCAGCCATCAGTGTTTTTTTTTGAATCTCAATCATTTTTTTTTCACTTATACATTTCTCTCTGTGTTTGTCTTGCAGGTGAGCTGGTGGTGCCCACACACTCCCCACGCTACCCCACGGCGGCAGAACTTGATGCCTACGCTCAGAAGACGGCCAACAGCCCTCTGTCCATCAAGATCTTCCCCACCAACATCAGGGTTCCCCAGCACAAGCACCTTAACCGGACTGTGAATGGATATGACACCACAGGGCAACGCTACAGTCCCTACCCACATCTCCACACGGGGGGCTACCACGGCCTGCTCGCCATCGTCAAGGCCTCCTCCTCATCGTCATCGTCATCGACATCCACCTTTGTCCCTTCAAAAGGAGTTCTCAAGAACTCCGAAGGCAGACGGACTAAGCTCTCTCCAGCCCACATAGCTGTTGCCCCATATCCACCCCCTAGTAGTAGCACTTTAGCCAGTGGCCACGGCCAAATGGTATACCACACCGGGCCGTCAAAGCCTCCCGAGGGCCCCAGACTGTCAGTTCCTCCAAATGTCACTGTAGCTGGCTCAGTGATCCCTGTAACAGGGGGCCGAGGCCTGGCCCTGCCCGCACAGTCCAACCTCCCCTCCATCCAGAGCATCATCTACCAGATCAACCAGCATTGCCAGGCCCAGGCTCTGCAGCAGGTGTGCCAAGGGGCCGCCACCGCACCGTCAAATTCAAGCCCCTCCAAACAGGGCACAACCGTCATGGGGCTCTCTTCTAGCTCCTCAGGTGGAGGCTACGTGGTAGGAATGGGTCCCCAGGCTAACATGGTGTACACAGGGCCCGGGCTGCCGGCTCAGAACGCAGAGGCGATGAAGACTGGTGTGTACACAGACGGTATGGACTACATCCTTTGGCAGAAGCAACAACAACAACAACAACAACAGCAGCAGCAGCAGCAACAGCAACAGGCTGTGCTCCGCATGTACAGTGGAGGTAGCGGAGGAGGGGGCGCCGTCAGCAAGTCCCCTGAAACTTGCGTTCCAGGGAGCGGGATTATGGCGGCCCAAGTGTCCTCCTCTTCCTCCAGACCTTACCACCTGACAGCGAGTGCTAGCGGAGGAGGCGGGCTGGACAAAGTCAGCTCCTCCCCTTTGAACTGTGTGGGAATGCACGGAAATTTCTCAGTAGGTCAATACTTTGCTCCGCCGTGGAACAGTGTGCTGGTGACACCTGACAGTGACTGCTACAACCCCCAGGAGCTTCTGGGCACCTCCACGGGAGGACCAGCCACAGGGCACAGAGAGATGGGCTACCCCCATCACCATCACCTCTACCATCACCACCATCATCATCATCACCCTGCTATAGACAGTGGGGGAGGTTTGTGCTGCAGCCTGCCCAGCAAGAGCTTGTGCAACACGTCGGTGCTGAGCAGCAGCTTGCAGTCTCTAGAGTACCTGATCAACGACATCCACCCACCCTGCATCAAGGAGCAGATGCTTGGCAAAGGCTACGAGACTGTGTCTGTGCCGCGTCTGTTAGACCACCAGCATGCACACATCCGCCTCCCTGTTTACAGATAGAGGGGGAAGAAGAGGAGGAAGCGAATCAAGTGTTGTGAATTTGTGAAGAAAAATCAAAGTTAAAGAACAGAGATGTTTTTTTTTTGTTCTTTTTTTTTCTGGGTACAGACTGTTGAGAGTGGCACTGCTTTAACAAGTGTGGGAGCTTAGAGAAGAGCAGTTGTTGTGCTGTGTGACCCTTAGTTTGGCGGTTTCAAGGCAGGATTTGGGAATCCCAAATAGGAAAGGTGGTAGTGATTGCCAGTGGGAGAGAAAAGGGATTTCAAGATTCTCCAGATGTTCCATTGTGTGGTTTGCCAACAGGAATTTTTGGATTGATTTATTATATTTTTTTTCTGTTTTTTGATGTTTTACTTGCCTGAACATTTTTTTGATGAGAATCATAGGTTGACATGAAGTGCATACGCCACTCGTATCCCCCTTCCAAATACTAAGGATGAAGCTACTGTGTAGGTTGTCACTGAAATGGTCTTTTAAAGGGCCAAAGTTTTAGGGCTGCTCTCAAAATCCAAAACTCTGTAACAGCACACACATAAACACACACACTCACACACATACAGATACACAAATTTACTGATACATGAGGAGACTAAAGTTATAGGCAGTACTCGAGTGGGTATGTACAAGGATCATAAGGTTGAATTACAAGGATAGTACAATATTAGTTATTATTGCTGTTATAATTGATACATAAATTGCACTGCTTGAATCTTGTTAACTTTGAAGTTTGGAATTGGGTAGTTTGAATATGATATATTTAAGAAACTTGAAAAACTTGAACCTATTTTTTGTTGTTTTATATATTTGTAGGTATATTATATGCATCGGCTGCTATGGGGAAAAGTGTCTCAAATGCTTTTTTTTATTTTATTTTTTTTTTCCACTTTTGTTTTTATGATTTTAATATTCCTCCTCAAGCTGATGTGCAGTTTCTTATGTCCTGGTGTGAGGCATAGTCGCTGCTTTGGTTCTGTAAGAACCCCGGTCGGAGAGCTCTTTTTCCTAACCAACACTGGAATCTACAATAAATCTTGAAATACTTATTTAAAAAAGAAAATGTTGCAAAAAAAAAATACAACAAAAAGAAATGTTACAATGAAGAATGTGATTGGGAGGTTATCTACATAACCTGTATGTTTATGCGTGTATGTGGCTGAGTGCATGCGCGTGTGTGCTTTTTTTTTTAGTTTGTGTTCTTCAAAATCCTCAGACTTTTTTTTTTTTATATATTATTATTATTATTATTATTCAATTGTGTCATTACAAGATTTTTACCACCAAGACTGAAAATGTGATTCACCAGTCCCATAAACATCATATCTGAGTAATTTACTGGAGATATTTTGCAAATTTTGCTCCCTTTCATTGGAGGCTTTGGATATTTTCCGGAGCCACAGCAGAGATCGAGTTCTCTTATGACTCCTGTTGTTACAAAACAACAAACCCTGCGTCTGTCAAATGTTATCAGAGGACAGAAAGAGGTGGGAACGGAAGGAAGTCATATTTTAAAGGTACTACTCACTAATCCTAATCCTGCATACAAAAACAAAATGAAAACAATCATGCCCTGTCCTCTGGCATCAGATGAAATGAGATGAGGCTCACTGCTTTTCCTTGTCCATTTCAGCCCCTGGTTGGGACACATTTGGCCCCGGCCAGTCTTAACTTGATGATTCAGAGCAGTGAAATATTTATTATGACTGTGAGATTCCCTTGAATGTACTGCACTTAAATTACTGCAATGGTGTATTGCCTTGTGGGACTCAAGTGAAAGAGAAAAATTGGATCAGTGCAGCAGTCCTCTGGTCTTAAATTAGCATTTCTTTTGTCCATCAAATTTCAATGGTAAATTGAATTTAGTAACTGGAGAGAGAGAGGGAGATGGAGCTTTGTTGTGGGGAAATACTGGCCTCAGTCTAGATTTATGAAGTGCAATTATTATGACTGTATTAACATTTTTCTCTGAGCTTACACCAAAAAATGTAAACTACAGTTGTCAATACATTCCCAATGTACCACATCCCTAATCCCTATCCTTTTTTTGTTTTTGTTTTAAGGTGTAAAATAAATTTGTTTAAGAATATATTCAGAAGCCTCATCTTGGCTTTGAAGTCTGTCATTATTTTTTTGGCATTTGTCCTCTAGAAGTCGGTGGGAAATCGAGCATTTGTTTCTGGGGTGAGATCCAGCAGGACGTGTGATGTAGATCCTTTCCTCTGCCACTAAAAAAAACACCTAGTATATTTAATTGATCATATTTTTTATGTTTACACTTATCCAAAGATAAAGGACAGACAGCATTGTTGGGAAAAAAAAGAAAGGATTCATTCATGAATATTGAGGATGAAGTGAAAAGCAGGAAATAATGTTTCTTTGATCATCTGAACTCCATAAATAGACGTGTTTTTCCCTTAAGATAACACTCGCTCAATCTTGACTATGAGCCTTAAATTATGAGCTAATGGTGTTTATAGACACGCTGCCGTGTTTGAAGGCTGACAAAGATTTCAGTCTAAAGAAATACCGAGCCCCCCCGGTTAAAATTTGCACAGAAATCCTCCTTAACATTCCAGTAAAAAATTTTCATGTTGTTTCAACAGCTTAATACCCCAGCCACAGTGTGATTCCAGCATATTTTCTGTCTTGTAGAAATATTTTGACAGATTTACAGATACATCCCGTCCCTAAATCCCCTCCGTTTGGCTTCTGCATCCAAGCATTAAACCCTGTCACATGATGTTGAAGTGAAGAGGAGACACTTGAGGCAGTGGAGTTTCTCGTGTCTGGCCTTTCCCACCAGTGGAGGTCTGAGGCACCAGGCCTCTCTGCTAATGGGAATATTGGGTGACGCCTGGCTGCTGGACACTGCCGGTGGAGAGTATTCATTCACTCAAAGGGCTGAAATCAAACCCTTTTCAAATAGCAAGGGATTTCCTATTAGGTACTGAGAGGAATGTGGCCATTTTGTGCCAAGTTCAACAGAATAAAACAGGGAAACAATGACACAAAATACGACGATTTTCTTCATTTTTGCAGATCTGATGAGGTCAAATCCATGATACTGGATTAAATTTATAAAGGTGATATTTAGCTGCTTTTACCATCTTTGTTTCGTGGATACATTTTCTACCATACAGGCTCCAAACTGTCTGTCCCTCTGGTCCTTTAAACACATTAATGAGCTCCTATTGATGGGATGCGTCTTAGCCGTGCGACTCTGGTCCATTCCACAATTCCCGATTTGGACAATGAACGCTTAGCCCATATTAGGATAATAGAATTAAATTTCAAATAGATTTGTGCCTGAGCTGATCCATGCACGGCTCACTCAGCTGCAGAGGCAGAGTGGCATATGGCATGTCATTATCTAAGCCCACCCTCCCCCTGTTCAGGGCCAACAGGGTTCAGCAGTGCTTAAACAAACTGAAGGTTAGGACTGGCTGGCTGGCGTTGAAGAGGAGGACAGCAGGGTTTGTTGTGTGGGGAGTGGGGGGGGGGCGTGCGGGTTGCTAAATCACAGCCTCCACAGTGTCTCCGAGGGCCTCAGCACCACACCATGGCGCCTGGGCTCAGAGGCCTGCTTTAAAAGCTGGGCTGTGTTTGATCGAGGGGATTTGTTTTCTGTTGGATTATACATGGTTGCTCCCTGCCTGGCTGAGGGGCCCCGTGCAATGTGACAGATCTCAGTAAAAGACAGAAAGAGCGAGAGAGATACAGGGAGGGATTTTGGGGTCAGAGAAGCCTCGAAGCATCAGTAATCAGGATAATTGCCATGTTCCTGGTGCTGGTTTCTGCCTCCCCTCTTTGGCTGTGCGGCCTCATATTCAGATTCAAGCTCTGAGGAAATCACGTTTCTCACTGAAAGACTTACTGTGCCTCAATTTTTATAAGTTCCAGCGAGTGACATTTCATTTGTAACTAAGTTTTTAATGCTTGGAAAAATATTTAAAGTTGTGTCGCCCTGGAAATTATAAATTTCCCCATTCAAACACCATCTGAACGAGGACATTTAGCTCTCTCATGTATCTCTGTGGCTACAGACTATTGACTGTTAACATGTTTTCAAGGGCAATGAGACACTCACAAGGATTGCCTGAGGGCAAAGTAGGGGGGAAATTGACTTATGCTGGTTGTAAAAATCCCTGAGTAAATCCTAATAAGTCCATGAAGACCTTTACCCAGTGCAAAGGTCTAGTCACATATTATGCACCTTAAATACTGCTGAGAAGGAAAGGGAGCGGACGGACACGTTCAAAGCAGGGTCAGCTCTTTCACTCTCATAACAGAGGAGATGGGAGGGCAGGGAGGGATAGAGAAAATAAAGGCAGCTGCTCGCTCTGTAGAGTCTTGGCGCTGCTTCTCTAACATACAGATGACAGAGGGAGGGAGAGGGTGGGGGGGTGGGGGGTGGGGGGGCTGCTGACATCCCCTCCACACCGCTTTGGTCAACCTCAGTCATGTCCCCTGGCTGCCCTTGGGCCCCTGGGGCTCTCATCTGAGAGTCCTTCCCAGCATCCCTCCTTAACGTCTGCAGAAGATAAAGTCATGAGGCCAGTCTTCTCCATTTGGCTCCCACCTAGCAAGCAGATACTATAATCAATAATACAGATTGTCCTGAGGAGGCTTGTATAGTTAATCCATCAGCCTTATAGCTGTATTGCACAATGTCATTAAAAATTTCTTGAGTTTCGCAAGAGTTAGAGCACATCGCCGTCTCTTTAGTGCTACTGAGCAAATCTGGATGGGTCACATGTGAGCAACATGCAATTTAAATGTTGTTTTAAGCGTTTATTAAATGCAACACAAGATAGAAATCGGCACAGATTAAAAACTAAATCAAGATTTTTTTTTATTTATTTTTTTTTTCAAACCCACAGCCCAGGAGCCATTTTTCCTAACAGGCAATGCAGCAGGTTGTAATTCCAGGAGCTTACAGCCTTTTATTTCTTCAGCGTCACAACTATGTATGTTCAGCTGAAAAAGCTTATGGCCTCCAAATATTCGTCTAGTTTATGTGGTGGCTATATTTCTGTATCCAATCTAAACACAAAAGTCTGGGGATTTTGCTTTTTTTTTTCTTCCTGTTTCCTTTTACTGTTTGTGTGGCTCTCAGAATGTTCCTGTGGACAAACAGGGCTGTTTTTTTTTTCCCGAATGATCTCAAATGCACCAACGCTGCCAAAGTCTGAGGGTGCTGCAACCTTGAGAAAATCATATATATGGAAATGGGAAATCTATAAAGCATCTCTCTTATTGTTCTCCCTGCAGTGTTGTATTTATGTTTTAAAAAAATGATTTTGTCTCCTCAGGATAAAAAAATGTAAAGAATACCTTGCTCTTTTTTTTTTTGAAAATGATAATATATGAGTATTAGATTTCGAAATAAGAAGTCTGAATATTTAAAAAAAAAAAAAAAAGCTGTAAAATCCTTTAGTCGTGGGGTTTTCAACTTTTGAATGTGCCTACAGCCAAGCATCCCAGTGATTGCTTACCTTCTACCCCCTCTCCAGTTCTGCAATCTCTCCCTAATCTCACCACAACCATCATCTTCAATTTGCTGAAACTGCCACTGCCCCCTCCATCCCAACGACCACAGTAGATATTTTGTCTGTTCCCTGCTTTTTGTCAATCTCAGGACTGAAATTTCTTTATTTTAATGTAGATGGTTGGTTTTCATTTGACCTCTCCTCTCTTATGTATTATTGTTTGACATAAGTAAATAAAGCAGATGACTTCTACGCCTGTCTTGTTGCTGTGCTCGTCCGTAGTCTTCCTCTCTTCCTGTAAACGTCTTCTTAATATTTAAGGCTCAGGACGAGGCCTTACTGTAATGAAGGTAAGCATATTAGTCTTAGGACTCACTTTGCACATCACCGCCATATGCCAGCCGCTTGAAATCCTGTTGTTAGCTTGACCTTTTTCACCTTTGCAGCACTATGTGTGGCATCGCTAAGGCTTCACAGTTTGTGAGGGATGTGTCCTTTAACACTGGAAGACAATCTCATCTTTGGTAATCAAACAATCAAAAAAAAAGAGGACAATACCCTTTTAAACTGTGGGAATGAGTGACATTTTTCTGAATGGGGGCTTGGAGAAACTGCTCTTGTTTGGAGGAAAAGATGAGCTACGTCTTTTTGCATGCAACTGACCAAAGTGACCAAGATGAGGTTTCCTCCTCTGTAGCCTGGACATTTACGCCATATAATAAGGGAATAAAAGCCATCTTAAATAACAGCTTTCTGAACCTGTTGTGACAAAACAAAGCACAGCTACTGATCTTTGTCTCTTTTTGCAGCTTACACTCCTACGCCTCCGCTGAAAACACACCAAGGGACAAATTACAGCTTCAGTACTGCATTATATTTTAATTTCATAATTGATAGTCTGTTTTCTAATGTGAAGTTCTCAAGAAAAAGTAAATTTGCGGTAAAATTGTGCTCTTTTTTTTCAGCAGGGTTTTACCAGGACATCACGGTCCACTTCCTGAGGATAAGGAACACAACATGCACCCAATCTGAAATGTTTATCAACACAGGTGTTTTCAAGAACTCAATATTGACGCCTTTTCCTGCTTTCTCTCCTCACTCCCAACCTCTCCACCCACCTAAAACATCAGATAAGCCGTCGTCTGATGAGCCAGCCGCCTCCACCAGAGCGTGTGGTGCTGGGAGACTGCACACTGATTTCATACACGCTCGCTCGGACAGAAAAAGAGCTCCGTGGAGCAGAAATGCTTCTCTTATTAGCAAAACTCATTCACCTGCACGCCACATTGAGTCCATGGCAATTTCACAATAAATCATGAGAGATGCCTATAAAGGCCGGGCAGCTGGCTGACGCTCTGCCGCGGCCGTGCCCTCGCCTGTCAGTTTAGACACTCTGAATCATTTCAGGTTCAGCAGCCTTGTTTCATCTTAGATGAACTGAAAGGTCATCTCACACGTCACCTAACCAATATGTCTGCGGCTCCTCATCTACCAGTGCTTCCAGTGATTGCTCATTCCTTTTAGAAATACCACGCCGAGGTGTAATGTTTAACCAGGAATTATGAAAGGAATTTTCAAGGAATAATTTCAAGGTAGAAAAAGAAGTTTGACAGCTTCTCCAGGAGCTGACTGTTAAGTCTCAAGCCAGACTTTATCTTTTATCCTGCTCTTTCACAATATTGGTTAGGGGAGTGATTAGTGAGAGAGTGACATATATGTAGGGAGGTTTCCCACTTTGTATCGGGCTGCTGAACCTCAGGCAGACAATGAATGCTTCACTTAAAGCAATCAGACAGGCTGGAGTGTTGTTTAGTGAATAAAGAATGAGCTAGCCTAAGTCAAGCCTAGTATCCACTTGAGACTCATCAGCCTAAACACCTTAAAGCTTAACTGGCTGGACAATAGCTGAACAATTTGTGCTGCCAATATCTAAGCTAGTTAGTTTGCTTAAGACCTTTGGCTGAGACTGTCAACTTTCCCTTATGTGCAGTTTCTAAACGAGGGCCGTTACAACATGATCCTGCTTGGCTGTCACTCGGTTTGTTGAGACACATTTGTGGCAGCGAGCACACACACATGCTGCAAGCGAGTGAGCCATTTTGTTAACAGCTCACACTTCCTGTGCAAGTGTGCGGTTCCAGAGTTGCTGACAGTGACACTTGCAGGACCGAGCCCTGCCCTACTTAACAGGCTGCAGGGAGGAGGGCAGGCCAAGTTGTCAGCAGCGCTAGGTGCTCACTGCTTAGATAAACCTGGAGGATTAGTGGCCCAGTTAAAGTTGGGGCAAAGAGGATTAGCCTCTTCTCTGAGGTGGTGAGAGATTCCCTGTGTCCTTCAGCGCTGCTGGCCTCAGAGAAGAGAGAGAGAGAGAAGAGTAGGAAGAGGAAGAGGAGGAGGAGAAGGATGGGAGGTGAAGGGTGAGGGGGTGATGCCCTGGTTATCACAAGTGAGAATCACCACAGTAATATTTAAAAGGGGAAAAGGAAAGGTGAGGTGTAATGATGAAAGGTGAAAGGAAACGAAGCAGCCCATAAATTGTCGCCAGCTTGTGGTTTCATTAGGAAGGCAAAAGCCCATAATTACTGTGCGGGTGCTCGAGCGAGGTCAACGAGACCTGAAAAAAGACTTCAGAAGTGGACTGCTGTCTACAAACTACAGCCTATTAGAATAACAGTTAGCAAGGACAATGCAATATTTACAGCTATAATTAAATATAATATTTGTTCACTGCATGGGAACACACTCTCGCTTGTCTACTCCAAATGGGATCTGTACATGCAACACAGCAGAGGGATTTAGACCTCTGCAGCCATCCGCAGGCCAGAGAAGGAACTGCAAGTGATGATAAAGAGATGAAAACTCAGCTGAACTCAAAATCCCTGTAATGAGTTTTTGGGATTTGTGGAGTGTAATAAATGTATATTTAGTCAGATACACACTGATAATCGAGAATACTTTTTTGTAAAGCGCTTATGTTATTAAACCCTCTGGGAAAGATTATATAGATGGTCGGACGGCAAAAACTGGGAATTATTGACTTTAGTATGAGAACTCTTTTTTATGCAAAGAACTATAGAATAAATGTTTAATCTGTAGTCAGATTCTGTTGTCAAAAAAGTAGATATTTAAAGGTTTGTCTCACTACACTAAAGTTTTTTTAGTTCAAACACAAATGAAAACAAATTACAAACCAGATTGAGGGAACCCACAAAAGCCCCACAAGTTTTATATTAAACTATTCTTTTTTTTCTTTCTTTTAAAGTGTTTTACAATTTTCCTCACAAATTCAGGTTGGACATTAGGGTCTATTCAGAGCTTTCATATCCTCTCACATTAATAAGTATTAGTATAAGTAGTTTCTGGCTGATGCTGATTAGAAGCCTTGAATAAAATAATTCAATCAATCATTTGAATACTGATTGGAAAAAAAAGATCTCATATCTATGCAGGAATTGCAAGACGGACCAAAGTATGGTTTATAAAATAATTTCAGTGTTTATTGTTCTGTGCAGCAATGTACAAACAATACAAAAAAATGCAAAGACATGTCTCTTTATAAAAGCAATGTAAACATTGTGAACAATGACCTGTGACCTTCAACAGTAATGAATTGGTGAAAATGAATTGTAGGGACTTTCTGCTCTTAATCAAACACTGCCATGCAGCACAATAGCATAAATACATGCATACATACAGTAGTCTCGCATAAACAAGATGCTATATAGGGCAAGGAGCCAATTGCAATGAAAACACTGCAGTAAATAGGGGGAAGCACATAATGGCAAGGCCTGAGAGTTGATTATGCAAATACCCCAGCTGCAAAGGAACAATAACTCTGGAAATTCAAAGACAAACCATAACACGGAAGGCTATTGTCTCGCTTTTGCATATTTGCTTGACAACTATAACCTGCTCATCATGCCCATCTTGTTCAGAACAATGTCTTTGTGTTCAAATAATAATGCACACATCAGAAATTGTCATAGTGCATTGTTTCAGTTCAAATGAAAGCAGTGCTGCCTGGGCTGGCAGTCCAAGACTGAGACTTTCATAGTTTTGAAACTATTTAATTACAATAGTATAGAAAAGGACGAGAAAATATACTTCATAAAACAGATATTTCCTGTCTCTAAACTCTGACCCATCCCAGCTTTAAAAATAAACATTCAATTTAGCATACAATATAATCTCTATGACACATCATACATGGACCTCTTAAATATAAAGCAAGCAAATAAAAGCCGATTCTATTTTATAAGCCTATGACTATCTATTGCAACGTTCTCTTGAAGAAATGTCTCTCATTGTGATTATGGCCTTTCTATCAAAGCTTCTGTTTACACTGCTTATGCAATAATACAGTAATTATGTTTCTGCTAGCTATTAGATAACCATGATTCTGTTTTCTGTAACACTATAACGACTCTGGAAATGCTGAAATATCTTGACTCTCTTAAATCCCTGAGTGATCAGCCACTGATGTCTGAGAAGCAGAGGTACAATCCATTTGTAAAATAAGTCCTCTATTCTAATGTTACAAGTAAAAAAACAAATGACTAAATTACAGCTTGGTCTATGAGTTTCATCTCAGGATTACTGCTTTAAATGTTTTTTGTGTTTCTCAGATCAGTATTCTTTTTTTAAGACATTGTACATCCAGTGTGAGCTTAGTCCTCCTTGTTGTATTACACTGACAGTCTTACTGTAATATTTGCCGTAATTCCTCTGAACAAAAGGCACACAAGAACTGTGCAAATTAGTACAATTATTGGACAAATTATCCCCTGCAGAGTGATCTCACTGATGCTCATGGCTCTCTGCTGTCTACTTATGAGAAGGACAGCAGAAGTCATCCACAGACGTCAGTGTCTGGGCGTCAGCGGCTCCATCTCTATCGCCAGATCACGAGGCTGCGATCCTTTGCTTAACTCCACCACCCGCGGGACCACTGTGGACCAGCGGTCTGGAGAGAGATAAAAAGAAGAAGGATTTTCTTTTATCTGTATGAATGAATTACAGTGAATATATACTTATTTGTCCATGAATTAATTCATGAGAACAAAGTGAGAATCTCACCTCTCCTCAAGACTCTTACGCTCTGTTGCAACCCGTTGAGTTGGCAGGTCTCATTCTTGCCTGGATCCTCGTTGATAATCGCCAGGTTTTGATTCCAGTGGCACCAGTTCACCTCGTCCACTCTGATGTAACAAGACACCAAAAATTTGACAGTTTTCTTTGAAGTGGTGTTCGTGCCGCTGAGGGACTGTGATTATGAATCGTGAAAAATACCTGAAGCACCAGCGTCGGTCAGGTGTTCCATCCAAGTTCTTCCCCACAGTCACCATCTCCCCGGCTCGGAAAGACTTGCGAAGGCAGACTGGGAAAGAGCGCTCAATATCCAAAATGGTTGTTGCCCACTGTGAGCATAAATTGTATTCACATGTTAAATGATTGCCACTCAAATAACAAAATGATATCTCTTTACCCCTATCCCAAATGTAAAATAATGACTTATAAACATCTCTGAATGGATTGCCATGAAATTTCATACAGATATCAAAGGGTTCTAGAGAATTAATCAGGAATTGCTAAACTTTTCTTCTGGCACTACAATGATGTTGATATATGCACTTTTAAGTAAATCGTCTAAGCAAGCTTTCATTGGGTTGATATGGAAATGGGTACAAACATTCGTGTAGCCCACAGGATGATAAACCTCAGTGATTCCTGAGCTTTTTATGCACCATCTGGTCAAAAAAAAATTGTCAAATACTTTGTTTATAACCAATTTTTAAAAAAAACAACTCCCATCAGCCTCAGCTATACTTTGTATATGATGCTAGATGGGAAATGTTAGCATGCTAACTAAAATGGTTAATAACATTTAACTTAAAGTGACTCTAAGATCTGCTTGGCCAAAAGATTTTTTTTTTTTAACTATACAAAAAACTATGTCAAAATTAAACAAAAACTATCTGCGAAGCCAGATACCACAACAGCTAACAGGACATTATGTTTTCATAACTTGTAAGAACTGGTCCTTTAAAGCTTTAAAGAGTGTTTTTTATTAAAACAGTCTTACACAATCAACTATGTCGAGTTTACCTGAAGCTTCCAGATCTTCTTGCTCTCTTTGGACACCTGTCCCACCGTCTCCCCCATCAAAGCGATCAACATGTTGAGCAGCAGCACAAAGGTAAGGATGATGTAGGTAACCAACAGGATGAGGAAGACCGCAGGATACTGTGCACTGTGGATCATGTCTAGTTCTCCCATCCCAATGGTCAGCTTGAAGAGGTCCAGTAGGAATGTACTGAAGGTGTCTGGGTCCCTGCATTTGGGGTAGGTGGGACATTCCCCGCCACAGTCTGAGCCCTGTGGAGGACACACTGTCAGCAGGGACACCAGGGCTGTGGGGTGGAAACAGAGGAAGTTGGGTTACATGTTTGTGAGCACCGAAAGGAAATGCCCAATATTTTTATGTTCGATTTCTTGCTAAAAATTAGATGAGGAGGGAAGAAAAACACTCTTATGTCAGCTGTTAAATATGAAGCTACAGGGCCAGGACAGTTACAGTTTAGCATACCGATTGGAAGGAAGGGGAAATAGCGAGGCATAACAATATCATAAAACCACAACTCAACAATCTTACACTCTATTGTTTTTAATGCAACACAAAAAACATAAGTAGTAAGCTGATTTGAAAGCACTAGTAGGAAAATTTTACTTCACCTTTGGACAGACCAAGCTAGGAGCCAGGGTGCAGTTAGCTTAGCAAAGCAAAAAGACTGGAAACAGTAAGACATTTGGCTCAGCATAAAAACTAAAAAAATGGTTGAATACTCTGTTATCTTGTGTTCACATTTAGACAGTTAGATTAGCTTGGCATTAAGACTGGGATATCGTGAAGCAACCTGTTAGCTTCAAGTTAACAATTAGATAACTAAGGTAGCTTAGCATAAAAATTGTAAGTAGTTGAAAAAAATCCACCCTTTTAGCCTAAGGGTCACTATTAAACAGTTAGCTTAGCTTACCATAAAAATTAAAAGAGGAGGAAAACATCCTGTTGACTTTTGGTTCAGGGTTAAATGGTTAGCTTACCTTAGCATCAAAACTGGGGCAGGGGAAAACACAAGGCCTTATGCTAAGCTAGGCATTTTCTGGCTGTAGCTTTAATTATTTTTATGGGTATTTTTGAGAGTGTGATCAATAACTCCAAACAATCCTCTTGACAAAAGAGCAAATTGGTGTAGGTCTTTTTCCAAAATGAAAAATGTAAAGTAATGTTGATGCTGATGTGCACTTGTACAGTTAGGTGACCCGAACATACCTGATGCATATCCAATCATGAAAAGCACGTACACCAGCAGAAATCTGAAAAGGTCTTTGAAAAGAATCTGAGAACAGAAAAATAAAAAAGAGCGTTAAAGACTCGCGGATGCTGATGTTTCAGGTTAATTCAGTTTCCGTTAATTTTATTCATTTTCTAACCTTCTGTATCATGATGCTGTAGGTGCCAGTGAGCTTCAGGCCTCTGGTGAAGTAAAGAGTGTTCATCCAGCCCAGGACAAGTGCAAAGACCATCACAGACACATAAGCCTCAATGCCAGACAGGTAGAGAGCAGCGGTGACCACAATCAGTACAGAGTAGATGAAGCTACGGAGGACAGAGAACAGATTTGTCAAGATAAAACAGTGCCATAGCTGGAGTCTGTGATGCTGAAGTGGTGATAAATGAAGGCAGTGAGACGTGATTGCTGGCATTTAGCATTTTAAAAAGAGTGTGGATATCACAGCCATGTTGCTAATGATCTAAATCAACAGGGTTCAGAAAGATGCTCGACATTCTCTGCTCTTTGTTTGTATCATGGGCTTAATTAAAGATGTAAACTATAAAAACATGCCAGAGAGGAGGCTGAGAAATTAATTAGATGACTCAATTAAGGGGATGCAAAATTTGCCTCGGGTAAAAGTCAGCATGAGCTAAGGCAGAGGTGAGGAAGAGGGGGAACAAGGACAGAGGATGCAGACTTACTACAGCAGTTGAAAGGATCCATCAATAAATAAAGACTTCACCCCGGGGCACTTCTTCAAGAAAAGATCCTTAATCTGCAAAGAGTAGCAGAAACATTTCCATAATGACAACAAACACTGTTGTTACAGGTCTGAGTTTGATGCGAGAGACTGGCAGACAGCAGGGAGCAACCAATGATCAAACCATAAAAAAAAGCATCAAAGCATGTCGACTCACATTGGTGAGGAAGAAGAAGATCCCTGATGCCAAGGTGACAATCTCCCCCACCATACGAAGGTAGTCAGAGGATGTCGTGTAAGGATACGGAGGCTAAGAGGAAGGAAGACGAGAATTATCAGCAACATTTATTTAATTTTGATTTAGCTCAGTCTGCTGTCTTCTCCTGTGAGAGTTACATGGCAAAGATTGTCGATCCATATTTATGCCCATTGAGAATAAAGCTTGAGCCAAGAGCCGATTAGCTTTGCTTAGCACGTCCAATGAAAGCACAACCTTTACATATGGGTTTCAGTAAAACGATAAGAAACACTGAGCAATAATGTATTGTGTTTGGATTTCCTAAACTCTGGAAAGAGCCAGTTTAGCTATTTCCCCTGCTTCTGGTCTTTGTGCTAAACTAAGCTAACCATCTGCTGACTACAGTTTTATATAATTGGCTTACAGATATGAGGGTAGTATCAGTCTTCAACCTACTTTCTGCCAAAAAAAAATCAAATCTAACCAGCATATTATATTTAAATTTTTCCTTGATACTGAGTAGTAAATGGTCACTTGATGCAAAATTGGGGAAACAAAACTTTTGGTAGATGACCCATAAACATTTCATGTGCAAATGGTATTGAGCTATAAATTGTACAACATGTGTCTTATAAAAAAAACCTTGAACATGTACATTAAAAACTGCAACAAATTTAATACCTGCTATGGTAAAAACAAAAAAATAATTATGTGATTTTCTGAAAATTGATTTGCATAAACGTTTGACAGTTTCACATCCTGAATCCTTGAACAGTTCCTATGTAATCTTGCCCACTCAGTGAAACCTCTTACATTTTCCGTTGTTTCTCACCCACCTTTCCCTGTGTTGGGTGGTAATAGGCCACCAGGGTGAAGATGATCATGGTGATGAGGTAGGAAACCACGCTGATGTAAAAGGTGACAGCAGCAAATTTCTGCCATTTGGCCCTCAGCAGCTCATTGATTGGCTCCACTGCCAGCATCTCATGGCGGTTCTGATGACAGAAAACATCAAATATAACAAAGAAGCCTCACAAACACTTTGGTGTTTGATGCACCCACAAACATTTTTATGTCACTTTTTGTGTTTTGTTGCTTTTGATACTCTGATCTTGAGAGAAACAATATTTTTGTTTTGCAGAGTTTCAATGACAAATAAACTTTATAAAGACAATATCCTTATTTACCTCATTGCGACTGTTGTAGACGAGGATTTCCAGCACAGACGGCTCCTCTCCACATGTATCCAGCGAAGACAGATCATACAGGGAGGAGTACACCGGCCCATAAGCCCAGTCCTTGAACTTACGAGACAGATGACGCACTTCCTCATCTTTGATCTCACGTCGGATAATGTGCTGAAACACCTGGAGCAATATGGAGAAGTTGAACTACTGACCTTTGACGTCAGCCTGTAGAAATGTGATGATATAAACTTTTATTTTGAAACTACCGACACGCTGCCGTGTGATTGTCCCTACCCCTATCTTGCCCAGCTTGGCAGCCATCATGAGAGGTGACATGCCATCATTGTTGAGCACTGTCTCCAGGTTGCAGTCTGGGTAAAGCTTGGCACTCTTGATTAGCAGCAGGTCATACATCTTTGTGAGGAAACGCGTGTTGTCCTTGGTGTTGTCCGCGATGTGCACCAGGGCGTGCAGCACCGTGTTTCCGCGTGAATCCTGGCGCCTCAGGTCAGCCTTCTTGTGTGGATTTTCAGTCAGGTAGTGCACAATGTCAGGCTGGTTAGTGCATGCAGCCAGAGAGAGAGGAAGCTCACCTGGGCAAACAGCGAGGGGAGACAGCACCCACTTAATACTGAATTCACAGGAGATTAAAGAAACTGTATTTCAGATTAAAAATAAGCAAATCAACAGGAGGGTTAATTAAGAACTGTAGCTGGCATCTGTATGTTTTTGCAAAGCATACTAAACACGGATCAAAGATTTGACTTAAATCCCCGCTATGAAAACAGCACAATTAGCAGTTGTTTGAGGGAGGGGCGCAATGGGGCCAGAGTGCCAAAAGCAGCTGCTGAAAATGAGCCGTTGCCATGGGTGACAGATTACTTTGTCACCTCACATAGAAACGCTCCTCTTCATGGATTTGCACGGGTGCATGCAGAGTGTTAGCGTGAGTCTAAATCCCATTAGCCATCAGCCCTGCCAGGTTCCTGTTCACCTCACTGCAAAGCTCCGCGGCAAATTACTCACACTGTGCCCGGACACGCTGGGATTTGGGAATGACAACCGTGCTAAGTGCAAATAGAAATCATCTCCTCTGTGATGAGTGAGGAGTTTAACGCAT
The DNA here is from genome assembly GCA_029814765.1 of Acanthurus leucopareius. NCBI lineage: Eukaryota > Metazoa > Chordata > Actinopteri > Acanthuriformes > Acanthuridae > Acanthurus > Acanthurus leucopareius. Next base: position 11,012,537 of record JAQMCX010000048.1, on the reverse strand, counting down.
GAATGTAATCAAATAAACAATTCTTAAAATTGGGTTGGGTAAAAAATAAAGCAGGGTCCATAACAAGCCATTTTTTCTACCTTTCTTCCAGTGTTATTGGAGAGTAACATTAAAATCAATTATATCTGCTATATTTATCACTGGAGGGTTAAAAAGACTTAGTGTTATAAATACAAAAAAATATGGGTACTGTATACTGTGATGTAGGAGGGCTTAGCAGAGACCAGCAGAGGGCAGTGTTGAGTTTAGTTTATGGGCTCTGGTCTATTTGCAGGTCATGAGGTTCCTCCTATAGGAGGGTCAGCACAGGATGTTTGCTTTTCTTAACCATAAAACACTAACACTTTTCACTGAACAAGGCTCTTCAAGACATGATGTAATGCTTGTCTTTTCATGTGTTTTTGGAGCACCGCTAATGACGGTTTCTCGTACGATACTTCAAAAAAACATCTGGTTATAAGGTGGACTTCACCTCTGGACCATAGCAGTATCCTGACTGTGTTTGCTCAGCCAAAACCTGCCCCGCTGAAAGAGAAAGGGTGGGGTCTTATGTCACTTAAGGTCCACATGGAAACAGAGATTTCCGTGCCAGGGACCATGTACCACATGTTAACTATTTTATCTTGGCAGCTGAAGGAGCACACATCACAAAACTCTGATGTCAAAGACAGAATTACCTCTTGTGCATAGAACAGAAAGTCAAAGCCAGTGTGGAAATTAAAAGAGTGACCAGTGAAGTCATAGAAACCACAGACACACCACATCATTACCACGGTATGAGGCAGAAAATACAGTAACAGTTTTCCAGAAGTCTTTTCGAGACCGTCTGCCTATGGTGTTTTATCACTTAAGAATAGTATATAAGGTTTTTTTGCTAATAACAGAAATACGGCAGCACAACGAACTCTTTTGTTTCCAGACTAGATTTATGTGCTGACAAAAGGTCATTACCGAAGTAGAAGTAGCCCCCCTCATCTCTGGGCTGGAAGAAGCGTCCTCTCGCCTGGGCATGAACATCAGCTCCCTGCTCCACCAGCAGCTCCACATACTGCTTACAGCGTCGCTCAATAGCAATGTGGAGAGCCGTCTGGCCTGATAACGCAAAGGAGGACAACAATACAAAAACAATGCAGCTATATTTAGTGCTCCAAACTGCTTCCTTCTGTCCTGTGTTCAGTTGAAATAAATGTCTCCTGAAAAAATGTGTTTTCCAGGAGGTAATTGCTGAAATGAGGTTTTACTTTGACTGGCATTCTCAGCGCTAAAATAAACAGAGTTACACAAGAGATGCGGTGTTAACTCTTGCCATTTGTCTGCAGGATTTATTTCCTTTGAGAAACTGAGGGTGGAGGTCTTAAAAAACTGTATAAAAGCCATGAGGGGTACATTTATTCGCAGGTTGTTTCAATGGGGTCAAAAGCCTTAGAAACCAAGTCATTAAACATTTTTATGCTGTCACATAAAAAATGTTACCTGCATGAGCAAAGAAGATCTTTTTTTTACAAACTGACTCCTTGTTAAATGGAGATCAGGTAAAACACCACAATCATGATGAAAAAAATGATAAATAGAGGCACCACATTTGTGTTACAAGGAGCTTCTTAAACCTAAAAGTAAAAGTGTCTTGTTTTTTGGTTTTTTTTACTATTTCCTTACAGCAGTGTGAGGTATGAACACCAAGGCCTGGAGCTTGTCATTTACAGAGCAGTAAATAGTCACTGTACACATACATAAATACAGTCCCGTTGGGCCTCATCCTCCAGCCAGACAAGCCACAATAACTCTAAAGAAAACACTGTTTCTGCCACCTTTCACTCAGTTACATATATACCAGTCTTGTATGAAACAGTGAAATTTATATTTTATCCTTATTTCTTAACATGACTCCTTTAAATTACACATGATTTCATAAGTAAATATAAATACCACAAGGCCTCAAGATATTTCCCCACCTCTGTAGTAGACATCTCTGAAGGGCGTATTAATGAACTCTCTGAGGTTTCCGGTCTTCTCTGCTATGTCCACCAGCAGAGGGATGGTGACGTTTAGCCCTCCATACAGGTTCAGCAGGGCTTTAGGGAGGCACGTTTTACCTGTGGACGGCTCTGGTAGAAAAACAAAAAACAAAAACAAAGAATGTTTTACACTTCTCACCTTCATCAATGCTGACCATCAAGTTTAGGATGAGCTCAGTTAAATTACTTTTAAATTGGATGCTCTTTACTGTTATTAATTATAAAACATGTGAGAATTGTGAGAATTTTTTTTTTTTTTAATGCACTCAAAATGTCAGTTTTCAGGAGGGTGTGGTCATGTCTACTCCTTCATCCACTTATACCTTCTGGATGACTATTTTATCTATCAAATTTTTCTACCTGTATATATTCAGCAGACTGCAATTAACACAATGTAATCATTAATATTTTTTGATGACAACAATACATTCAATATATTTAGATTAGGTTTAACTGTTTCGTGTAGCTTTCAACAACTTTTTACTACCTGCCTCGACCATGCATCCATTACTTTCAGCAGGAAAACTATGTAATTATTTATTCATCACTTGTAGTTAAATAGTTCATCATTTATCTGTAAGTTTTAGTTCAGTTGTACATAATTTATTTTTGACATTTGGCAATTTTTTTTTTAAATTCCTGTTAGTTTACTTTATAGTTCTATGTTTGGACTCCTATTTGCTTGAAAACATTAAAGGTCAAGTGTTTAAGATTCAGCAACATCTAGTGGTGAAGTTACGAATTGTTCTGCCAGTAAAAGTGCTAAATCTTATTGGACATTAAAGTCATTTTTACATACTTCTTATCTGAAAACACATTATCCAGGTGTTTCAGCTGACTCATTTGAATGATTTTTAATAATCAATCCTAATTTAGATTTTTTTTATTAGGTAAATGAATGCAAAATTTTCACCTACCAACTCCAGATGTATCCCTTAGAGAAAAAGAGCTCCTGGTTTTCTCCTGTCACATAAAATCTCTTTTCTTGGTGTGATCCTCTAAATGTAAGTACTGGGAATAAGTAAATACTGAAAGAAGGAATTGATGCTTGTGAATAGTTCAGTATTCAGGATTCATAAGCTCAAACTGTAAAAGACAGGGGTCAAACTAGCGATTCACTATTTTTAGTCTCTCTGTTTTTTTAAAGACAGACTGGAAAGCCCTGTTTTACTCTAAGAAGGAGTTTACAGTTTGCTGTGATTTCTCTCTGCTCCCTGTTATGTGCCTGAAAAAACTTCTCAGATACACACAGGAAGCTCAACCCCTGGGCCTCTCCTATCAGCACAAAGACTCTGACATCACTCCACCTTTTCCCCTTCACATACACTCAGCCAAAAACAATAGGGAGAGGGAGCATCGGGGAAAGGTCAACCCCCACTCGATAAAGCCAAATTTCCACTTTAGATTATTGGTAGAGTTGAGATTTGCTAGAGATATTAATTAATGTCATCTGCATGACAAAATGGCCCTTTAGTCCAAACACAAAACCAGTTTGTTTCCTTGTAGTCGGACTGTTTGGATTTTGGTATAAACAGGAAGAAAGGAGCACACAGATATCTGACGCGAGTGACAACCCACATGTGTTAGTCTCACCTCTAAACTCCTCATCAGTTAATCTCTTGTCATGGCTTTGCAGGTACTCCAACAGGCCTTCAAGGGCCTTTGTGTCTGCGTGTGACACGCAGTCGAAGAGAAGAGCGCGGTTGAATATTTTCATCACTTTGGGTTGGTCCGAGCTTTGATCATCATCGCAGGACGTCTCAGCTTTACTGAGGAGACACAAACACGTGACATGATGTTTCTGTGTGTGTTTTTTCCATCACATTAATTGAGTTGGTTCCATCCAACTTCAGTGCTATCAAGCAAATCAGACTGGATTTCCACCAGTTTTGAGCAGAACCATTGTAATCAAGATTGTGTAATAAATGGAGGGCGTTCAATAACACACAACTACCTGCAGAGTTTGTCACGTACACTTCTGTTTCGGAAGGAAAACCTGTTGATATCCAGTTGGGACCAACTTTTCAGATTAGGAGCCAACAATTTTATTTATTTATTATTTACTGTCAGAATACTCTGAAATGAAAATGCTACGAAAATGAAACCGAACCGTTTCCATGTTGGTGGAAAAAGACCTACAAGTCACTCATTTACTTTCAGCTGCAAACTGATGAGGAATTCCCTTTGAATTAACAGATTCGTTGAGGGAAAATGAACATCTGAATGGGTGTTTCTGTGAACAAACCATCTTTTAAGTACTACTCACACACACCATCAAGTGCTCCAGTAAATAGACCTCTGTGTCTGTTTGTGTGTGTGTGTGTGTGTGTGTGTGGGACAGGTAGAGCAGCGAGGAACAGGCAGCAGCCTAAATATTACCTCAACTGCTGCTGCCGAGGAGCCAACAACATGCTCTCTGTTAGATCAGTGAATGGGCTGAATGAGTGACTGCTCAGCCAACTCTGTGTGTGTGTGTGTGTGTGTGTTTGTGTGTAGGTGTGTTTCTGTGTGTGTATGTGTACACACTCCTTCATGTGGCAGAGCTCTGTCTACAGTGTGGCAGTTGTAGGAGGTTTTTATTTTATGACATTTTTCTGAACCAGCCCTTTTGTTCCTGAAAGAAAATCCAGTCCAGGTTCATGACTGTTAAGACAGCAAAAGTAGAACCCCAAACAAGGAAGTCCAAAGGTTTGCTCGATTATAAAAACCTGGAAACACACATGACTTTTAGTTTAGAGACAGTGAGGCTCCTTCTCACCTTCTTGGGAGCTTCTTCCTGCGTCTCTTCTGGTTGCTGGTGCTCCTGTAGGTGCCGTAGTCAAAGAGCGAGTCCATGGGTGCTTTCTTTGGGCCTGGAACTACATTCGACTCATATATGGTGTTTTCCAGAAGGTCCATAGGGTTTGAAATGCCCTTTTTGAAAGCACCCTGGAACTTCATCCGCAGGTTCTGCCTGCTGTCCGCGGGCTGGCCGGGCTGAGCCAGCTCCAGGACCGAACTCTGACTCGTGTCCTGAGTGGACAGGGAGGCGTCCTCGCTCTCGAACAGGTCTGAGAACTCGCACAGGGGGAGCGCCGGGTCGCCCTCAGGCTGAGCCGCCCCGCCATCACCGGAGTCCACAGAGACAGCAGCTGTGGCAGGACCAGAGTCGACCGTGTCGGCCTTGGACAGGGCGAGGTGGCACCTTCTGAGGAGAGCAGAGCGGCTCTGTAAAAAAAAAAACACAAAAAAACAACCATGACAAAATGTTCTGAGTGAGCTGCGTGGCCTTTAGGAAGCCAGGAAACGCTTGTACAAATGGAAAAAGAAATCCTGGAACATGTGGAGTTTTCTTGTAAACAAGCAACACTTGTGCTTCCAGTCAGTGTTACTCACAAAATGCATCCAGTGTGTTGAAGCTGTTTCTTCCCCACAAAAAAAAACATCATGTCAAGCTGTATTTTAATTAACAGTTCTGTTTTCTTGCTTCTTTCGATCTTTCTTAGAGTTTCTTTCTCAGCCTTTATCCTCTGAGACTTAAAGATTACAGGCTGAATCACCATTTTCATCACCTCTAACAGCTGCTGGGAACATGCAGTTTAAAAGTTTTGCGTGAGATGCAAAGCAGAATAAGTTTCACACTGAGCACTTCATCAGACAATTTATTATAAGACAGCGCACTTAATCAACATAGAGAACTGAGATGTCATTAATGATGATGAATCTGATCAGTTTCCAGGTCCGGAAAGAATGATGTAGGAAACAGAGGGAAGGAGCCTCAATAGATATGAGAAACTATGACTTTTTATTCTCAGAGTTAATGTCATTACAAGAATCTCAAAGAGAAGAGCAAAACCAAGAAAACCATTCAGCTGACATGTAAACCACCGACATCCTGATGCCTCTTGTCTAATAACCACTTTAGTTTGATGCCAGCTTAAAAATAGGCATTGAAAACCCATTAAATATATGGCTTTTGCTATATACAGCACTTTTTCTGCCCTTTAACCTGGAATTTAACATTTAATTTTAATAAAAATTTCTAGTATTTTGAGTTGTTGAATTAATTGGCATGGAGATCCACCTCCACTACAACAGAAAACCATGAAATAGCAATGATCAAATAGGTTAAATAATCAATAAAATATTTAAATGAGTAAGATATCTTTTAGTCCTTAATTACCAAAGGGACACCACAAATTCCCTCGTGAAGTCTGAAGTAGATTTTAAAGTAGGCTATACATTTGACATTTGACCCCTCTGTACCTCATTCATCCCTTTTATCACAGTGATGTGCCAAATTCCTCTTCAGGGGAAACTGGAAATGATGCTGAAGCATGTGGGCGTCCTGTAAAAACACAAAGGAGGAGCCATCATATGAATAAGTGACACAGACACAAACAGAAAGCTGTACATCCTGAGTTGCATAGACAGAGCTCTGTCCTGGGGCCGGGATATATGGAAAATCTAGGAAAGGACTGATGCCAACACCCATAACGTGGCTGTGAGTCCGGCCTCTCGTTGGTCAGGAGGATATGTTTCCTCTAGCAGGCAAAATCACACCACCTGTGTGTTTAACACAAGACACACGAAAAAACACTAAATCAACGCCCTACAGATTCCCTCGCTACATCTGATGCTTAACCTTACATTTTACAGCTTCACTTCACACACAAACACACACTTCACTGCTACAGTTTGCTGTCACAGGGGAATTTGTACACGACACCCGCACACGTCCCCCCACAGCTTCCTATCTAAGCCAGACTGTGCTGCAAAGGAGCAACATAAACATGGGAGCTGGGGTGCGAGTAAGGGAGAGGCATGACTCACAGCCCTGTCTGACACCCAGGATTATCATGCCTTTGCACTTCAGCGGGCAATGAAGAGTGAAAAGATGGAGGAACAATGGGAGGCTGCTTCTGATAAACTTTCCATAATAACAAACTGAGAGTTAAGCATTAAATTGTTTGGTGGAGGTTTGTGAAGGCAGAGAGGACCCATATTTAACCTGTCAAACTTAAAAAACTGGAATTAAATATAATATTAGACCTACAGCTCTTGTTTCATACATTTATTTGTACAGGAAGTGGAAATCCACTTGTAATAAGTTCACAAATGGATGCTATTTATGTATTTATGTAACGTGGGAAAGACTTCCTGTTCTGTCACTTCTTGATGTGACATAATCCAGAACAAGTTTCTGCCTGGAGCTACAGTAAACTGCTGCTGCTGGGAAAAACGATTAATGCTTTAACTGATAATTGATTTTAAAGTTTTAAAGGATAGGCCTACTATAGAACTTTTAAAAAAAAGTCCCTCAAAGGAAGGCGGTTGATTAATGCAGAAATAAAAAGAAAATACAATATACATAAAAAATAAACCCACATTTCAAGTAAAACTTAATAAATAAAAGTCTAATGTAAATGAAAAGACAAAAAACAGTGTTAATATGTTAGATTACAGCAACATGAGGAATCATTAAAAGTTAATTTCTCTCAATTAATGTCCCAGTGACTGATACTAACGCTAAATTCATTTTAGTAATGTCCCATCACACAAATTGGTTTAATTTAGCACCTAAAGAGGAATTAAGATCAGATTTTCCACTTACCTTGATCCAATCTGATGACTTTATTTTGTTTTTCTTACAAATGAACCATTCCGCGTACTTTTTTCATAGTTTTAACGCAAAAACTAATGTTTTCCCAAACGTGTGTTTTCTTCTCGAGTGTTGAGCGCTTCTGACTTCTGTCCAGATGATGTCCACAAAATGCTTCAACTAAAGTAGAGTTTCCCGCTGATCCATGTGTCCGACGGCCGGTAAAATCCTGCGAACAACGATGCTTTCACAGATTTGAGGTGGGACAAACTGGCCGCTCTTTACTTCATTTATTCGTCAGACAGCTGGAGCCAACGCGGAAGTGTGAGACGCAGTACCAGTAATGTCCGCTAGGTGCTGGCTCTGAAACAAGGCATCCACTTCAGCGAAGCTCAGAGATGAAAAAAGTACCGGGATCTTTACTGTAAGTATAAGTTTTGACACCACTCTGGAAAAATACTCTGTTACTGTTACTAAAGTTTAACTTAAAGGTTACTTCACTTCTGAATAAACACACCTGCTGGGAGTAATTCTTCACAAACACTGACCTCTTCAAAAAACTATTCAAAATTACACAATGAGGGTGTGATGAGGCGGCTACAAGGGAACATGAAGAGCCACACACAAAAAAAGACAAATAAATACACTTATTCTAACAGTGATCAAATCCAGGAACTAGTTTCTTTCACTGTGTTTGTTTGTCACTTGCTTTTTTATAAACAGACAGAAAACAGCCTTCATTGTTACATTGTATTACTGGATTGTTATTACTGATGCATCATGTAAACAGCAAGTGAGGATTATTTTAACTATTTCACACACAATTAGGTATTTATATCAATGCACAATAGATTAGACAATAGAGGGATTTTTATTTAAAACTCTGATCTTTAAAGTAACAAGTTACCCTAGTATTCAAATAATTGTAGTGGAGTAAAATGTCCAATACTTTGGAATTAAATGTAGTGATTAGAAAAACAAAGCTTCAGCAAATCAATATATTGAAGAAAAGTACAAATGCTTTTTTAACTGCATACTTAAAAAAATTGGAGTACATGTGATTGTTTATTCCGCTCTGTGATGGAGGCAAAAAAAAGAAGTGGAAAAGACGCTTTTGAAGAAAAACTATGGAGAGAAAATCTCATTTTGTTGCTGCACATATTTTTTATTGTAAACTGTGATTGCATACATTGAAAATACAAGATTTTTTTTTTTATACACACAGTGCAACATAGTTTCAGTCAAAAGAGACATCAGACAATCATTTCAGAGACATGCACTCCAAACAGTTTTTATTAACCAAAGGCCACCATTTAACCTTTCAAGGTCACAATGTTGTCAAAATATCACATCTGACATCTGCTTCTTCATCAATCATCTGAAACACAAACTAAAAACTGTCAGGGGAGTAAAATGTCTTAATGCAACACTTCATATCTCCTCAATAATGAGGTTTAAAGAAAATACACATTCAATTTTATGAGAGCACCTGAGAGTGTGAAAGTGGACTGAGAAGCACTTACTTTAGAAGAAATATAAGCTATGAATAAAAGAGCATAGAAGTGTAAAAAATAGGGCTGATTGAGCTTTTAGCAGTTATGATCCTTTTGTTCTTAATTAGCCAGCCTGGTTTACACAAAGTGACATATATAAAAATACAAAGGAGAAGCTGACATGGTTATTTAAATGCTTTGTACCTCCAGCTTAAGGCACGAACAGGTGCAATGTGAGAAACAAACTGCGCACACACGTCTTGTATTTTAAGCTTTTCAAAACCTTGACAGCAAAATATTCCATTCAAGACAGTGTGGAAAAAGTCAAAGAGCTCACAGTGACGGATGAACTGTGGAGAGTTTGTATAATTTGTAATAAATAAGTTGGAACGATGCAATAACTCTGAAAAAATGTTCATTTTAAAGTAAATAACTACAATTTGATCCCCAGAAAACAATGACAACTAAACAATATTTTGGCTTCCTCTCTTAAGTATTAGTAAATTATATGCTTTGGATTTTATTTAAATACTATAACATAATTTAGTTCAAACTTTTAACCAGAGCCACACCACCTTTAAAATCCGTGTTTAGTCAATGTAACATTGTTTTCTGTGTGAATGTGTATAAAAGGAGTCTTTATCTTGCGCAGGACGTCCACAGGTAGAAGGCAAACTTTAGCACCAGAATTTCAATTTTCAAAACTTAAAATCTTTAGAAATCTTCCTTTAATATTTATATCATAAACGCAATCAATCCAATCATTATAAGGTACAAATGATTAAAACAAAGATTATATTTTCGAACTGAACTCAGATTCGAAAGTGATGCAGCTCCATAAATCAATCAACATCCAACACCTCACTTCATTATTTAAAGCTTTTATAACAGTCCTGGTTTCTAAAATGTTTTGTTGAGTAGGTAGCACTTATGAATTTATGAGAGCGCTTATGATCAAGCGCATAAACATCTGTCAATATTATTGCTTTTGTTTGCCTGTAAAGACATGACTCATACAGATAGAAAAATAAATAAATACAAAATGAATAAATACAGTTTAAATCTGCAGCTGCTTTGCCTCAGAGTGAAACAACAGCGATGATAAGGCGCGCTGACAAAGATAACAGGCACACAGATTATTAAAAGCACAAACATTTGATGTGTAGCGACAGAGTATTATTAATACACTCCCGCGGTGAGCTGTCAGATAACCTGACGGGAGCCGTGTCGAGATGTAGACTGCAGAGACGGAGACTGCAGAATGTAAATGACTTTGTAAACTAAGCGGCTCACTGGAGGAAAGAGGAGCGTCCTGCATTCACACTGTGTAATCAAGATCAGCATTCATCTTATTGTACATCTCGTAAATAGCATCAACAGTTGCAGTGAAGTTGATGAGGAATTTTCGGATTTTTTCCAAGCACTCCTCTTCCTTGACGTCTCGACCCTTGGAGAGGGCCTTCAGGAAATCTGACTTATAAGGAGCAGCAAAAAGAGCTGCCTGAAAGAGCAGATACAAATGAAAAACTTTAACACAACTTTGTGCATTTTAAATCTGTTATTCTACTTAAGTCCTACAGCTGGTTTCTTAGAAAGGCATCTCTCATAAAAGACTTTGGACTCACCTTGAAAAGCTGCTGCACCAACCAGCCGTGATACCTTTTCAGGGCGATTTCATAGGCTTTGGTGACATTGACTCGAATGAGGTTTGGGTTGCTGTCATCCTTCTCACCATCTGCAAGGCTCTGAAGGAAGACTTGAATGAATCTCAGACCCCTGGTTGATAAAGAAGACATGCACAGTGATTATGAATGCAGAACAATCACAACCCAAAATTCTTCAAAACTTAAAAACGTGAAATTTCTCAAACCTTTTTAGCCACATTAGAGCCAACGTCGCTCCAACTTTGGGCCATTGTGCTCCGTGCATTTCTTTCTCTGCCTCCACTATCTGCTGAAGTGTCTTGAAACGTCCTGGGTTTGTATCATAAACCGCCTTGATTTTCTATCAGGGAAAAAAGATACATCTCATTGTGTTGTTACCTTACTATGAAAAGTAAGAGTTGTGTGGAAGATTGAACTTAAACTTACTGTGATGTTACCAGCTATGTCGGCCTTTATTGGAGCAAAAATAGTGGAGCCAAGGCAGTCTGAGGACAAATATTCACACAGGGTTTGACTGAGGATTCAAGCAATGAAAACCAACACAAGAACAAAAAACACAGGGCTTTAATGAGAACATCAGCTTTTTCAATACTGACAATCTTTATTGACAACACATAAGTTACTAGACTTACCACAGTTTAGTTCAGTGCCTCCTAAAACCAGTCAAGTTGCAGATTACATCCATATTACTGTTTTTAATATAATATATGTTACTTTACAAACTTTTTGTGGATTTGGTGTTAAAAAACTCATGCTGGACCCCACAAATGTCAAAGTAATAGACACCTACAATGTTGTGCATATGTTTGTTTTTTTTTTAATTGATGAAATTGTGCAGCTATTAGTTTGCATCCTTAATGCTAATATTTTGATTAGTTTACAAATAATAAAGCTTTAGATAAGTGCTGCACACAGCAGAGTTGTCAATCATTGCACGAACAACATTTCCATCAATCATGACATAAGACAGCTTCTAAAGAGAAACTTGACACCAGGCTGAAAAGTTGTGTTTTGCTGCCCTCTATATTTGAATGTTTCAGGCCTGATTCATTGCAGATGGGTGTGGCTGGTTTTGGTCGAAGATTTGCTCTTTTGCACCTACAACCACATCAAACAGTGATGTCACATTGTTCAGGAGTACACCTGTTCATCACTGCAGCAAGGTGAGAATTTAAACCAACAGAGTTAAACAGAAACAACATTTTGGTTCATTTTTACTGTGAAATGTTGGACAAAACCCTGAGCCAAAATAACACTGAGAGCAAAGCTGGAAGAGAAAGCAAATCCACTTGTCTGCAGTTTTCACAGACACATGATCACAGTATTATCATTAGGTGTCCTTTAATTAGGTTACTAGAGGAGCTGCATATTTGGTAACAGGGCGGTGAACAATGAGACATCTCGTCTCACCACACGCGGCTCCTGGTTGACCTACTGACACAACAGACAGCTGTCAGCTCCCAAACTGACAGAGGAAGTTTCTCCCGACAAAGTCGACTCTATTGCACCGATGTGGTGCATCTCCACAACATATCTTGTTTCTTGTATGGCTCTCTCTGTATGTTTCCCCAATGTCTTCACAATGTTTATTTTACAAATGTACATTGCTTCTGGATACAATAAAAAAAATCTCTCAAAAAAGTAAGACTAAAATGAATCTAACAAAAAATACTGAAATAAAGCTGCTTCAGACAAGAATTAGTCCTAAACATTTGCTCAATTCTTGGCTCATTAAACACAAACACACACAGGCGTCAATTTTTCTGGCTAATTAGACTTTTCTCAGGTTGGAGTCTGACATAGGAAATCACTAAACTGTTTACACTGAAAAAAGATGGTAGAATCAGATAATAATGAGTTGTACTGTTGAAACAGGAGAGTCAGGGAATACTGACCATGGAGTCCTGAAGAAGAGGTCTAATTAAACCAAATAATTTAAAACACCTACGTGAATGTACGATGAGCGTGTGCAGGACTTTAATAGCTTGTAGGAAAGTTGGCCAAGAAATTTCTAGGTCAGGAAAAACAATGGTGACAAGGAGGAAAGAGCTTAACATCAACATCAGACTTGGTTCCTCTCAAGGGTTTCACATGGCAGATTCAATAGAGGGCCTTTGGCATATTAATACAGAATGAAGTCGCACAAAGATGCCCTGGTGCACCAGGCCGCCAGTGAATGGGCAAGGGGAACTCAACACCGTACTAATCCATTTTCACAACTTAAAATCCAGGCCAGTCGATTAAATTATGCATGTAAAAGGACTGTGGACAGCTTGATGAAGAGAAATGTGATCCAAAAAAGATTATCATTCAGAAAGAGCAAGATTGTTTCATTAAGCTCGATATAAGAGTTTTGCCAGATTTCTCTCATATGATGTTTTACATTTTATTAATCTAAGTATAAAAAAAAATCTTATAGGATGCCTGTTTGACAGCAGACAAAGGTCCATTGAAGGGGACTTCTATTAGATAATTTCTTGTATTTTTGACAATTTTCATATGCCTTAAGTGTCTTTAGGCTTAAATTATACACAACTATGAAGCTACATGCTTAAAACTAATAAATTTCACTTTTCAGCATCCTCAATCTGGCTTTTGCAATAACTGTAAGCCTATAAAAAGCCAAATAATAAGTAATAAGTTGAGTAGAAGTAAACTTTTGGGCATACAGGTGCCCGTTTTCTTTGCAGCCACTGACATTTTTACATATATTTCCACTCAACTAAACGCCCAGTAAAGTCAGAGGTGCCTGCATGGTTTTTACTGTGTCACACTGTGGAAAGTTCACTTACCAAAGAACGGTGGAAGGTATGACACGGCCTCTAGAAACGGTCTTGTTTCCACCTGTCTGTCAGCTGGCAGCTGTCTGAACTGGTGCTCCATTAACAGAGCCATCTCTTTGGTCCGGACACGCTCTTACCTCTGAAATGATAGCAACAGGCTGTCAACTGTCTGCTGCAGATTTACAGTGACACCAGAAAGAAGCTGTGTGTGTGTAGGTGTGTATGTGTGTGTATATGTGTATGTGTGTGCCATACTCCTCCCCCGAGAGAAACACGCACACACACATATATACACTCACACACACATACACACACTCACCTACACTGAACCCCGGTGGCGGTGAAATATCCAGCCGACGGCTCGTGTGATCGACTTTTTGACTAATTGATCCGGATCATCGCCACCTGTCGGGGTAAAAGGGCCGATAAACGGCGCTTGGACTGAAGTCCAGAAGAAACAGTAGAGGGGCAGCTGATGTTGTCTGATCAGCTGACACCAGTCCTGCTTTAATCACACATGCTGCTTTACTGCCAACTAACGGAGTTTTGTGGAATATCTCAAAGTGTATCTTACCGTTTCTACTGGTAACCTGATATCAGATTATCTGTTTATTTAAATTCATGTATTAAATATTAAAATTCTTTTTCTTCCCTTGACAAATGTAAACAGTGATTTAAAGGTCTGTAACCAGACTCTTAGTGGTATCATGGCCTATAGTGTAATTTTCAAACACCAACTGTTGTACTACTACTACTACTACTACCACTACTACTACTAATAATAATAATAATTTTCTACGTTAAAAACAGCTCAGAGAAAAAACAGCTGTCATAAATTTTTTTAGTACTTAGTACCGCTACTGTATAAAGGAGAGTCATTACTGCTTTGTATTATGGTAAATTTCATACCAAATTTCTTAGAAATAAAAACTACACAAGCTTAACAAAAAGTTATTAACCATAACAGACTATGAAGTAGGATTTGTAATGCTTCACTGATGTACAGGAAAAACGTTTCGCTTTTTTTAAAATTCAGTAGCTTTTTGACCTTTACCTCAGTCCGTAGCGTAACAGTAACTAGGAAGTGTTTCGGTAACTATGGGGGATGAATAAAGGAGATTTTTCGGTGTAGAAATGTAAAGCGACGACTACTTTTAGAAAAAAATCAAGTGAAGACAATCTTCTTTACACCGAAGAGGTAAGTTTTATTATTTATGGAGTTACAGATGCTCTTAACTAACCTAAGCTAGGTAGCTACGTGTTGCTGTGTGGTGAGGGGTGCAACTTAACGTTAACGGTCATGCTTTGTTCATGTTGTTTTGAATTTCAGTCTTTGTGGCCCTTTGATAATCAACGTTTTATGAGCAACGAGTTTCGTTACATTTAAAAAAGCATGTGAATACTTTCTGTTTTAACGAGTTAGCTATATGAACCTCGACTTAACACACAAAAATAGTGCAGTAAAGTTAACGTTCGAGACAGAATTAAGTTGGCAAGGTAAACTAGCTAACTCAGTATAAAACAAGCTTTAGTCAGGATGAAGCTGATGTTATTAGCGCTTATAAAGCCATTTTAATTATGACTCAGGTCTATGGCTCTGCCAACCTTCTCGGCTCATGTGCCCAGTCGATCCCGGGTGCTGGCCCGACAGCTGGCCCGGCAGCGGGAACAGGAGGCCCGGTGGCGGCAGCAGTGGGAGCTGCATGCTCAGTATTTCAGGGAGCAGAGTGTCCGCAGCCAGAAACAGGCGGCGTGGAGCTCCCATCAGTCCTTCCAGCAGAGGTAATCGTCCCTCATAGCTAGACTAATCAACAACATAAAAGATAATAATATTAATAACATAATTTTTGTTTTCTTCCATCTTCGTGCCCATAAATAATATAGGAGGTAAGTAGCGGGCCTCTAAATTGTTTTTTTATGCTGTCTCTCTTTTACTGCCTTTCTTTAAATAGCTCTTTAGGTAGTAATCCCAGAAGTACAAGGTCTTTGTATAACAAAATGAAAAAGTGGTTAAAAATTGAAAAAGAGGCAGTGATTCACAAAGCAGTGATCCCATATGTATGCCGCAATAAAATCAACTGGCTTGTATTTTTCCTCATGCCAGAAAATTCACCAGAGGGGTGATTTTCATGATGTTTACCATACATGCATACTTAAACAGTATGTGGTAAGAAACACTAAATACATGTAATCAGCATAAAGTAGTATATGTTTTAGATATGCTGTTCAGATATGCGGTTCCTTAGCCTTTTAGACATACAAATAGGGCTTATGTCAACCAACAAGGAAGAGGGAACATTGTTTCATTTCAACAAAGTGTACAATAATTCATGAATACATATGTAAACAACAACAATAATAATCATAATCATGGTAAGCAAGTTACTTCCTCTTTTTCAGCTTGTAGTCACTTGTTGATGACTGTGTCCTCCCTTATATCTATCTATTATCTCTAAATGTTTGGTTTTATAATGTGCTTGTGTATGTAAATGGTAAAAAGACACTAGTTGGCATGCTCATGTAGTACCTCTTTCCCCTACCAAGTTCCCTTCCTGTCAGCAGACAAATGGCAGACGCAGATGCCAGAGTAAAACAACCAAGGTCTTTTTTCAATGTTTTGTCAGTATGTCAGCATACCATAAACAGAGACTGGAGGAAGAAAGGGAGGCCAGTCTGGAGCGGCGCAGGAATCGGCTCAGGGCCATGCTTCAAGAGGAGCAAAACCGGCTGGAGGCGGAGCTCAGGGAAATGGTTCCTGACAGGAGCACATTGGCAAGTCAGCTGGTGCAAAAAACTGACGAGCTCCGCACAGTGAGGGAGGAAAGAAGAAAAAAGGTTGGATGTCTGCTCTTCAATACTGTATCATGCGGCTCTACTGTCCATGTTTAACATTTATTGTTTCTCTTTTTTTACCCCTAGCTTGCACAAGAGCTGCTGAGGGAGCACTGGAAGAAAAACAGCCAAGAGTTGAGAGAGGTAGCTAAGTTTTTAACTATTCATGCAAAAGTGACAAGTTGCCAAACCCTTTACCTAAAAGTCTGACCGCTGATAAAATGATAAATGGGTCTCAGGAATCTTGTGACAATCTTGTGCGTCTGCAGAGCTGTGCAAGGGGAGAAAACGGACACTTTTTGTCAAGACACCACTTGATCTGGAAACTAATAGGGCCTGTGATGCCGATATTCCATGACTTTTTTTGTTAACCTGAGTCCAGTGTTGACTTAAGAGAATAAAATTGTTCTGGTGTCCCTTCCACTAAGGGTCAAGTTCATCAGTATCTTTGTCTCGTCTGTGTCACTACTCGCTCTTTTAATCCATCCACAGGTCGAGTCAGCATTACATAAAGATCATGTTATCAGCCAGTGGCAGGAGCAGATATCTGAGAAGAAACAGGTGAGACATTCATCACTGCTGTCAGACAAAACAGTTCAGCTTCTGTTCATTCAAGTGTTTTAATAACCATCACAGACAAGAATTCTTTTTGGCCTTTAGGCACTTTGTCACATTTGAATTAGCCTACATAATCAATTTTATTCAAACCAAATTGTGGAGAATTGCCTTGTAATCTAAGGTATCACCTTTGTCAAGCAAGTAATGACACAAAAGACCTGCAAGTCATTTAACTTTGTCATTTGTCTTTTAGGCGACAAATTATTTATTGATATTTAACAAATCAATTTTTAATTAAACTGTGCTCTTGTCATTTGTGAGCAGAGTATCAAGTCTGAAATCTAAACAGTGCAATCGCTTTAACATGTTACATAATTAAGAAAGTTTAGACATCTACTGTAAGTGACCCATCTCTCCAAACACGCAGCAAGACATAGTAGAGCAGGAGGAGAAGAGACGCTTTGAAAACGAGTATGAGAGGACTCGAAAGGAGGCACTGGAGAGGATGAAGCAAGCAGAGAGGAAAAAGATTGAAGAGGAGCAAACGAGGGCGGAGGAACTTCGCAAACAGATGGAGGAACTCAAGCTGAGGGAAGAGGAGGTATTTACAACTTGGCCAATTAACTTTTTCTGTTAAATAAAAATGCAGATGTGTTTTTAATCATTTTTTTCTCTCTCAGGCGAATCGTCTAAAGAAGGAGCAGGAGGCTCTGCTGGTCAAGCAGTGGGAGCTGGAGAAGATAGAGGAGGAAAGGAGAGAAGCGGAGGAAAGGAGAAGGAAGTCTGAGATGGGGTAAGAGCAGCATGACTGCAGATAAGTGATCAGAAGTGAGATGATACCTCCCTATGGTGAGGCACTGGGGCTCACAGTATTTTTGTTGCACCAGGCGTTTCTTGATCCGGCAATATCGTGCTCAGCTGAAGCGGAGAGCCCAGAAAGTGCAGGAGGAACTGGTTAGTCTACTTCACCCCTCTTTTATGAGAATTTTTTTCTAGGTGTAATCCAACATGTTTTCCACACTTACCTTGAATTCTCTTGTACTCACCAGGAGTCCGACCGTAAAATATTGGCTACTTTGCTGGAGGGAGAGCAGGAGGACAGGAGGATGGAGACTGCACGGAGGGAAAGGGCCATCGCCGATGCTGCCTGGATGAAACGTGTGATTGAAGAGCAGCTTGAGTTGGAGAGGGAGAGGGAGGCTGAGTTTGACATCCTACGCAGGTGAGCACCAAGACTAAGTGAGCTCTGACTCTGCTGGGAGGGACTTCTGCTTCCCCTCACACACAAAACAATGTATCTCATCCACTTTAGAGAAGAAGCCCAACGTGTGTGGGAGAAACGAGAGGCACAGTGGGAGAAGGAGAAAAGAGCCAGAGAACGGCTTATGCAAGAGGTGAATTGATTTTAAATAGAAAAACTTTATGTGAGCTAAATCCAGGAGATGTGACAACTACACAACAGCCCTCCTTTCTTCTACTTGGAAAGGTGCTTGCGGGCAGACAGCAGCAGCTGGAGCTAAAGATGCAGAACAACCGCGAGGCTCAGGAAGAGTCCCTGAGGAGACGAGAGGAGCTGATCCAGGAGCTGGAGCTTGAGAAGGAGATCAGACGCCAGGAGAGGGAGCAGGAAGAGGGCCGCAGGACAGCACGCATACAGGAGCTGAATGCTCAGGTCAGCACACATTTATTTGTATATGTTTTCATAGCACCTTCTCAACAAAGCAAAGTTTATTATTTAGACTTCGAGACACCTAGTTCCAGTCTCTAATTAACAGCTCACTTATGTACATTTGAGACCTGAAGTTGTTTGTGCACTGCAGGTGGAGGAGCAGCGGCAAAAGCAGTGGGAGGAGCAGTGCAGAATAGAGCAGGAGGAGGAGGAGGACAGGGAGGCTCTCCAAATCCAGGAGGAGGACCTGAGGCAGGAGATCCAGAGGATGGCCAAGAGTGGGTACCAAGACAAGGTAAAAGATGAGAGTCAAGCTGATGATCCCAATCATTCCTATTCCTAGTGACAAAAATACTCTTTAATAACACATCATGCTTAAAATGTCCCTCTTTTAGATTCACAACAGACCTCGATCAGCCTGGACATGAGCAGCCTGCAAGTCTGACGCCAAAACAGATCTGTGAGATATGTGTATTTTTCTACATGTCGTTAGCTTTATTGGATAGTGTTACATTTTTCCAAGTGTGTCTTATTATTACAGTTACATGCTTCTATGTAAATTCTAACTGTTATGAGGTCACTATATTTGTTTCTGTACATGAAGAGATCCATTCCTAATATAAATCCAAGCAACTGATGGGGGACAAACTTTACAGTCGTTATTCAGCATTGAGATGCAAAGATGCATTTTAAAGTTAATCAAATCAAGTAACAATCCTTTTTTTTTAGTGCAAAATTACCTCTCTTTTCTGTTCGGACTGTGTTTTCTTGCTGAGCCACAGTTGAGACAGAAACACAAGGAGAGTTGGGAGATTCTCTGGCAGGTGCCAACTTGATGCGAATAACTGTAACTTTAAAATGCTTCTCTGCACATTACTGAGGACTGTATTTTATTCTGTATCTCTCACATTGTAATCCTGTTGCATGGGGATCTTTTCACAACCAGTTCATGGAATATGAACAATTTTATCAACCAGTACCTCTTTCAATGTGCATGAGGACAGGGGAGTCTTGTTTTGAGATAAATTTAAAAAAAAGAGCCTGTCCTTTTAATTACTTTAAAAGATTGAAGCATCCATGTAGGTTCTAAAGCCAAAAATTGTGCCATCTGTTGATGTTAATAAGTTATTGCTGGTTGTTTGCATATGTAGAAAAGAACTGATGGATTTTTGCACTTTTAGAGCTGTATATTTTCTATCCTGAATTTTTAGACTGTTTTAAATAAAGCTAATAAAACTAATCAGCTCATTTTTTTGCACTGAAAAATCAAAAAAGTTAAAACATGATCAACACAAAGTTTGACAGACGACAACCGGTTATATTTATAAATTAAGTTTATTTAGAAAATAATTATTTTTCCGAATTGCAACTTAACAGCTGCATCACATACATCCCTGCACTCCATTCAAGTACAGAGAGGGACTTTACCTTAATCAGATTTCAAAATTACAATGAAGTCCGAAACACTTGGTGAGGATGAATGATGGGTTGCACAATTATACAGGAAACATCTAGAGTTTTATCCCATATGTTGCACATTAAATACAAAACTAGCAGCAATGGAACGGAGCACAAAACACATGGACGTACAAACAATATGGCTGTTAGCTCTGAATGACCTCACCAACACTGCAATGGCACACAGGACCATAAAATACAATGCTGTGTGGAGCCTGTTAGAAAACACCAAATTACTTAAACTTAATACAACAACATGTCGTTGCTGGTGAAGAATAAAACTCAGCCCCTGAACAAGTGTTATTTGCATTCACTGACTTGACAGATGAGCATACATAAATAGCTGCAATAACTGTGCTGCAGACTGGATTACACTTTGACAAGGGACAAACCATATAAATAGCTTTTTTTGATTCCAACAAACTTCAGCATCGCAGAGCTACAAAGTGTGCATAAATGAAACATTTAATGGTTAATTTGTCTTTTGGAGATCAAACTACATAATGACGTTGCTTGCACAGTGCAATGGATGAGAGGAAGCTCCTTTAGCTACATTAGTGTTAGCAATAGCATTCAGTGACAGGGGATACATGACTCATTTATGGCTTTTCAGCATCCATGTCTGTCTTTGGACTGATAACATTAACCAGTATCACTGTGTTGATTCACTGATCTGTGCTGAACTGTTTTCCTCAATAAAATACTTACATTAGGAGTTGATTAAAGAACTAAAGGATATTTTTACTCTGATTGCTAAAGAGTAATATTAGAAATCATTAGAGTTCCCAGGCCTGCTAGCTGCACAGACATGATCTGTTGTTTTTTAATTTTACCTCATAAGAAATTGTGCTCTAACAGCAGCTCAGAATCCTCAACTAAAGCTGCTGACTTCATCCCTTAACGCCCAGATTTTGTCCAGAGTTAGCTTTAAATATTGTCAGTATTCATTCATAAATTAAAAAAAACGATGCATGCATATACCACAAATACAAAAAACAACAAAATTATTAAAAATATGTATAAGAACCAAACTGAGATGCTGACGGCTTTGCAGCCCAGTAAGTGCTGTTAGTTAGTGTTCTCCTTTGTGGTGATGGTGACGAGCTGCTTGGCTGCCTTGGCAATGTCATAAGCACATTGGATGACCTGCTGGGTGACCAGCTGCATGTCCGGTCCCGGGCAGCCCTCCGAAGGCACCGCCTTCCTGCACTCGCTCTGAAGCCGGTACGCACTGGAGGTCAGCAGGCGCAGAGAGCCTCTCACAGTCTCTGAGCGCGGCTTCTGCAGAGGATCAAGGTTAAATTATATTCTTATGATATAAGTTTTCATCTAAAAATTAACAGTGTGCGAGGTGAGGCTCATTGACCTCTAACTGGATAATGATCTGTTCGTCCAAGGAAAAAAAAAACACCAAAGCTTGTTTCCATACCTTAGGAAAGAGGGCAGCCATTTCTGTTACAGCCACATGTATTCTTTCTGAGCAGGGTATGAAGCTGTGAGGAGGAGAGATATGCTGATGAGTTTAACATAGAGATGTCACATTTATAATATTTGTTGAAAACTGATAAAATATCAGCCAAAATCTCTAGGGACACCAGTCAATTTACAGATGGAGGTGCAAAATAGTGCTCACAACACTACATGCACTGTGATGTTCTGCTTCTGGTTAACATGAACTAACTGAACATGCTATTGAACAGACATTTTTAGAATTGTGAGTAAAAAACACTTTGATTCTGCATCACTTCTTTATGTACTTAAAAATTTCTGGCACACTGCAAAGACAAAATCAAGCTGAAAAATTTGTTACATCAAACACAGTCACCTGCATATATTTCAGGAGCAAGCCACTGCATTGATGTTAAGGTAATCATCCCCAGCAAGCTGAGGCAAACTCAGTCAGTGCAGAAATGAAGGCAAGTTAACACGGTTAGAAGCACATTAGATAAAAAAGAGACAGCTTGTTAGCAGGTGAGAAAGAAGAAAAAAGACGGGGCAGAAACTGTGTGAGGGAGAGGAAAATGAAACTGTGCCTGGGAGGCAGGGACAGAGGCCAGAGTACCAGGAGGTGGGGTCAGGGGACCGGAGGCTGAGCGGCTGAAGGGGGGGCGGGGCCTTCTCGGCCCATGGCACCAGAGTGCTGAAACATCCCAGGCTGTGCCTGAGCCGCCGCACGCCTTCACGCTCACATGGTCTGCTCTCAGGGGGGAGGGACGGGGGCACAGTGACACCAAAAGAACATTATGACAGCAGAGCAGAATGGAAGTGGCAATGAGCATTAAGAGTGGAAATAACAGACATAAAGGGGAACTGATATGAGATAAAAACAACTATATATAACAGAATAATGATGAACATAGGAGGAAGTCGAAGCAAGGAAATGAAAGCAAAAAAACAAAACGGATCCTAAACTGTTAAAGATCCTCCTCTCTTCAGATTCTGACCTGTCATGTTTGTTCTCCTGAGCAGCTCGCAACAGCTCTTGGATATTCTTGGTGATCTGCTCGGTTTTGCGGATGACGTCCTCTGTGCTGGGAAGCGTGGGGTCTGACTCCATCTCCAGATCATCCAGCTCGGGGATAGAGCTGCCCTCCCCCAGCCAGCCACTGCTCCTCAGCCTCCCTCTCCTGCTCAAACTGCAGAGAGAAATTCAGGAGAAAATCAGCCTGCATTAGTTTGACTCTAAAAGCAAAACAGCACATTGTTTCACTCGGAAAAAAGCATTTTTTAAACTTTTTTTATGAGTTAGAAAATGTGTGTTATTGTCTTTCACTCATCAGTTAGCAAAAACCATCTCTCTGGATGATGCTCTTACCCCAGATCATCCATCTCAGAGTCATTGAACGTGTTGTCATAGTCACTTTCCGGCATGCTGCTTTGCTTCTCTAACTTCGAGGCCTAAAAGGAAAAGAGAGGGCAGAAAAACAACTGATAACGTGTCTCATGCAAAACCTCTAATGTCAGACGATACAAACCAGAAACATCTGTGATGAAATCAACAGCTTTGATGCTACATGTTGAACTCGACAAAGAACGAACACATAAATTGTAAATGAGCCCCTTTTTGTTTGTTGTGTGTCAAACTGGAGTCTTAACAAGTGAAAGTGCTGCAGATGACTCTAAACGAAACAGACAAGTAAAGCTGTTAAGCATGAGCTCATAATCAGTTCAAAGCATTTGATGTACTTGCAAGATGAGCAGGGCAGATTATGCAGAACACAGATAGTTAATTCACATCAGTAAGACCTAATCATTGATCCTGATTTGATCATTTGGTTTACCGATCAGCATCAAATGCGAGAATCCTGCAGGTAAATCTGTTTGAAATCATTTGAACTTTTGAAGTTAGGATAAATTCATGAATGACAAACAAAAAGCCAGAACTCATAACCAGCAACACATGGCTAAAAGCATTACATCAGAACCATGACACACAAGCTTTCCTCATTCTCCAGACTGAAGGGAAGTGGACCCCAGAGGCTTGTTGTTGAGGAAGGGAAGTCAAGGCTCAGATGAGTTCATAAATCAAAGTGAATAACACGATACACAACTAGTGAGTGTATCACACAAAACAGGAATGCCTCGTCTTTCACACCAGACAGGATTTACTGTGATTTAAGATGCTCCCTGTGGTTTAAATTTATGCAGATTCACTATCAGCCGAGAAACAGGAAGCCAAGAAAACAAGTACTCTCGAGCTACACAGGATCTATTGTTCAACATGTTCATATTCCTTCAGTCTTATAAACAAAATCCTCTTCTAGTGCTGTGCAAAACGCTGCCTGCATAAGGAAATGTGGTTTGCACAAACATCTTAGATACATTTTTGTCCTCATTTACAAGATAATAAATCTTCATAGACTATAAATAACTGTTGGTGTATTACTGGAGGAAGTGAGAGCATGCTGTTCGAAGCTCACTGCAAAAATGCCCAAGCATTTGTTAGAGGCAGGGTAAGAAGGACTTCTCTTGATCATCAGAGCATTTGAAATGAAACAAAGGGTGAGTTACAAAGGTATAAGAGAGGCGTTTAAAAACTAATGCACAAAATACTTAATTTGTTTCTCCTCTTTTTCACAGACGAGTTCCTGTTTTATAAAAATACAATCAAACTTGTTCCACTTCAGATGCTGCACACGTCTCTGGAGCAAAGAAAACAATCGTTAAAAATGAAATTAGAAGAGCTGAGACTGATCTGATCTAGTATCTCATGGAGTATCATATTCTGACTTAATTCACTTATCTAATGTCAGTCTGACATACCAATCCAGGTTCTGTAGTCTAATGTGGCCATGCAAAATAAACATGTTATCAGCTATTTTGAGACCGTAGCCAAATTGCTGTAGCACTAAATAATAAATAATTAGTATTTTAACAGTTCTACAAACATATCCTTTGGTCCCAATGCATTTTTTTTGTCTTTTGGAGTTCTACAAGTCAAACAGTTAAGGAGTTTGTGCTGGACCATAAATTTACCTAAACATAACAAGACACTGTGTGCAGCTGAGTGAGCTAGATAAACTTTGCTGACTCAAAATGTCCTCAGCTTGGAGGTATTTTAGTCTCCGAATACAGAAAAGCAAGAAAGCAACTTGTAATATGCGTGTAAATTCCACATTCACAGGGGCTGGAAGTTGTGCTGCATCACATCTGCATCAGCAGATATCCAGAATCAGATGCCGTAATTGGATCAGAACTGAAAAAAAGTAAATCTTCACATCTCTAAAAAAAATAGCAAACACTTAATCACAAGCACAACTTTCTGCTCAACATCGGTTGGCAGGAAGCGGTTCTGCCTTTTATAAAACCAAAATTAACTGTGCTTTGGCCGCACTGTGATGATGATGCTGATGAAGGCAAGTATCTGGTGGCGAGGGCAGCTGGTGGAGGGGTGGCTCATGCAGCAGGGCAGATGAAGGCAGCGTATGGAGGACAGAGAGAAGTGAGGGAGGGTGAGGAGGTAAAAATGGTAGAGGGGTCCAAAAGGTTTTGCTGCATCCCTCTAGATGAGGGCGGAGTGAGGATGTACTTAACCTTTTGAGCACTTTCGTCCTTCGACCAAGACAGGGTGGATGGAAATGAGGGGAGGGATGAGGAGGTGGTCACAAAAGCGCCCCTTTCCGTCTAAAGACAGGGTTCAAATCACATTTTAAGGACATAGATTGCTTGTGAGAAATGAGAAATGTTTTTACAAATGAAAAAGTGAGTCCCATAAGTCTCTTCAAGTCAGCAGCGGCTTGATGAGACACTGTATGTTGAGAATAAAGTTGATGGAAAACTGTATCTGTGCAGTAATCATGAGCGTTAAGTTCAGGATTATAAAAATTCTATTGCCTAAGAGGGTTGTGCTCAAGATAAATCAATGCTATGCAGACAACTTAAAAGACTTTGGTTGTGGTTTACAGATCGTCCTCCTACATTTATTCCCTGAGCTTACAACCATTTCCTTTCTGAGCTCAGCGTCCAGGAAAAGAAAACATGACCGGAGAGCCGGGGAGGTAATCCATCGAGAGAAAATTACCAGAAAACTATGATACACATGCTCAAACTTAACTGCACAAAAAATCTTACTTGAATCAAAGAGAGAATTAAAATAGAAGAGAAGATTGTGAGTTTGTGAAATTATCATGCATTACAAAAAACACAGATTATTTGTATGGTAGTTTTAATGCTTCATCAACAGAAAACACAGTACAAACCTTCAGAGTTTATCAGAAAAACAGAATCTCCTCAAGTGTACAAACAAGCAGCAGTCCAGTAAACAACAGATATATGCAGGAATGCAAAATGGTTTTGAATATGTATTTGGACAAGATGAGATGTGACTGGCTGTGTTTCAACGCATGACATTGAGCTTTTTGATGACTCGGTCTTTCATGTTTCAAAAGAACTGACTAGTCGCAAATGAGAGAGGAAGAAAAAAAAACGTTTTTGACGTTTTCATAGAAAGGTTTGCAGACAGGGTGAAGACATGAGGGAAAGTTGTGGAAACAAGGCAGTGGAGAGGAAATGGCAAAGGAGAGCAGGGAACAGGTCTTACTTACATGAGGTGGGAAGGGTTGCAGGGTGGGGATACCCTCCTCTGGGTAGGGAGTTTCCCCTTTAGGGAGATAGGGCTTCAGGCCCGAGCCGGTCTCATACATAGACATGGGCCGACTGGCCCGCGCAGACTGCCGGCGTTTCAGGGCTGAGGGGCTGGAGGGGTCGGGGTAGTCTGAACCGCTGGGGATCTGATAGATATTGGTTGTGACCTGCCGCCTGAGAGAGGTGTTCTCGCTTTGCAGAGATTGCAGCTGGAAGAGACGGTCAGCAACACACTAAGAGGTGCTGTCAGCAAAGCAAGCTTTGTTCCCTGTTCTGACCCAGTCTGTCCTTACAGCATCAGTTATTATTGCTCATGAGGATATTCATATTTTTACTCTGACACTCCACTACTGTAAGCATGCCTTAAGTGGTTTAGTTCTGCCAAGGTTTTATTTGACAGGACTTAAATACATCTTTATGATTATTATATCGTAAAACTTGAGAATCTACCTTTTAATCTGGTGAATTCCCATTAAAAGTAACTTTAGTTAATATTTGGATATTGCTCTCAAAAAATAGAAGCCAGACAACCACATTTCTGGTACGTGGCTAATGTACAAACCCTGAGACTTTTCAATGATAATGATCTAAAGAATGACAGGAAAGATTTTCCTCTGACTATCAAGTTTTCCTTCAATATCCATTAAGTTTTTCATCACTGTGACTTAAGCACCTAAAATCATAGGATTAACATAAAATTTGCCTTTAAAAGGAATTTCTCTCAGACTGAAAATTGCAAAGCAAGTGATAAGCAAGCAAAAGACCATTGCATAGGTAAGCAACACAGGTGCAGTTATAAGATGTAGCCACAGTACAGACGGATTGACTCAAGCTTCATGAGAGGATAAGAGGCGTCCAAGAACGAACAAAATCAAGAGGATTTTGTTAGGAAATTGTGTGAGGAAAAAAAATGCTTTAATTCCTGCGACTACTTGCATTTAGTGCAAAGTATATTGTTGGTCTCGTGTACTGGTTAGAATAAGGAGTAGTACGTATGGTTTAGTTACTAATCTCTGACAATAATGACTGATTGACAATGTTTGTTAGAGGGTCATTCCAATTAAGGTTGAAAGGAAACTAAAGAATCTGATACACACGTCCTGTTACTACATGTCATCACTAATGTCCCGTTCTCTTCTCCATAACATCTTTGTCTGAATGTGATTTTCTTTTGGAATCTGTTTAAGAACAAGCTAACACAACACCAAATCACATCATCAAAACAATACAGTACACTACAGTGCTGTAAGTCTACTGCAGGGGATTGCCACAGTGAGCTTGTGGGTGCAACTGAGAGTTGCCACAAACATAATTAAGTAGGACAAATGATCTAAAGCAGACAAATTGTAAAAAAGTGATAATAACATTAGAAAAAAAAAATCCTTAAAGCTTGAAGTTTGGGTTTAACAAGATTGCATTACATAAGCCCAGAATCTCAAACTGAACAGTGTAATGTCTGTAAATCAGCAGTTTGATATAACACAGTATCAGCATTCCAGGTTTGTATCAGCTGCTTTCTAAGAAAACATGTCGAACTATAAACCCAAATGTATCGAAGAAAATCATCCAAACACAGTCTATGCAGTAAACACAGTAAACACAGTATATCTGATGAAGCAAGGCACACACATACAGTTTCAGTTAGTCACTATGTACTATAAAGGGATTAAAAACCACTGTCATGCTTTTTCTTAAAAACATGCTTGTTAGTAACATTAGACAGCATAACTTTAACTCTACTTTTATTTAATACAAAAATAAGAACTAAACTGTTTGTTTTTGTTATTAGGTAGTAAGTGAGGGCTTCTTCTTCTCAAATCCAGAAAACAAACCAACAAAAACAACAGAAATCTGCAGTTTACATTCAAGCTTTTGAATGGAACATGCTGGCCAAAACAGAGGGTGGACCAGCAGGGTGTCGCAGCAGCCTTATCATTCCTATTCAGAGAGCTCGCCCTCATTACAACCCACAGGCGGGGCGTCCACACCAGAGAGCGAGAGAGAGAGAGCGATGGCACTGCTGACCACTGTGGCCCCCCCTCGTTCCGGCCCCCGGTGTTAGTGATCTTATTGTTGCGGGGAGGCGGATACCTTTTTCTGCATCAGCCTCAGCTCGTCGCTCAGGTTGCTGTTGGCTTTCATGAGGTGTTGGATCTTGGCCTCAGAGGCAGAGAGAGCGTTTTTCACCTCCATGTATTCTTGCATAGTAATGGGGCCATCTGAGAGGTCAGAGTCCAGGCTCTGTTGGAGAGAGGGGTGAAAAGGGTTAAAGAATACAGAGAGAGAGGCACAGTGTCTTTCAGGATTTTAATTTGGGGGACAGCGATCCCACAATACCTTGGTCCGATCTCCTTTGCTGGAGGGGATCTCCTGATCTGTATCCTCATCAGACGCCACACTGTCGTAGTCAGGCTGGTCATTGTCCTGGCTATCGCTACAGTGCCTGACAGCCACACTCTTCAGGATAAACTCAACATTATCTGGAATGAAGGGACACAGAGTGGAAAAGATACTGTACATCTGTGTTTCACTTCATATTCAGTGAGATTTTGGAGTGAAGTGAAAATAAGATGCTGACCTTTGGGACTGGTTACTGAATTCCCTAGTTGTCTGCGCTTAGCATCACTTAATATGTCAATTACAAGAGTTGCAAATTCATGTGCATTAAATCTTGCAAGCTTCTGTCTCCCCTAAACAAGAAGAACAAAGTCAAATCAGTGTCAAAGTAAATATACCCAACAGGATAACGTAAAGCTTTTGAATGGGGATTCTGTCGAGCGGACTTGCCTGGTTTCGTGTTGATGAATACTCGGGATTCACAGGAAGGAAAGGCACCACAGTCGTTTCTGTCACCAAGGTGCTGTGATTCTGTGTAGCCAACCACACTACAAATAACAAAATGAAAATGAGCTAAATATTGTGGGTAGTCCTCATCCACGCATAGATGGTATTTTTCTTTGTGTTTTGGCTTTTTGTCTACGCACAAACTCAGTTTTACGTCACAGAAAATGGATTTTTTCAAAACTCCAGCCAGGGTGAAGATAATTAGAGACTCTTTTTGTAGGTATCAACACTGCTAGCCTTGCTTGCAGGACTCTTGTTATGTACACACATTAATAAACAGTTTCTCTTTTGAAATTATTAAGAAATGGTGGTATAAAGAATGGGTTTTCGAAGTCACTACATAATCCAACATTCCCTCGGTCAGAAATCCAGTCAGAGCTCTACAAATAGTTTTTTTTTTTTCAAACTGGCAAATATGGCTTTAGGGCTCAGGTTGTATACCTGCCTCATGGTTTGGCGTGTTCCTGACAGCGCTTCAGCTATGTTTTTGGATTCATACTGAATGTAAAATTATTTAAAACAGGGCTTGTCTTGACAGGTCTTGTGAGAACAAGGGAGGGAAAAACTTGATTTAAAAATACATATATGTATGTATAAACTGTGTCTCAGCAGTGCAGTAACACTAGTGCAGGTTTGAAAGTGTCAAAGTTTAACTGGATTTTTATTTTTACTTTACCTGCATCAGTCTCACGTCTGTCCACTTCATCATACACATCCATGGCCAGTTCCTCAAATAAATGATTACTGAGCTGCATGAAAATTAGGAAAATTAGGAAAAATACATTTTTTTTACAGTCATGATTTATATAAATGGAAGATTGAAAGAGAAAAACACAGTCCAGCACTCTGTAAAAATACTTACAGACTGCAGTTTCTTCTTTGCTGCCTTGGCCAGTTCTGATAAATCTAAACTGCTGCAAACAGACAAAAAAAACTTTCATTATCATCTGCTGGTCAGTCATCAGGCAAACATCAATTTTATTCTCAAAAGTACTTACATGTTCCTTATCCATCAAACGAGAGCAAGAAAAAAGATCAAATATTTCATTTTGGGAGAAAAAGCATAAGGGTTGCTCTACAGTGTCTCTTCTGCGTGCTTGCAGTTAGGGTTGGAAGTAGGGGTTGTTTGGAATTTTAATTATTTGCAGCAATTACAGAGTTTTTTAGGGTATGTCTACATCTTCATTGGGTCTGTTTTCTTAAACACAGATAACAGATGCTTCAGCAGTTTCAACAGCGTGTTTGGACAGGCCTCAAAACCGCCTCAATGCTCTCACTCTGTTGGCTAAAGTTAAACTCATTCACTTTGACAGACTTCAAATCAGAGGTAAATCACTTAAATGTTGATTCACACTTACCTGTCTGCCATCTGTGGAACAATGAAGTGCTGGCCAGTTTTATGATCTGAAAGAAACAATAAAAATGTTTAAAATGACCACCTGAGACATCATTAATGTGATCACTCTTTATTAGGCAGAATGAGATCAAGCAAATAATCAGCATTCACAAAGCAAATTAGATACTGCCATTTATTTGTTGGAGTGTCACTCAGGTGAACTCTGTCGTAAATTAACATGTAAGCAGGTTCTTAACTGCTTCTCAGTCACTCATGGAGGAGCCTCAAGTGTTAAGTTAAAACTATGTTACTCAACTAAGAGGTGCTGGCAATTAACTAGTATTTACCATTACAATGATATTTGAAAATGTTAAGTTGATATTGTGTTAATAATAATAATTTCTGTTTGTTTTCATTCAAACTTTGTCATGATAGGTGACAGTAATGCACCTGAGTGCTGGATGCCAAATATTAATACAGTGTAAATGTTCTTTTTTTCACTTTTGTAGAGTTACAGTTACATGCAGACAAAAAAGAGAAAAACACAAATTAAGTGAAAAATAAATCTGACTGATAGCATCTGTTTTTTTCAAATTTTTGAATTTTGTTGAAAAATATCATCATTGTGTAGTTAAGCTCTGATATGGTGACAGCCCTACTCCAACCACATATGCACATTTTCTTTCAATACATCTCTGTCTACTTACCTGGCTTCCTCCCACACAGGTAAAATGCCAATCGATCAGTTAGTTCATACTGAACCTCCACCAGTCTGTCTGCCAGCTCATGGTGGCCGGCTTCCCTACAAAAGCATTAGTTAAAAACACTTAGTCACGCTCCAAATGGTTAAAAAACAGACTTAAATATTTTGCTTTTGAACTATAAAAGATTATGAAGCATAGCTAACCTTGCATAGTCAATTGGCGTTTTGCCATTGCTGTCGGGGGCTCCAGGATCTGCCCCATACACAGTTAATAGTTCAGCCTGAGATACTTGTCCTGCCTTTGCAGCTACATGCAAGGGAGTGTTCCCTTTTTCCTGAAGGAGAGGTTGAGTAACATGACAAACCACAATGAGCTCAAATCAACAGAAAAGTAATGGAAAAGATGGAAATTTTGTTGTTGTTGTTTTTTAAATACAGCAGGTGAATCTTACAGGGTGAAAGAAATTAGCTTGTGCTCCCAGGGAAAGTAACCGCAAACAAGTCTCGAGATTCCCAGTGCGTACACTTGAGTGAAGTTGCTGAAAGAAACAAAAACAAGATTGCTAAGAAATAATTAAGCTTAAAAATAAAACTTCCTACAAAATCATGCCTTAATGTTCTCCTAACCTTGCTTAAGTCCTTGGCTGTTGAGCTGTCATCCTCCCGGCAAGGCATGCGATGAACAAACGCCAGCATTTGATATTTGGCTCTTATAAACTCAGATTTGTTTGGACTTTTGGGATGACAAGAAACATGGAGGTTCAAACAGAAAGAAAGAGGCGAATAGTGTCAGTCGCACAAGTCAAATCTGAAAAATTAACATTTTTAATGTCGACTGAACAAAGAAGCACTCTGTCATTACTTTCAAACAATAATGACTCACTGCAGTTTGTCCTGAGGGTTGGCCTTGCGTTTTCCACTCATCACAGACGCAGGGTCCAAAAGCGAGTGCTCCCATATTGAATTTGCCCCATTGCTGTATAACGTTTGCACCATCTAGGGTGAAATGTAGAAGAAACCTGTACAATGTGCCCCATTGATTTAGACAATAGAATGCTGACTGGCCGTTAAAAGAACAAACGCTGTCTATATATGTACAAAATCAATACAATCCAGCAGGATCTGATATACAACTTCTGTCAACAGATTTATCATGAGGAAGGATAAAGGCCTGATGAGTTAAAAGCTGCAGTAATAAAGATAGCATGCAAGGTAATTCAGGTGAGACAATTCAGCCTGTGGGAGCTCAAACCACAAAAAAGCTTCACAGCAAAACTGTAAAGAGATGTAGCCCTACCCAAATAAATATATATATATATAACAATTTCCTTTATGGGGTTATTACCTGTAGCTGCGTGGGAGGCCATGGTGTGTGCGTCAGGTGGCGGACTTGTGAGCTGTGTCTGCCCAGACTTCGATGAACGCTGCAGCACTCATCGCAGATCAGCACACCCCTGTTTACTGAGGCCCAGCGAGGCTCTGCGAAGGAAGAGGAAGCATCAAAAAGAAAATCATGACCGATGCAGATGAATCACAACTGATTAATAACATCATTAAAGGAGCACCTAAAAGTAAAATACTTTTAAAAAGGCTTGCAAAGGTTGAATGTAGCAGCAGCTCTCACAGGTTTGACTTGTTCTCACTTTATCTTTAGAAAAGCTGTGCCAGTTAGAAAGTAGGGATGCACATTATGGATTTTTTTGAGCCAGTACCGATAATTGATAATTGATCGCTGCTCATGGCAAATGCAGAAAAACATAACCAATCATTTTTACATTTTTTGCATTTGAAAAAGAAATTTAGTTAAAATCTGTAGTTCATGCACAGCTGAGGTTAAGAAAGGCTCAGATTTGGTAAGCAAAGATGGATGATTTAATATTTTCACGTTGGCTCTTATCTAAGAAAAAAATCCCAGTTAGACACAGAAAAAAAACAAACAGAATCTTTAAACATTCACCAATTTTTATCAAGCAAAATACATTTAAACAGAATAAAGTTGCCTGAGAATTCAGTTCAGTTAGAATGAAATGTTTTGTCATCATCTGTAAGACAGGCTAATCAGACATTACAGTGTATTCAATGTGCAATAAAAAAGGCTTTTATAAAAATTGAAAACATATGGCTACATAGACTGCAGATACAACACAATGACACAAGGCACATAGTTGTTAGGTTACACAAAGAAATGGAAAAGGGGTCAGCTATGCTACTTTACCGCATGAGGTCATTAAAAGCAATCTGGCTACATATTACCAGCTCTAATTATTGGGTATAATTTCATTATATCAATGACACAGAATAATATAATTTTTCTCATTATCATCACAGATAATTATCATCTTAGATAATTATCTTGCATCCCTATTAGAAAGGTATCACAAGTCGTTTCCCCTCGTTAAGTATTATTCAAATCACTGATATGTTTCTGGAGGCCTGAGCCTCCCACTTCTCTTTTTTCTCTGCGCTTCACTGACAGAACAGCAACTCTGTAACACTCCTGCTTATAGTGTGACAAACATTAAAGACAGGCCCTTGAAGGATAAGCATGACCGTATTATATCTATTAGGTATTAGTTAATAATAGTTAGTTAATAATAATAATACCCAGAACACCACTTAATGTTTTTAGTCATTAAAAGCCATTGAGAGCCACTGTTGTCCAAAAACTCTTAAAACCACATAGCGATACATGCAGATGTACTAGTCTAGCATTGTAGCTTATTTTGAGTCAATACCACATACACTGTCCTGCTGCCAGAAACACTCA
The DNA here is from genome assembly GCA_029814765.1 of Acanthurus leucopareius. Lineage (NCBI taxonomy): Eukaryota > Metazoa > Chordata > Actinopteri > Acanthuriformes > Acanthuridae > Acanthurus > Acanthurus leucopareius. The sequence continues at coordinate 10,978,750 of JAQMCX010000048.1, read as the reverse complement.
ACAGAGAACCAAATGTATATTACTGCATGGCTGAAAATATTCGGTAAAAATCCACCATTTACTCCAGCTTGAGTAACATTTTTGGAAACTACCAGGGTCCTACTGTTTCAGGTAAATATCTAGCCTTTTTAAATAATAAATGTTGAAGAACTGTACTTTGCTGGGATCAAAGGGACACTGAGATCAAATGGCCCACAGACATAAAAGAAAATGCAGAAAGTCCTTAGAGACTGAAAAAAATTGTTGCTTTTGGTCTTTTTATGTTTTTTTGAAAACAAGGAAAACAGAGAATTAAGTCAGTCTTATCCTTTATCTTCTCTGAGCTCAAAATACTGGTGGCATTATTTAGACCAATAGAACATGAACTGTTACCTTAATGTAGTACACAAATATTACAGACTGTGAAATTCAGGTTAGACCATTAAGCCTTTAATTATCACAACATGCCTTAAACAGGGCTTTCAGACCACATGCAGACACACACAATCTAACTACACGAGAGAGAAGAAAAGAAATCAAACCCCAGTGGGTAGGAACAAGAATATGCATTATAACCACCAGAGCCTTTTGTGACCCACGTTTAAGGTAAAGCCAAACATTGTCTGAAAAGGAAGTGAAGACTAGCAGTTGCAGGATGAAGCACCTTAATCTTGTTGAGTAACAGAGCAGCTTCCTCTTTCAAAGCATATTAGAAAGTGACAAACACTATCAAGAGTTTTACTGCTGCAAATTCACAAAGTGCATTGTGTTAGACATTAAGACAAGCTGTATCCGCTGTGACCAAAATAAATATGATGACTTAAACTTAATCTATTGAGCATACTTCATTTTTATGCAAATGTCACAGAGTTGTGCTGCCTGCTGTTCATACCAAAACTCTACTGACAGCAAACATCTCCAGACCAATATGACACTCTGGTAAACAGCTAACCAGATTGAGTGTCTGGCACTGTGACAGAGCAGACAGTGAAGACAGTAAGTGTCTCAGCAGCAGCTGAGGTGTAGGAGGAACAGCTGCAGGGGTTGCTGGTCAATTTCTGGTCCCTGGTTTTCACAGACTCCTCCTGACTCACTCTCCACCAAGACCTGAGAGATGGTGCTGACATGCCTGTTTTACCCTTTCCTCAACAACTGCTGCTAAATTTAATACGACGTCTTGAAACTCTAAAAATATTCACAGCCAACAACTGGTAACAGTTGTATGGAAGGGCAATCCAGGCCATCTGCTGTGGAGACCTGGCTAAGGGGTTTAACTAGCTTGATGACATGATGAGAGACAAGGTGCTAAAGCTTGGGCATTACTAAATATTTAGAATATTTAGAATATTTGTTATTGTTTTCCTTGATTTTGCTGTGCATTAGCAAAGTAAGCAGTACAAAATTATTCTTATATTGGTTAGCTATTCACGTTCTATCCCCACAGTATATCACATTAACAATACATTGTGACACAATAGAAAAAAAAAAAACTTCTGCATTGAAAGCATGCAGCCAATTCACTCAGCATCCTGTTTTGCTTCCTGTGCTGCAGAAAAACATCACGTCATTTCTATATAAATGGAACTTCTGAGAGTACCTCACACAAAATGCAACTGTTACTTGTTCAGCTTTCACAGAAATGTTTGATTGTACAGGCTTAACTTAATTTTTTCTCTCAAGACTTACACTATTTAGAACAAACAAGTCCCTGTTAGAAGATGCTGGTGTTATGCCGATGTCTCATAACGAAAACAGTACTGCCTTTAGTTTTTTATCTGAACTAATAAATCTGTTTCTGCTATCAATCAGTGCAGATAGTACATCAACTGGTTCAGTGTGACACACACACACACACAAACATTTGCGTTTAGGTTGTAAATCCATCAACACTACCGAAAACAAACCCTAACTACACTGTTTTCCAGAATTCATACTAAGCATCAGTTGAGGAAAAATCCACATTAATCGTCCTTCCGTTTAGAAACTCCTCATCAATACATCTGATAAAATTTAGACAAAATTGTCTGTACGGGGAGACTTTTGTTTTTGTATCATGACAGGAGATCACTGACTTTTTATGAATATTACATTCATCGTTGTGATACAGTAAGCACGACTGAAAGCTTGCATAGAAGTATTCTGCTGATCTAAAATAAGTTTTCATCGTGTTTGACTGACTACATTTCAAATTTGCTGGGATGTCTACATGTCACAGACATAATTCAAATATATTGATTGTTACCTGTTACGAACCTGTAGAATTACACTGATGCACAATAAAAGTAGCCGTCTGCTAATTAAAAGCCAGGACCAACGGATAAAAACGGTTAAAAGGGCAGTTGGTACTGGTCTAATTGCATCCTGAGCTAATAGTTGTACTATTAGTGACCCTCAACAACACTAAAAACTTGCTCAGCCTAAACAGAGACTAACTAACCTTAGCTGTAAAGAAGAGAGCAGCGTGGATCAGCCCTAATAATCTGATTTAAGCCAGAAGACAGAAGAGCAAGGTTTTGGATCACAAAACGTCAGTGAATAAATAACTGCTAACGGTTTAAAACTGCTGAAATGGTCTGAATTTGCTTACCTGGAACACTGCAATCGGCGCAGAGTTCAGTGTTTCGCAGGCGTTTGGACATCCTTTATACAGGAAGAAATGCCTTGTGAAATGCGCAGACTACTATACCCGTTACGTTATGCTAACCATTGATTACTCTGTGGGGATGCCTTCCGCGTTAGCTAGACCTAGCTAATTAAAATCAATCCAAACAGCGACCTGCTACTTCATTCAACTGTTGCTAGCCTTTTCTTTTGGCTGGCGTGTCCTACAACCATTATAATGCCACCACACAGGTACAATGCTGCTTCCCTGCAAGTTAGCTGACTTAGCACCTGATTAGCTTCCTAGCCCGTGCCTGTTTGGTAGTTCACTCTTCAGTCTCTGGTAGGCGGTAGGGCAGACAGGCAGCACTTCAGAGCTACAGCTCTCGCATTGGGTCGAGGGTGGCAGCTGCGACTGTGACCTATTTCATAAGAGTATACTTTTCCCAGAGTTATACTTGTCAGGATGTAAACTTCCCCTCGGCTACATAGAAATAATGTCTCTCGCGTCAGGGAGCGAGTAACAACCGCGGTCCTGGTTTTCATGACCATAAAAAATTTACTGTGTTTAAAATATTTACACATCGAGTTTTATGTTTGGTTGAGTCTGACGTTGGTCTGTGCGATACGCAACCTGTTAGACTAAATTCAGGGCTTTCATACAGGATTTATAAGTGAGAAGGTGAGCTTGATCTATGCACCCTGTTGACACGGTACAGAAAGGCTTTTAAAATTAACAACGGGACGACGCTGAACCCCCGCCCGCCGACGGTCATCTTTCACAACGCTCTATGCACGTCAATATCACTACTGTACTGTACATAGAATAACTAAAACCATTATTCAAAATGTATTATAACACATCTGGGTTCAGCCTTGAACAGGATCGATCAGTGTATGCGGTGCATAATGGTTAAATACTATGTATTCGTGAAACAGCAACAGGCACCACACCATAGAAACCCCATACTTAATGGAGCAAATCGCCTCTTGTTATATAATATTTACGTAATATATATATATGTAATACATCAATGAAATTATTGTGATGGAAAAATTCAAAGTGTTTGTGTACATCTGTTACACTGTAGCGTGCTGGCGGTAAAGTTTCAGATTGTAAACATCCCAGTCCCTCCCTTAGCGTAGTGTAGTTGATCTCATCGCTGCGTTATATGCATCATGGATTCAACATTTATGTAATTTCTGTCAACGCTTGCAGGACTATATTGCGTTAAAAGTTATATTTTAAATATAAAATGCAGATAAGCTTGAAACCGAATCATGTCTATGTGAGAGTTCTACTTTTGGTTGAGTATTTGGCAACCCCCCTCCGGTCATGTTGAATGGTTTCGTCCAACTGGAACTGACTATTCGTTTATTTAAAGGCGATGGTTTTATTTACAAATATGTTTTGGTAGTTTATCCGCCAACAATAGGATTTTTATAACACATAAATTATGTTCAATTATAAGGGCTCTTGGGTAGCTATCTTAACTATGTAATTTAAACCAAATTATGAGTAAATGACTATATAGGACACCCCTGTCATCTTTGGGTACTACTTCTGGCATAGTGGTACTTCCTTGTTCAAAAGTTTTATTTAGAGGAAGGTTTGAGGAAAAGTTGGACACCGGCTCGGACATTTCAACGTTGTTTTTGTCAAATATTACGGGCATGGATCGTATTTATCTTATATTTCGGCATAAATAGCGTGTAGGTATCGCAGTTTTGCCCATGGCAGTAATTATGAGAAGCTGGCTAACGTTGCACTGAGCGGCTGCATAAAGAGGAAGATGTCCACGGCTAACGTTAGCGAAGACATCAGGGTGAAGTTTCCTCTGCATTCCGCAGTGTGGGAGAATGATTACAGGAAATTGGAAGAACAAATAACGTTACCGCAGGTTGGCAAAACACTGAATATGTCACAAAACCTATGCCTTCACACCAATGCTTGCTAGCTAGATGAAGCCTGGATAGAGATGATAAATCTCCGTAACCATCCAGTCAAAGTAGGCCAGTCGTCTTGACAGATGCTCCGTGGTGTCACATACAGATAATGTTTGAAACATCTTTGAGAACATAGCTGTTCAAAGATCAACAGGTTCGGAAGTTAACTTTAAAAAATATGTTCGTGAACAGAATGAGTGCATATGTAACCTAATTCAGTGAATTAGTTATTTAATCACAGCATATAGTATGATTAAAAAAATAACTGTTTCTCCAAGTGAAAATACGGATTTGTGGTGTTTTGAGCACCTGACAATCTGTGGACTATTATATGTATGTTGCTATTATTACTTTATTACTCTTAGGAGTTTGATGATTATGTTTTATCATCTTTATAGTTTCACTCTTGTCAAACATGCGCCAGCTTAAGAAAAAGTAACAACAAAGTATAGCTAATTCTTTAAAAGCATCTCTATTTTAATTTTGTTTTCCTCACAGCAAATGATTCCAGTTAATTCTGTGTATTTTTGCATTAAAATTACTAAAATCTCGTCACTATGATTGATACTACCCAGCAAATGCTGATCAATAACACATTTACCTCAGTGGCATGACTCATATGAGGACCAGACATTATGTTTAGTCTTGCCGGTGTACTGAGCACTGCAGTCCTGTATCATTATGTAAACTATGATTCTTATAATGCGAAGGCCCTCAGTTACAAGTGAAGCAATAATGCATGCCCCTGCTCTTTTGTTTGTATAACAGGTCGCCATGTCAATAGTACAGTATGCAGTCTAAACAGTTGCCTAAGTTGTTTTGAACAAATAAAGGCACAGGGGTAACACATGCTGGTTTCTCTCTGATGTTTCAAGAATGACATTGAGGCTGTGGATCCCAGAGGTCGGACACCTCTGCATCTGGCTGTGTCACTTGGGCACCTGGAGTCAGTGAGAGTCCTTCTCCGACACGGTGCTGAAGTGACTAAAGAAAATGCCAATAATTGGACAGGTTGGTTACATAACTGGCTACATAAAAGACAAATAGTGCTTAGATCCATTGAATGTTTTCTTCACTTGTCTGGCAGAAATGGTTTATGTGGATTTGTGGGTTGTTTGATCACTTAGAGCCCCTCTCACATTAGCCTGCACATCATCTACTGTTAATGGTGCTTCTTGGAAAAATGCATATCCTCTCCTCTGACAGCAGTAAAACCGATTCCCTTTCCTTGGTTATTATCATCATAGTTGAGGTTATTTAATGGATAGTTGCCCCTCTGGGGAAACACAGACTAACTCCTTAAAAGGTTTACTGGTTTGTTGATACCCGTCTGCCTCTTTGTAGTGCTGCAGGAGGCAGTCAGCACTGGAGATCCAGAGATGGTTCAGTTAGTGCTTCAACGTAGAGACTACCTCAAAGCCTCCACTGCTTTGGGTGGAGTACCTGAGCTGCTGTCAAAGATCCGAGAGGTTTTGCTATATACAGTTTTCCTTTTTCTTTTTATCAATCTGCATTTGTGCCTGGTAAAGTTTACTGGCGATAGAAATAATTTCTGTCTTTTTGTTTCATCCACAGTCTCCAGACTTTTATATGGAAATGAAATGGGAATTCACCAGTTGGAGTAAGGTCTTTTATTCTATGTGGATAAGTATCATGAAAGTAAAGTACACTTTGGCATTTGGAATGGCAAACTGGACAAGTGTGTTATAAACCTGTCCCCTGAGAAAATACACAATCTTTACCCACAAGGAGGCTTCGTCAAGTCATACAGGAAAAACTGCATGCCTGTCTGCAGTTGACGTTTTTGTTTTGGTTTAGTAATGAGCCACTTTGTCTCTCACACTCAAAAACATTTCTTTCCCATGTGAGACATTGATGTGCTGTTGCTTCACAGTCCCTCTCCTGTCCCGGGTGTGTCCAAGTGATGTTTGTCGCATTTGGAAAAGTGGTGCCAGCCTGCGAGTGGATGCCACTCTTCTAGGCTTTGAAAACATGACCTGGATCAGAGGGCGCAGAAGCTACATCTTCAGAGGAGATGGTGTGTGTTTTGACACCCTCACAGAAAAAAAAAAACTTTTCTGAGTTCTTGCTGTGATTTGTACTTTTATTGTAGAGTTATTCAGGTCCATCAATGTCTGTATTTTCAGACTCCTGTGCAGAATTGATGGAGGTGAACCATGACGATGAAGTGGTTGACACTGAACGCTTCAACATATCCCAAGAAATGGAGGATGTAACTTTAGAGTCGATGCAGCCAGCTGAGCAGGAAGTTGCCAAAAGGTTGACAACTCCTATTGTCAACACATACTTGGACACCAAGGATATTGCTTTTGAAAGGCAAGAGCCACAACCTATTTTTTTCTTTCTCTTTTCCACAACAAGCAAAGATCCAACTGTCTTAAATAAGCCAACAAACAAAACTCCACACTGACAATATGTCATGAGAGTTGACATCTCACGCCATTTTCTCATTCAGCTTTAATGTCAGTCCTCCCTGACTGAGGTTACAGCATAAAAACGGCTTCCATTCTGGGGTTAATATTTTCACCATTCTTCCGGCAAGCATGTTATTATCTACAATGCAATATTTACACTGACTTATTTGTTTAAGGTTGTCTTTTATTCAACACACGTGTTGAGTAACTCCACAGAAACAGAATTTACTACAGTTACTAATATTGTGAGCAAATATAACTGGGCTTTTTAATCAATGGCACAAGGTGATATATATCATCATCATCATCATTATTATTATTATTATCTGGTTAATCTTCATCTGAATCATTTCTTCAAACACAAGGGACGTAATTTTCAGACAACAGTTATTTTATTGTTGTTATATAATTGGCTTGTCAAACACAGGTATAACTTTTAGCTTCAGTGATGGCCGCACCCATACAGGTGTTCAGTGTTGCAGCCTTACATTCTATATAGTTTCTCAGCTGTACGGAGAACAAATTCGATCTAAAATCAAAAGTTAACAATTGAATGCAAAACAGCTAAATATTTTTAAATTAAAAAAAAAAAACATAGGTCAGATCAAATGAATTAAATGCATTTACAGGCTACTTCTAAGTCCCGTATCTTTAGGTTGTTAAGGATGTGATGGTGGATTCTGCCTGTGATGATGCTTTTGTTTTTGCAGGAGCAAGTCTGGGATTTGGGGCTGGAGAAGTGACAAAACTGAAGTGGTCAATGGATTCGAAGCAAAGGTTCATAGAAAATAAACATTTTACTCGTATCACCACGTAAGTGTAGTGCTACATTTATCATAGCATGTGACACAAGACTGTGATTGTTTTCTCAGGTTTTCAGCGTGAACAATGTAAATGTGGTTATCAGGACAAGGACAGAGCATCTCACAGACGAGGAGAAAGCCAGGATAAAAAGTAGGTGGAAAATATACCTATTTTAGCATATATATTGACTAAAACTGATTGGGAGTACTGAAGATTAACCTTTTTTTTTTGTTTGTAGGTGAAAGGAACATCTTGGAGTCTCTGCTGGGGACTGTGGAGCAGCACATAAGTGCACAAGGGGTAAGAAGTTCATTCAGTAATCACATTAAAATGAAATAGCCTTTTTCATTCCCATGAGGCAGCTGAATTGAACTGATATGAGCACTCGACTTTTTAGGACCTGACACTTGAGTATGCAACTGCCACCAATCCCACTGCCATCACTCCAGAGGAATATTTTGATCCTGACTTTGACCTGAAGGACAGAGACATCGGCCGGCCCATCGAACTCAGTGTTCGAACACAGAAGTAAGGAGCACATCTGCTCATCTATGGCTATAGAAACCTGTGTTTTGTACATGTCAAGAAATGAGGCTGTGTGCACACATGAACGTTCTTTAATCATGTCTCATGCAGGTTCAAAGGTACATTGTGGATGAGCGAGGAACATCCTCTTTCCCTGGTGGAGCAGGTTACTCCAATTATTGACCTCATGGCTCGAACAAGCTCCCATTTTGCGCGGCTACGAGACTTTGTGACCCTGAAGTTTCCTCCTGGATTTCCTGTTAAAATAGGTGTGTGATATTCCCATCAAGTGTTTTTAAAAACGTCACTTTCAAGAAGCACATAAAGCTCCTGTGTCACTCTCCCCTCTGAAGTCTGTTCTTACATCCACTCTGTTGTGCTTTCCTCTGTTGTAGAGATTCCTCTGTTTCATGTGCTGAATGCCAGGATTACTTTTGGAAATGTTAATAAATGCAGTACTGAGGAGGAGGCAAACACAACACCAGCAGCCACACCAACATCCTCAGGAGAAGATGAAGAAGCTGCAGGTAGGAATGCAGCCAGTAACTAAATCTGACTGAATATTACAGTGGTTGCACGTCTCTGATTTGTAATCTGCATTTATTTTGTTTTCCATTTGTCCAGCACTGCCTCCCTTCCAAGTGTGTCCTTCAGTGTTTGAGGTGCCTGTCAATTACCACCGACGAGGAGGCAGCAGACACGCACCTGTGTCCAACAATGATGAGGAGCTTTTGCAGTACGCCATTCATCAGAGTCTCCTGGAGTCCCGCAGGGTCCCAGGCCAGGTCAGAACAATCATCACTTAAAGAGAAGCTTCAGTATTTTTCAGTCTTGACCCAATTTCCCATTGTTTTTGTTTTTAGGTGACTAATACAGATGACAGATTACAAAATTGGTGCTGTCTGAGCAAGAGTGCTGCAGCCAACAGCCAAAAAACTGGCTGGAATGTAATCCTGCAGGGCAATTGTGCACTATCAATCTAATGATCATTAAGAGTGCTTGTTTTTGCCACTGACAGGCTCAGATTAATATTTTAGGTGACGGCATTATGGAAAGGATCTTGGCACTGAACTGACACCTTTTCTTCATCTTCCACTTTGGTCTGTTATAGTCTGTTTGTTATTGCGTCTGACCAAGTCTTGCTCAAGGAAGTTCTCATTCTTATTTCCAGAGGGAAGTGACTTTTGCTCTCTTGTCTTTCAAAATGAGCTAAATATTAAACCATGGCTCTGGGAATCTCTCACATATCACAAAGCTACACTTTCTGTTCTTCGACACAACACTCCTCCTTGCTCTTCTTTCTCTAGCTCTCACCCACGTCTTTTCCTCTGTCCTCAACTCTCACAGACTTTCAGAACGAGACTTCTTAAGTAAAACTTTTGTTAGACACAATAACAAATAGACCAGATCAAGTGAATTTCTCTGTAGGTATCTTTTCATAATGTTTCAGACACAATCTTGCAAAAACAAGTGCACGACGCACAATTCCCTAGAAGGATTAAATTACAGCTTGTTTTACAGTGCTCTCACTCAATGTGTTGACCAGTATCATAAAAACTGTTGTCACTTAAACACATCGAGCATGGTAAATAGGTTCAGGAATAAAAAATACTGAAGTGTCCCCTCAGTCAGCTCACCTCATCACTGGTGCAGTAGCCACTGTGTCCTCTTTATGCTTCTGATGTTTGTGTCATTGTAGGAGGGGATTTGGGATGATGCTGATGGGGAATTCACTGATGTTATTCCCAGTAGCCAGAGTGACAGGTAGGAACACAGGTTTAGCTCACTGGCATAGCAATTACATAATTACATGTGGTGAAAGTACCAGTCGTTTCTGCTTGCTTGTCTTAAAGGGGTTTAGATGACGTCGTGCATCTAAATACCTCCTGTACGTGTCAGTAAAAGCCACAGAACTAGCTGCATCTCTCTTTCCCCTGTTATTCTAGGAGCATCCCAGAGGGGGTGCTAGTGGAATACAGAGACAACTCCAGCCCTGCCAGCTCCCCCTCCGCCTCTAGCCAAGACTCAGACCTCCGCCTGGCCATGGAGCTCTCAGCACAAGCTCAAGCAGAAGAGGAGAAGATGAGGAAGCAGGAGGAAGAAGAGCTGGAGAGGATATTGCAGCTATCACTCACTGAGAAGTAAAAAGGAATAAGAGGGAATAATAATACGACTTTTTTTCCAGATCCAGAAGCAACCACCGCACCTCAAATTTCCTTCCTACCCACTGTAGTCATCTATGCAACCGCAGATTTCTTTCTGTAACAGATCATTCTTGCACAGGCAATATCAGACTGTCAGTATCCAATATTTTCCAAAAGGTATTTTTTGGTAAGAGCATACTCCTTTATATATTTCTATTTCCATCCTCAAGCTTAACTCATAGACTTTTTTCAGAAAACTTTGGGTCGGTTTTTTCTTTTATTTATTTCTTTTCCTTTCCAAATCAGAATCACAGCAGCAACCCACATGTGTTGATCACACTGTGGTTCAGTGTGGGGGTCAAATCAGTGAAATTAACGTTTTATGATTAAAAAATATACAACCACTCAAGTTGACTTCATATGGTGAAGACACTCAGATGTGGCACCTGAGGGCCACAGCATTGTTGGTGTTTTCTGTTTGTCTGTGATTTTTTTTTTTAGAAAGCTTGAATGAAATCTAGCACAATAGAAAGCTACAAGACCTGTGGACCTAAAGGAACAGATTTGAGTGTTTTCACTGTGAAGTTTTTTCTTCAGAGTCACTTTGTTGAGGACCGTGGGCTCACTGAATAACAGAAATCTCAGGGTTCCAATTTTACATATTTACCCTTCGCTTTGGAATTAGTTTGTTAATCAGTTGTAAAACTATCGGAAATTGTAGCCCGGTAAATGTTTTTTGGTATGATCCATGCATATCACTCTATGCCATATCGATATTAATTCAGACAGGTGGATTCACTGAGTCAAAAGTGAGCGTGTTTTCTTTTACTTAACAAACATAGGCTTTACAGATGGGTAAACAAAAGCATGTTGCTGTGAGAGAAACTTAAAATCAGCTGCATGGTAACATATTATCTGCTGCAACAAGGATGTGAGTTTAACTTTCCTTGCCATTTTTTTAAAAAAACATTCTCTCAGATTTCATGAAGAGAAGGGACTTACTTTGGTCAACAGACACTGAGAAACATTCAAGCATAATCACCTCAGTTCACAAACGCAATAGCAGAGACCAGTCTGTCTATGGATCTTACAGCCGCCATGCAGTCAAGAAGCATTCAGGCAACCGCTGCTGCAGAGATTATTCCTGAAGGCAAGTCTGTTTTGCCTTTTGTAGCCACGAACAACTTTAGACCTCTGAGCAGAAGGAAAGAGAGCACAGACTTGAAGATCAAGCATGCCCGCCATATGTAGGTTTAGTATCTTCAGCATGTGCCAAGGGATTGCTTTTCTCTGACAACGCTTTGTCTGGGCGAGAGGTGGTGACAAATTTACGTTGTGCCACTCAAACTAAACTTTTGAACATATTTTTTAAAAATTTTTGTAACTTAAAAACATGACAAAGAGGATTCTGTTGTAGTAGGGTGATGCTGAGTTACATGCATTAACCACTAAAGCTGACTTCACTGACTACCAACCACTTATCAAAGGTCTCTATGCGTCGCTGTGTCTGACTTTCAGGGGTTTCAGCTGAAAAACTACTAATTTTAACCACCATGTTTCACAGCTGACTGAACAGTTGACTTTTAAAAAGACTAGCTTTGATTAGTTTAACGCAGATCTTTGAAACGCTCTGTTCCAACTGCAAAGGTTTTTTTTTTAAATATGTTAAGATTCTAAGGAAATGTGTTGGTTTCAAAATGTTGTTTATTAAATAAAAAGCACTTTATTTCCATGAGGATTAAAACATGACTCGTGTATGTGCTTTATTTACAAAAACACAGCTGATAGCAAAGCAGACAACAACATGTTCTTCATGTAATGAGTTCAATTTGTCCGTATTTAGAACTAGCACATTTTTTTACATCGTTTGGTCAAATTTGATCTTTTTAAAACAACATAAGGCTTCTGTGATTTATTTGCAGTGAATAGATTGTACTTTTGCGCAGCTGTTAAACACAGTCAATCATTCCAGTCTGCAGCACATAATCAAAATATACTGCAGGACAATTGGGTTGTGTAACATTACAAAGCTCCTGCTTATGAAGAATCCATTCCTAAAATACAGTAGATGGTATTGTTTTCTAAATTATAGAGTGGGAGCCAGTTTAAATGAAAATATTTCTAAATCACGTCCAACTGTCTCCATATAATTTTATTGTGTTTTATGTTTAATGTCAATCTACAGTCATTTACAATAGTAGGAAATCATTTTGTTTGTTTGAAATCAAGTTTATCCTCAAATGGAAAGTAAAAGTTTAATTTTCAAAAACTTGTTATTACTACATTCAAACAAATTTCACAGCACAAGGAAGACTACAAACTGTATAATGCTGTGCATTTAGTTCAGTAAATCTGGCGATTTTCATCCATTTCTTGGTATTACTTGATTTTATCTGCACAGGATCCTTCAACAACATTGTTTCAATGTAGATAGAAGAAATGAAAACTCTTTTTTTGATCCCACTTTTGTTTAATTCTTGCAGGACTTAAGGCTTAACAAAATAAACCTATTTACAACATTTCCTTAAATTTACAGTTATGTCATGATCAGATTTTTACAAAAGGCACACAGCTACTTCCAGGATTTACCAAATTTCCCCCAAATTTGAGGAAACAATAATCTGGACAAATTTTGATTTAACTGATTTGGATGACAATGACAACTCTCACTTTGTAATCCCACTCATTTCCCTTTAAATCAGTTAATAAAACATTAAACACAAGGCCTTAAAAGAGAACTAAATACATTTAATTACAGCATTTAATAAAGCTATCAACTCAAAATAAATAATAAACAATCAAATTAAAGGTAACAAAATATATTATTCTAAGTAAAATTAGGCATATAAATAAACTCCATGTCTCTCTGTTTACAGAGGCAATTAAATAAACAAAGAGAGGTTATCGTATACAAACTACAGTAATTATTACATGACCTGATTCATGGCTATTGACACCTAAACTAGTGCAGAATGGGTGTTTCCAGTTACATGTAGCTATGCTGACAGAGCTCGGCCTTCCGGTTAGTCTGGACCCGCGAGGAGGTGTTTGTGGGACCGGGGGACGAGCTCCGCGGTGCTCGGTGCAGCTGTGTCACTGTGCACCGGGCGATCAGCAGAGATTTGTCTTTTTATATCCTCCAGGATATTTTTTAGGGTCTCGGGACAGTTTCATCGACGAGGCAGTGGTTTGTAGACACACACAGCCATGAAGATCATGAGCAGCAGCAGGACAGCGAGGACACTGCAGAGTGTGACTGAGGACAAACACACAAACAGGCTGTTAATTACAACACACAAACAGGCTGTCTGCCATGATGGATTAACAGTCAATGTTGGCTTTCATTCTCTCATATAATAAACAAGCAGACGTCCCTTTAAAATTAAGACAAAACAAAAGACGTTTGTAGAGTTTGTATCTAACCTACGGGAGCCTGTGAGACAGCATCACTGCCTGCACTGACAGGCCTCACAACAGTGTCCACAGCCAAACATGGAGTCTCACCTAAATCCTGTTTCTGTAAAACCACATAAGCTCTCTCGGTATAGATGGAGTCCTCAAATTGTCCGTTTACTAACACACTAAAACACATTATCAGAGCTGGTGGGATGAGACGCAGCATCATCGCGGTGCAGGATGGAGGAGGATGATGATAATCGTGGTGATGGTGATGAGGAGAGTGAGGTGTTTCTTCTTCCGCTTTAGGATCCGGGTCCTAATGCCGTCGTGTTATTGTCTTGACTCCTCCTGAGGCTGAAACTATTGGTTGATTGATCATTTCATCCGCTGCGCTGTGGGAATGAAAAATGTAGTTGTACAATATACAATTTAGATGTATATTTAGAACCAAAACAATAAAAACAAAATAAGTAGTTTGATGACGTCGAAAGGTAGCGCGAGATCACGAAATTTCTTTGCTTAAACAGTCAAAAGGTGCAGATTTTGCAGATGAAAATCTTTATGACTGACTCAGGCAGAAATACTCACAGAGTTACATATTGAAGTTTTATTCTCGCCACCTTTGTGCTTTTCCTGTCTGGCGTTATCCCTGAAGTAAGCAACACGGGTGCAAAATGAAACGCAACGTTACCTTGAATCAAATCACGTTTTTCTCACGTTTCTCACGTTTTTTTTTTGTTTTTGTTTTGTTTTTTTGTTTTGTTTTTTTGTTGAAAACATTTCAGATACTTTATTGTACAACTCAAAAAACTTAGATATACATGAATACTTTCCATTGAGGCACTTTGTTTTGCACGTCAGTAATTTGCGGAAAACAAAATTTGTAATGAGAACTTTTTCTTGAAAAAATATAATGTTCTAATGTATTTTTTACATTGAATTCTTTATAGGTGATGAATTTAGTCAGATTTTTTTTTCATCTGCAGCAGGAAAAGTGGATAGCATTTAGTTGGAATTAATTATTTAGAAGTGTGGGCCAACAGGACGCTGTTCTATTTATCCTACAGTTAGCAACACATTATATTATGATTTACAGGAATATGAAGAAATTTATTTTGAGAAATAAATTGTTGCCTCTTCTTTTAAAGCAAATGTCATACACTGACTGGGTACAAATTTGCTGGCTTTTTAATCTCACTACCATGATTATACTTGTAATATATTTGAGAGTTTGTGGCTGTTGGCTTGGCAAAACAAGCGATTAGATGAAAGCATTAGCTTGAACAGCTTTGCAGCATTTTTATGAACCAATGAAGATAATAAATTGACTGAGAAAAAAAATTTAAAAATTAGGTTAATCTTCAGTCACAGCCTAAATGACAATATCAAAACATTCTCTTGGTTATGTCTGTTTGTATTTTATTTGGAGGGCTGAAACCAATGTCTAATTTTATTTTTATTAATTCACAGACTGTGTTCTCCATTAGGGGTTGAATATTTTGGTCTATAACATTATGGGAAAAATGTAAAAAATAAAAATAAAAAATTTAAAAAGTCTATCACAGTTTGCTAATTTTTGTCCAACCAGTAATTGAAAACTCAGAGTTTTTCAGTTTTGTATTATAGAGGATTGAGGTTTTTTTTATATCCCTGACTTCACAAAAGTAATGAAACTTCCGGATGTTTCCATGTAGTTTCCAGACTGAGGAAATACAATGTTTATGAAAGTCTCTTCTCATACTGGTAACCATCAAACAAGTGTTAGGCCTCCATCACATTTCCCATTTCTGAAATGTCAAAGAGCAATGAAGAAAAGACATAAAGGTCAAGCTCCTTGGGGTTATATCCTTATATAATTACTTTGCATGACTGATGTATATGGCCTTTACCTTCATCCACTATAGAACTGAAGACTGCACACCATTACAAAATCTTATTGCTCTTGATTATGTGCCAGAAAAGCTTAATAAGCAACAGGAAATGTCAGTCACGATGGCTTGAAATTAAAAGTGCAGGCCTGCTGAAAAAAATGATCACAACAAGAACATATTTCATTAAAGCAGGAACTCAAAGATCATGTTTAAAAGGCATTTGAACTGAATTAAGCTGATTATGTCGCTTTCTCAGTTATGGTTATAAACTTATCATGAGCATGATGTTTTTTTCTGTCTGTTCGTGTTGATTCATGACAGCTGATATAAGGGAATATCGCATAATCCCAGTGTGTGTAACATGACATTACATCACATCACACACGCTGTTGCACATTGTTGCATCCATGTAGATGACACCAAACTCAAAGTCATTTCTGAACACAGCAGTCTCTGTGACAATCAGTCAATGGGGAGCCTTTAACAAATCAGTTTTCCATGTCTCATGCTCATTTTATATGCAATGAAAAAAACAGGATTTTGTCCTGAGAGAAAATCCGTTCATATCACTCACATGTAAGAACCATGATTCAGTTTTTACAATTCAGACAAATGACATCTGATTTCAACTGGAGTCTTCGAAGTGAGGAGGCATGTGTGCATAATAAATAATACTGTAACACAACAGTTGAAATGTTCTTTCTCCTCACTGATTGGTTGATGTGGAGAGTGATGAAGAGTGTTAGTACAAACCTCCTCCATTCTGTGTGTCCAGTCCTCTGTTCTTGTTGTCTTTCCATCCACGGTTGTTGCATATCTGCTCAGTAACCTAACAGGTCTTTTCAGGCTAGTATCAATATTCTAGTTTACATTCTTAGCATAAAAATATAAAAAAATCTATCTTAATAAAGATCCAAATAGTTTTGAACCAAGACATTCATATTAAGTGTGTCATTTTACAGTTTAAAATTTAAGTTGTCAGTACTCTCTAATGGACTCTTAATTAAAACTCTGTTTTTAAAGACCTCAAACTAAGATTATTTCTGCACTGCAGTTTCTTCTGTCTTACTGACCCACAGACACACCCACGGTAGGATAATATTGACTAAAACATCAGCCCATTTGATTTATTGATCTAGCTTTAGTTTTGCACCAGAGAGGGCTGATACAGATGAATCACTTGATCATGATATACATCATTTTATATCACGACACAAAGAAAAATCAGGACTGATTTGTGAAAATATTTTATCTTTGCCTAATTGTGAATGAGATGGTTGGAAAAAATTCAATAAACAGGTCTTCCTCTGCATTTGGATTTTTGCTCTCCAGTGCAATGGATTTCACAGGGGTGACTAATCATTGATGTATAGAATAAAGAAGATTATCCGCGAGTGCACATGTGGCGTAGGTCAGTGTAAAATGGGGTCTGTTGGCTACAAGGCGGCACCTTTAGGAACAGTCACTTCTGATAGAGACTGTTCATGTTTTCCTGACAAATTTCTCTTTTTATTTCCTCTCTAACCTTTGCACTTTCTCATAGGATTTGTACTATATTTTGTCAGCATTAATGAACACACGGCAGCATAATGAGTTTGAACACACACACTATCTGAGCAGTGCAGTCATTTTTTCCTAACATGCTGTTTGTCAAGCTGTTCGTGTCAGGTAGAAAAGAAACCGTCTATTTAGCAGCGTCTCTTTTATGTGTCTCCTGTGCTTGCCTGTTTTCTACTTCAATAGCAGTCAGTGGCACAAAAGGACTTTGATCTGCACGTCCATCAACTAGCAGCTCAATGGAGAACCATATGTACAAAACCACTTTCTACCCTTATATACTCTCATACCTGTTTTCCTTAAAGTGAATGGACCTGGCTCACCCAGGAATAAAAATCAGTTAGGTAAGTAAAGATCTGAAGGGCATTAGTGGTGATCACGTGATGTGTGTGTGTGTGTGTGTGTGTGTGTGTGCTTTAATGGGATTGGATTAAAGGTGTCAGTTGAACTTCTCATCTCTGTTTTCACCTTC
>JAQMCX010000048.1:10949904-10960916 GCA_029814765.1 Acanthurus leucopareius | reverse complement strand
TGTCTCACCCAGGAATAAAAATCAGTTAGGTAAGTATAGATCTGTAGGGCTTTAGTGGTGATCTCGTGTTGTGTGTGTGTGTGTGTGTGTGTGTGTGTGTGTGTGTGTGTGTGTGTGTGTGTGTGTGTGTGCTCTATTCCCTTGTATGCTGATGGATTCTGGATATTGCAAATTAGCTTGTTAATTAGAATATCTAATAGAGGTGAGTAGCAACAGCCAACAGCCATTACAAAGACATGAAGATCACCATATGGAGATTTAGAGGAACAAACCTCTGATGAGGTCTCCTACATATTGACAACTCAGAAATAAATACAACAACAACAAAAAACCCTGCTCTAATGTAAATAGTGGGAAACTGGCTAAAAAGAACTGAATCATTTTTGGGTTGTTTGTTCATTTTAATCTTTAACCTTCAAGAATGAAAAGAAGCACAAAGACAAAGTATGTAACATATACATAAATTAATTTATACACATTTGACAATACATAAACCAGGTTGGAAAGGACTGAAAATGACACAATAGTTGTCAGCTTGCTCACATTATTCTCTGAATATAAATAAAGTATAAAGCGTTGTTAATAAACACAAGTTGCAAAAACACAAGTAACATTATGATGCATTTCTACGAGAAAAGAAAAAGAACAGTCTTAAGAGAGTTGAAAACATTGGAGAGGCACAATATCAATACAACCTTCATAATTTTTGTACATACTTTTTAATATTTAGGCAGATTAAGGCAAAACAGGCTATCTGGAGTCAAATGAAGCATTAAGATGAAGACCAAAAAGTTACATTTGAATTAAAAAAAAGGAATTGAATTAAATTACACTTGTACATGTTGTACTCCATCTCCACAATATACACAGGCCCCACTTTCCAAAATGACTATACCAAAACAATATAGTCTGTGATGTTATTTCTAAAGGCTTAAAATGAACTTATGTGGTCTTTTTCTGAGTGCCTCACATACACCATTACAAACACTTGTGGGGAAAAACAGCATTTTTTAGCATATATATCCAGCAGCTGAAATAAAATCCTATACAAGGTACAGATCTACTCTATAAATATTAAATACAGCATTGACAAAAATAAAGGAGGAACTGTAATTTACTTTCAAGCTGATTTTGATTAGGTCCCATTTAATCTCTTTTCTTCGTGGGCTGAGGTGCTGCACACCCAAAAAAAGAAAAAGAAAGAAAGAAAGAATTCAGTCCAACAAAACCACACAACATCTGTAAAAGTACAGCAGAGCTGTTAACATTTGGTGTAAAAACTTTAGCTGTTAATCCACTGAATGGATAAACAGCGCACTTTTTTTTAAATTCATGAAATTACATTGAACACAACTTCTGCCATGAATATTCTAGTGGTGAAAACTGATAACCTCATAGTGCAAAACTGATGTTTTAATTGTTGCTACAGTTGAACTAAGCTGATTTCATCTAACTTTAATAAACTACAAAAAAAAATGACTTAAAAAAAATGCCCCGTGCAATAGATGCTGTATGTTACACACAGAAATACATGTTTTTGATTTTCTTGGTGTACTGTTGTTATGAGATAAAGTCAGCTTATTAAGGGAAAAAACAGACCATTATACAAATACAACCCCTGCAATCACACAAACGCATCGTACTTGAAAATAGCAATATGTGAAAGCTATACACTGTTCCGGTGATGTGTGTATGCAGTAATGTGTAGGTATTGCTATCTCAGCTCCTTTTGGAATTACAAATTTAGCAGCATTTACCATTTTATGGAGAATACATGTTCAGTGAAGATTGACATGTTCAACAGTCATGATGTCAGATAATGTTCAGGTTTGCTCACAAATAATTAAAAACTGTGGTTAAAATTTTAAAAACTACAAGCAGGGGATGAGTGTATTTTTCATATGTTGTAGTTTTTGTGTCTATGGCACGGTAGCCATGTTGAGGCTGTCAGCGTGGATGTCTGGTATGGTCCTCTCTGGTCTGAGACACACCGCCAACCTCTGTGGTAGAGGACCATAAGAGAAGAAGGGATAAACAAGGTTAATTTGACAGAAAAAAGGGTAAGAAAGGTTATGTTTTCATTGTTTTGCACGCTTTTTTATTCTCTTTCTTCATGCACTGACCTGTTTGAGAGATCCAGGAGTCCAGACCAGCTTGTAGACCATGTAGATGGGGATCCACATGAAGGATGAGAAGCCAATGATGTATCCCACTGTGATGCTCCAGTCAGGGTACTTATAGTCAAACAACGTGAGAGGCGGCGCTTTCAGCAGGGAGCTCACTATGATATACTGAGAGGAGTTGGGATACATAAAGATTCCCATGTTTAAAATTTCCATATATTTAAAAATACATTTTGCATATATTTTACAAAGTTGTCTTCTTACATAAAATGTAAGATACGTCATGCCTATCGCATACATCATGTCCTCCATACACAGTGAAAGAAATATATAAGAAAGCTTTAACAGTGTAATATTGCAAAATGTCAACAGGAAGAGGGCCAGAGAAGGGGATGCATATGCAAGGGAAGAGGATATTAACCTGTATGCAGAGGAAGGAAAGTGACATTTGCCCAAGAGATATTTTATATGGAGGGGGTTTCTTCTACAGGGAGGGGTTAGCTGCTAAGTGACTGTGGCCTTTAAAGACCACTGGTCAAGTAGTTACTGCTCATTGATTTTTCGATCTTATATTGATAATGCTTATTTAATCCTTCAAAGGAAACATGTTACAATATTTTAAATACAAAACAACATTCTTTTAAACAATTTTAGAAAAGCATAGTAAAAAATTAGATATACTTTTTGAACGTGTTGACTATTACCTTGCAAAACGCAAGATTTGCGAGATAGATGATTATTTGATGTCACAAATCTATATTGCCAGGCTCAATGCTTGTGGTCCTGTTTGGACCAATCAGCGTCCAGCGAGGAACTAACAGCCGTTACGGACATGATGATGTATGACGGCCTAAAAACAACAATGGTGGCTCTTAACAGCGTTAGCATAAATGCTAGCATACAATCAGTTATATTAGAACTGTTGAGTATTTATTCATTTAAAAAAGGGGAAAAAAACACTCAAGACTTTTCTCGATGGAAAAGATGTTTCCATTCTTCTCTAAGTGCTCGTTACATGGTTCATTGATCTGATTGGTTGAAGTTAGCCCGCCGTAGAAGATGATATACAAATGATTTGTCCATTCACGTTGCCAGTTTTTTGTTTGTTTATTTGTTTGCCGGTAAATTTCTCAAAGTTTCCAAGGATGATTCCCAGATGTTTCTGTGTAATAAACCATCTGATGTATCAGGTTAGAAGACTAATTGTAAGTCAGACCGCTTACCGCTAGAAATGCTGGACTGATGGCAACCCAACAAACCCTCCAGAATAACCCTGGTGCTTTGCCCAACATGGCCTGAACATCACTGCTAAATCTGTTGATACCTGAAAACAACCGAACAGACACAAACACTTGTAGTACCACTATATTTAATCACTGATTTGCATTGCAGATACAAATGACTAAATAGCAGTCAGTGAATAATAATCTCCTGCTTACCGTAGAACCAGGAAACCGCAATGGCCTCAAGGAAACCAACAGCTATAATAGAGCATCCCACTCCAAATTCCTCCAGCAGCTTCACCACATAGGCGCCACCCTGTTAATAACATTTTACACTGACTGATAAAATCATCCAGTGTCATTCATTTTCCTCCATGTGAGCAACAAACTACATGTCAAAGTTTTTAAATCAATACATCCAGAACTGTCTGAAATCTTATAATAAATCTGATAGGAAATAATTGAATTAGCAGCTGAAATTTGGAAAAAAAAGAAGCAAACTTACATTTGTAAGGGTGCTCAGTGAGCCCAAAAAGCATACAACTACCAAGCAAAGAACAAAAAGTTCACGTCTGTGGGATAAATGATCCGGGTATTCATCCAACACAGCAGTGATGATTGCCTCCAGCCCACCAAACTAAGACACAAAGAGAAAAATTCAAATTAAAGGGTGTTATTTTGTATATTACACATTTCAATCTATGCAAGCCATAGAATTTATTTGGGTGTTTTATGTCAGATAGAAATATAGGTTTCAGAAAAATCAACACATTCAAGCACACATCTGCATATTTGAAATTAATGAAAAGTAAAATGTTTTTATAGAAATTAGAGATAAAGAAAATTTTATAGAAATTTAACTCAAATCCAATACGTGCTGACAAGCAAACAGACTTTTTTGTGGTTGAAGCTGCTAATAGCTTTACATTTAGTCATGACAGACAGTCCCCAGTTCATACCGTGCTGTCCAGTCCCAACGTGATCATCATCACAAAAAAGATTATTGCAAAAAAGGTGGAGCCCATCATGTTTGCAATGGCTTCTGGGTATGTGATGAAGAGTAAACTTGGTCCTGAAAGTATGAAAATATTAAATATGAACAGATCAGGGTAGGTGATGCATTATTATTTTCACATTGTTTACTATAAAAGCCACCGGCTGACCTTTATCCCTGGCTACATCCTCCACCTCCACCTTCCTCATCTCTGCCATGTAACCCAGCACCGTGAAGATGACGAAGCCCGATACAAAGCTGGTCAGACAGTTCACCAAACTGGTCACAATGGCGTCGCTGTTGGGGAGAAATTAAACTCAGCTCAAGGACAGCTCAGCTTTGTGTCTGACTAATGAGGATACTTCTAGCTAGCAACCATGAAATCTTGCAACAGCACTAATAACTAAATCACATATGTTGTTTGTTCATTAGAGACAAAACTCTCTGCATAGGTACAGCATATGTTAACAATTTTGGAGTAAACAAATGTCAAAGACTCAAAGGAGGCTCCCAAAAATGATTTAATACTGTTTTTTTTTATAAATTAGGCTAAACATCATTGGTATAGCTCAGGCACATTTTCCTTAAAGACTTGCAACACTGTCATTTGTTCCTAATAGGTCTTAGGTCTCTTTTACTTAAAGAAATGCCTTTTTTTAAACCAAAAAAAGCAGTCTGTTTGGAAAATTTGTGACTCTCTAATGTAAATGTGAAAATTCAATGGTAAAAATGCATACACTTTATATGTTTTATATTTCAAAAAATCTTTATTAATAACTAAATGGCAGGTGTCCTATTGTCACATGACTGCTTTAAAAAAAACAAACAATTATTATACCACTGAATGATACTCTTTTAAGTGTGTGTAGAGGATGTTTGATCTATTAGTTGAGAAATGACAGCATCGAATTTCATTTATGATGTGTTTGTGTTTACTACTGTCTCCTCACACACCACTCTGTTCTTCTGATCACGCCAGTCACACACACTCACACACACACACACACACGAGCGCACACATGCACACATGCACACATGCACAAACTATTAATCATACTTAGTGTTCAAATTAATTTCTCTTGTGCTAGTCTCTTGGCATCTATTTAACACTCATCACTCCTGCTTTTAATATCTCTGTCTCTGATATCACTGTCTAGTCTAGGCCATCTTGCTGCAATAAATGCTACAGCTGCTCTTTGAGTGTTAACCAAATAGTGCACTGAAGATGTTGAACACATCCCATAAATTCAACAGGAGGTGTGACTTCTTATCATACAGGGTGCACAAAGGTTTCGGCCTTTTATCTGGACCCTCGGCCTCGGCTTATGAAGCTGTGTTCAAGCCACAGATGTGGGTTCACAGGACTCAGTGTGTCTCAGTTCTTACCGATAGCAGTTATTTGTGAAAGGGTTGTAGCTGGAGAGAGCCAGCAGCACCCCGAACCCGGGCCCCAGAGAGAAGAATATCTGAGCAGCAGCATCCACCCACACCTAGAAAAGAGAGAGAGAGGACTTCAATCTACAAGCTCTTAGACGCTATTGGCTGCTCATTAAACAACATAAAAAAGTATTTTCTTACGTAGATTTAAACCAATTTCAATAAATATTTTCAGTGTTTTAATGCCTCCCTCCAAATGAAATCTTAATGTTGTAATGTTCTTATTTGTCTTCTGCTCCCTCAGTATTTAATGGAGGTGTTGTGTCAGTGGTGTAGAACTCTAGCTGCCGCACAGCTGTACGCAGGGAGATCTGAAGAGGAGCATGCGTTCGGCATTAAAAAGAAGAGGGCAGGGTTGGATATTGGTGAGTGAGAGAGAAAGGGAGGCCTTTGTTAATGGGCAGAAAATCTAAACCAATTATGCATCTTATTATCCTGCTCTGTGGCTTATTTATGCATCTCATTCCATCTCATCCATATTCTCGTCCAAACAAAGCACTCACACGTGTTTAGCAAACAACCGCAGTGAGCAGGAGACGAGGATGAGGATGTTTCATCTAAAAAAACACACATAGGCAGATTCTCAAAGGATTTTAGTGGGTAAAAACTAAACGGAGGTATATATAAAACTACTTCCTCTCATTCTTAGAAGATTCAGATGTGTTATTTCGTTGCACCTGTCCACCAAGTTATTATGCTTTAATATTGGCAGGACAGCAGAGAAACACATCTGATCAGTCCTTTTAGGAAGTCATACACCATGAAATAGAGCATATCTGCAAAAATCATGCCCATATCTCCCAGATAGACAGGAATATTAGGTTTAACTGGACAAGTGAAAAAAAAAATATATAAACAAAGAACTGAAGAAAAAAGTAACATTTCTTGGGTTTTAAATCAACATGCTGTGATTAACCACCTTCTGTTTTTTTACATCTGCATGTATGTTTTAAGCAATTTTATACTTATAATATCTTCTCTTTCTTTTTCTTCTCATTTCATTTAAACGAGCAGCAATTATGCAACTGTGCAACTGCTTTTAAATTGAGGATATGGATCATTTCAATGAGGTTTAGACCAAAAATATAAAGCATGACCATCTTTTTTCTTGTTGTAAATTAGTAAGTTTTATTCTCTTCAGACAAACACACTGATTTACCAACTTTGTACAACTCACACTGGTCTCCAACAGCTTCCCCCACTGGGGTTTTAAATAAAACACCACACCTCTCCAGGCGCCCGGCAGAGTGGCGCCTCGAATTAGCAGGATGAAGAGCACAATGTAAGGTAAGGTGGCGGTCACCCACACTACCTGGTGTGGAAGACAGAGATGAATCAGGAAGAGAGAAACAGAGAATGGGGAAACTTGTGATAGTACGTATATGATTAAAGTAAATAAGATGGACAGGAATCTTTTATTTGTTGTATTTTATTTATATCTTTTGTTTGAAAGCTGCTGCAATGTCTTACCTTCCCTGACGTCTTCACACCCTTCCAGAGACTGAAATACACGATGGTGAAAATAAGAAAAAGGCAGAGCATCAACTGCCAGCGAACTCCCCCAACGTTTTTCAGCCCCGATGACTTGTGGATCTCAAGAACGTTCCTCCTGCGATGATAAAACACATAAATCTTTGCTTCCTCAGCGCTGAGGACAACGTTTACCGAACATCACCAGCTGACAGTGTTTGTGTAGAGTCTTACTGTAAAGCTATTTATATATGTGGTTTCTGTTACTCACACTTACATGCACTTACGTGTAAAATTCCTCTGCTGGAGACCTGGAGGAGTTCGTCCAGGTGACGTTGTCCATGCCAAAATAGTTGGTGCAGTTGGGGGTATTCCACACATTATCACAGTTTGTCCAAGGCAAGATGCTGGAGAAAGAGGAGTAGAAGTAGAAGAGGGCCCAGGCAATGATGGTGTTGTAGTAGAAGGACACATACAGAGCGATGATACAAATGGCGTATCCTATACCTGAAACAGAAGGGAGGGATAGAGGGTTAAAATATGTTGATGCTTGTCACTGTATCGAGCTGATTTGGAGTCACAGTGGAGTCACAGTGAGGCTTTACCTTTGAAAATGGGACAGATGTGTTTCCATATGGAAATGGCTCCGGTTCTGTGAAACTGTCCCAGTGCCAGCTCCATGTAAAAGAGCGGCACGCCACCAAAGATGGCCATCAAAATGTAGGGAATGAGGAAAGCCCCTGCACAGAGACACATGATGAGCAGTGTTACGTAGGGCTTTTTCAAAGGTCATGATGAGTATCAGTGCTGCCTGTAATATTAAAGTGAGGACATTAAGGAGGAATTAAAAGGACTGGAATCTGAATTAAAAAATTTAATTAGAATCAAACTGAGACTTCTCATTAGTCTCTCACTCATTAGGTGTTTAAAAGCTGTATAAATTGTGATTTACAGTAAATTTAACCATCAAAGCCTTCTTTAATTAAACCATGGCAAAACCATACCACATTAAGGTTTTAGAAAAAAAAAGAAATTCTTGATTATTTTACTATATATTTATATATACTCTCAAAATGTCATAATGAAACGTCTGAACAATCCTCATATTTGGTTCATTTTTAAAATCTCCTTTTTCTGATTTTTTAACAGCTATTTTACATGTTTTAATTGTCTTTTGTTTCTCTGAAACCCTGTTTTTATCTTCTATATTTACTGCATTCTGAAATGCTTTATCGTTGAAAGAAATGAATTAACCTGCCTTGCAACCCGATTGGCTGCCTGTAACCGACCCTTAGCTAATCATGTAAAAACACAATCTGATCTCAGCAAAACACTTAGAGATTTAATCTGTTTTTTCTTTGAAGAATTAAAAAAAAACAGTAGATAATCACCGAAACAAACATTTTCTTCTATTAAAGGCTTGTACTGATGGGAACTCGTGAAGTTCAAGTATTATAAAAAAAAATTACTGATAGAAAGTGAGCAAATTAAAATAGATTAAGGCTTATAGAGAAGAAATGTGTAAAAACTTTTTAGGTGACTTGCAGTGATGTGTAGGCTACAGATGTGCACTTCAGCACCATGGACAGTTTCTGCTGCCAGATGCGCAGCTTCAGACTGTTTTCTGAATTCTTTGAAGCCATTTCGAGC
The DNA here is from genome assembly GCA_029814765.1 of Acanthurus leucopareius. Lineage (NCBI taxonomy): Eukaryota > Metazoa > Chordata > Actinopteri > Acanthuriformes > Acanthuridae > Acanthurus > Acanthurus leucopareius. The sequence continues at coordinate 10,952,019 of JAQMCX010000048.1, read as the reverse complement.
GCAAAACCTCACATTTAATCGATTTAAAGACTTTTAAAAAAGACCAAGTGTTTGCAAAGTATCTCCGCACATGAAGTTTCAACCACACAAATTTCAACTTGTAAAATTAAATTGAATGATACACTGTTTACAATCTTAAAAAAAAAACAAAAAAACACTTACCGCCACCGTTTTGGTAACAAACATACGGAAACCTCCAAACATTTCCCAGGTCCACCGCAAAGCCAATGACAGACAGGAGAAAATCCATCTTTTTGCTCCACTTGTCCCGGGAGTCCGTTTGTGTGATGACCGGCACCGGGACCGCGTTGTTGGAGCTGTATCCGGGGTTCGGGGAGCCCTGGTGGGTCAGACTGCCGGCCATGGCTGCTGAGTCCTGTTGGGGCATCGGACTGTGAAAAGTCAGTCAGAGGACCAGAGAGGAGGATGTTTCTCCTGTAATGATGACATGACCGAGTGGGAGGAGTTGGTGGAGCTGCAGTGGACACTTGAGGATACCTGTCAGTGGAGGGAGATAACACAGAGGTTTTATGGTTTACTCACAGCAGCTCTCAACACACTTTCAACTCCAGAAAGTTGAATTTTTTTAGAGATCCAGTGTGTTGTTGCTGGTCTACTGGTCACTTTATTACTGCTTCATCAGCATATCGAGTGAGTTGGCATTTACAACCAGCGAGTTAACAGGTAGCTCAGACTGACGGATATGCAGCTTTGCTCACATCTGATTTTTTTCTTTTACTTTATTCATTTATGCATGAGCCTTTAAAGAAATCCCATTAGTTTTACAGAGGCTCTTAATTTAGCTGAAACCAACTTTGTTGATGCAAATCACATTCACATTCACAATGTATTTAACAAAAGACTTTGAATTTCTACATTTCCATGAGGTTTCAGGCCCAGTTTGATTGGATATTTAAATTTGATGTGAGTTATCAAATTAATATGATTATGTGGCTCATGAAAACTGTTTTTGGGCAGCTTCTATACGGTGCCAAGCCCATAAATGCTTAGCTGGCATTTCACAATAAAACTGTTAGTTTGTGGTAAACCATAATTTTATTCCTTTTAAGCAACAGGTTGACCAGAAATGTGAATAATGACAGTAAAGGTCAAGATGCTTGTCTGTTATTCTGCTCCTTCATGTAACATGACATGAAGATCATATTATCCACACAATCACGCCGTATATAAAAGATGATACATATTTGGCTGTGCAGTTAGTAAAAGAGGGTTTTGAATATATGATTTTCAGAGAGGCGGAGATTCCAAATTAATAAGTAACCATGTTCAGAGATGTTTAAAAGATCAACTTTAGCCATTTGAACAGTAAACAAAAAAAACCATTCCTGTTTAGAAAACAGTCTTATCATAAAGCTTTCATACAGAAAATACAGACACAATATAAAAGAAATAAATCCAAGAGCAGATAGGGCATTAATGCACCAATAAGAAGGAAATAAAAAGATGTTTAAAAACTCGAGATAAAGGAAAATTGCTAGAAAGGTCAAGTTCCCGTTTACACCAGTGAGCAGGCTGCCCATTTGAACCTCCAAAAGTTTGATACTTGGGGCTATAAATAGCACCTCCAGTCATCTTGGCTTCCTGATCCCATGTTAATATAGTTTGGCCAAGACTGCAGAATAGAATCACAGCAGCTTAACTGCGCTCATTAGGAAAAACCTAATAAAAAGGCTTTGTAATCAAATCCGCCGCTTTTAGCACTGAGCACTTTGAAAAGGCTGCAAACTGGATCTTCAGAGAGCCGCAGTCACGCAGGTCTGAGCGGAGGGAGTGCATCAAATGGAGTTACTCTGGGAAATGGATATGACACTGAGATAGGACAAGAGACTGCCAACACCATCAAAACACTGTCATTTAAAAGCCAAATGACGGCCAAACTGTCTGGCCTGCTGTCACATGACTTGGCAGCATCACTTCAAACAGAGACTTTTCTTTTATTACTTTTAATTTTTCTGTAATAATCTCCATCATAATAGACAAAAACTCCTTCTGATTTTTCTTCCTTTCCTGCAAGTTAGCACACATAGATAGATAGATAGATAGATAGATAGATAGATAGATAGATAGATAGATAGATAGATAGATAGATAGATA
>JAQMCX010000048.1:10930375-10949804 GCA_029814765.1 Acanthurus leucopareius | reverse complement strand
TAGATAGATAGATAGATAGATAGATAGATAGATAGATAGATAGATAGATAGATAGATAGATAGATAGATAGACACTTGTGGCTGTCAGATTCATTCTCATTCAACATGTCTTTCCATTTCCACACTTTGGATGGGGAGGCGTAAACAATGAGCCGGTGGGAAAAGGCTGCGTTTGCTCAGCCGAGGTGCGGGGGGCCCCTGAGGGCCAAAAGCCTAACAACAAACCACACAGCAGTGGCCTTCTCTAACATACAATCCTGTCAATGTGCGTTGGCACACATGAGCAGAAGAACATCAGACTGACAGGAGCCTCCATCACATGCTCTGGTGCCTGTTAAAGCACGTCGACTCTAATCATACATGGACGTGTGCATGTTGGCTCTGCTGGAAACTCAGCTGACAGGCAAACAGACATGGATATGAAACAGCAGCTAAAAATGCTGCTAAAATGTGGGGCTTTTTTTCATTTTTTTTTTCCTGTCGGCCCCATTGTAAAAACTCCTCTCATCTCTCTTGTCTCCTGAGCACATAACAGTGAGTTAATGTAACTTCACTCAACGTTTTAGTTTCTAATCATAAATAAGTTTACACATTTTGCTTCTGCAGATTATCAGTTTCTTCTTCACTGTATATAAATGCTGTCGCCGCTTTGTTTTGGTGAACATTAAAACTGTCAACACATACAAATGAACACTGCTGTTTCCTCATTGACAAATAAGCAAAGGCAAGCTGGAGATGAGCTCTGGTGTGCTGTTTACTCAGGCAGAAGTCCTCGTATGGCATTTAAGAAGACATGCTATTACCTCACATTATCTAAAGCCAATGCAAGTGTGAGTCACCACAGCGAGGGAATCCTGTTTGGAAGAGGATGTTTGTGAGGAAAACAGAGGGAAAAAAAACAGGACTAATCATCGCAACACAACCACTGTGAGGAGAGGACTCCTTTTTTCTCAGCCAAGGACACGTGAACTGCTGCTCTGTATTTCAAACTAATGCTCATAAATTACATCCCAAAAACTTACTTAAATGTCCAAATTGGCAGCTACACATTCCCCTGAGTTTTCATTAAACAGTGACAAAATTTAATCTACAAGGTTTGTGCACATAGACAAAAACTTTACTTACTTTTTGTGACACTCAGCATGACTGTATTTCGTACCTGCACCATGTTTTATAACTTAATAACACAACAAATATATGAAGTGTGCCAGAGCTGCAGGGAGGCGGAGTCTCTCACATGGAAATCCAGAACAAGACTCCCAAGTTTATGCATCAACAGCCCTTTTGGTTAAAGTCAGGGGAGAATTGTTAGACTGACTGTCACAAAAATTACGCCCGTCTGAAATAGTCCGTCAAACTTTATCAATAGGGTTTGTTCACACAGACACAAATGCTACACTTGGAAGTCATGCTGTCAACTGTCAGGCAGAAAAAGGATTAAATTGTTATATTAAATATTGATTATGTTGACCTGCCTTGATACTAAACTGGAATGGGCTAGATATTGTTGTTTGTTCTGGTCTTATTATGTAACGTTGTAAGCTTACAAGTCTCAGCATTGATTAGGACTTGGGGGTTTTAGGACACTACAAGGAATCACATCTTGACTTGTTCATCCACAGAAGAAACCTGTGGCTTTTGTTGGTTCAGAAACTTTGAAGGGAGCTTTGAGGGGATCCACACCTGCTCCTCTCAGTCTGTCATCCTGTGTTACCTCTCCATCCTTTCACCTCCTGATCCACCTGACAGCTCAGTGCTGCAGGCACAACTGGACTCAGGGGCCAAAGAAGCTCCACAGTTGGGTGAACTGAAGCCCGCCAGCCCCTCCTGCTCATATATTGACTCAGACCCTGGTTTTCCCGAACATGTTCACACTCACTCGAAATGGGCCACTTGAAAACTGTGGCTAGATAGGACTTCTTATTTAAGTTTAAGGTGAAAAATCATAGTTCATATGGTATTCTTTTCTTTTTGTAAGGTCTTGGGCAACAAAAATGACACAGTCGCCATCTTCTGGACATTATCTGATATAATTTTATGTAATAATTAGTATGGAATACGTAGGATTGCATGTAATAAAAGAATTAAATGGCTTTGTAGAGTTTTTCTTTTGCAAATTTTCACATTTTCTTTAATATTTAAGCTCAATATTCTCCATTCTTTAATGAAGGAAAGCATAATTGTTGTCTGAGTCCAAACACAGATTGAAACTGTCTTGTTTACATTCAGCATTGATTTTAATCCAGAAAATTGACCTGATACGCTTCATGTTTTGAACTGCAGGCTGCCTGAGTGAACCCACCGTTATGTGCTCTGCATGTGGAGCATATTTGCATTATAATAAAGTGTATTGACTTTCTGGCACATTATAGATGCTGAATCCAATTTTCTCTGATTGCCACTGAGACCAATTAACCATAAAATGGTTTGACTTCATAACATTTTTTTTAGGGATATCTCTGTTTTTTTTGAGACAGTAACTGGTTTATTACAAGATTTTGTCTCTCAGTATTTCCATGTCTTCACCACAAGATGGCGTAGAGATAAAGTGTTTAGATTTACAACAAGCAGTTACTCAAGCTGCTTGTTTTCAGTAATCGATTTAATGTTTTTGCACTAAATATTTTGTGGGTGAAAAAATCAAAGTTTTCACCCACAAATTATTATAGTCTTTTACTTCACTACATTTGTCCAACAGCTTTATTAACTGGTTAATTTTTACGATTTAATTTTTTTTAACCTCTCTGTCCACTGAAAATCAAATATCTTCAGTTGTTCAATTTTGCATGTAAATTCTCTTTCTTACTTAAAACTCAGATTAGCTGAAAAATGTGTCATGAAAGAGCTGAAAACGGGATGTTTTTATGACTTTATTGAGATATGTGGTCCTCACATGCAAACATATAATCTTATAGAATATGATTGATTGCTGTAAATTAAACTACCCAACTGGATAAAGTTATCAAAATTAGCTCTACTCAAAACATCTACACCGTTCAAATGTGTGCACATTAATGTAGCAGTAATACTGATCTGAAAGAACAAGTTATTATAGTTAAACACTGACAGGAAACATTTTATTGCAACGTGAATACTTATACTACTAATACTTTAAACACATTTTCCAGTGATACTTACATACTTTTTTTGAGGATTTATATGTATACTTTAACTCATAGTGGAGTGTTTTCACAGGATTGACACTTTTACTGAAGTAAAGGGTCTAAAAACTTCATCCACTGCTGGACCTTAGTTATAAGATGATGGTTCTTGGGTCATTTAGTGAAAGCGTGTTTCTTTAAGAGGCGTGTGTGAGAGGAGGAGGAGGAGTCGTGACCCTCATCGCAGTGTTCAGGCTGCACTCAGCTGATGGGAGGAGTGCCGCGCGCAGACAGGAGACAGGATCCATGGCAACAATCATGGCAGGTGGGAGCAAAAGGAAAACTTGGAGATAAATCTTTGTACTTTCTGTTTGTGTTCTTCCGAGAATATAGAGTAAGTTTGGTTGTGACAGACTGTGAAAATGTCCCGCGTGGGACTGTTTGTGCTGTGTTTCAGAGGCAGAGACCCGTCAGCGGCTGCTGCGCACCGTCAAGAAGGAGGTGGGTGTTATCGAGTCTGTAAAACAAACACGCTGGTTTGTATGAAGCTGTGTGGCTCATTCTGTTGACAGGAAGGTAATTAATGTTATCCGTATGAAACACTTGTTCACTCCTCTGTGTGTGTGTGTGTGCTGAATGATCTGTCTTTACCTGATAATAACACCTGAGACAGATCCTTGAATGCACATCTGGAGCTCATTTAAAAGATTAGAAAACAAGCAGCTTCAGTCCACAAAGCTGCTTGTAGCTAATTGTTTTTTAATCTGTGTTTCTCATCCAGAGCTCCCTGTTTGAATGTTGATGCTGCAGCTCAGTAATTATTCAGATGGGGAAGCTGTGGTGTTTGTGGTGTTTATGGCAGAGCAAACCATCAGCCTTCTGCCGAGCCATTTGGTGGTTTCAGTCAGACACAAACTGTGACTGTCTGTGTGTGCCTGTCTGTGTGTCTGTGTGTGTGTATGTGTGTGTGTCTGATATTCATGTAATGAGTTATATGGCGTTGAGTGGAAACCAATATGGAAGCAGCTGTGATGGTTTGTTCAGCTGGTTTTCAGCCCTGAATGTCACTCTTCATCATTTAATGTGACTTCAGTGATACAAATACATACGAGGACAGGAGAGGATTAAGGGCTTCCTGTTGAAGAAATAATTAATTAATTTATATCAATAGATTCATTCATATCTATACCTGTAGTTGTAGCTATATATCCATATATATATATTTTTATGTTAATCATTTTAGATAAAACGAACAATTTCGCGCAGATTGTGACGCTAACATATTTTATCCATGTTTAATAGACGGGGAAAGTCTTTTTCAGTCATTGTGCATCACATGACGTGTAATTACACACTTTCACCACTAGGTCAAATTAGTGATTCAAATAGGCTATTTGGCTATTGTTAGTTATGTCAAATAGGCAACTTTATTAGCAGTCAAATGTCAGTTTGCTGGTTGGTTCAGATAGCTAACAAACAGCTGGCTTACACCTGACATTTACTGCTTCAGCAATAATTTCATCGTAAAAACTATTTTTCAGGATGAAAACTGTTTTAGTTTGAAAAGATGTTTTTTACCAATATAATTTCCAATCATAAACCTGATAATTCCTTTTTTTAAATTAAGTAAAATACAGCTTTACATACCATCAACCAATGTTTTTGTCACTACTGATTTTATAATAAATAATGGATGGTGCCACTGTGGTGTTGCCCATTGATTTATGAGGTTTGGCATTACGGTCGTCGAAATTTTGGTGCTTTTGAGGCAGAGCTGATTATATTTGGACAAGAGGTTGAGCTGTGGAGGATGCCCATAATGCCTAGCAGACAGCTAACCATGCATAACTTTAATCATTAATTTAATACCAAAGAGTGAGGAATGTAAAAATGTACTTTCTCGTATGTTTTTTTTACAGGAAATTATCTATATAGACCAAAACAGTGTGTTGCACCAGGCTGTAAATATGTTCATCTCTGCTGTAAAGTCGGGCATGTTAAAATGGGGTTTGTCTACCTATATTTTTTAGTCGGCCTCAAGTGGCCTTTCCATTGGCACTTTGGCGTCGGCTTTATTTTCAGCCCTGGTGGTTGCTGCGTGGTGTCGCTCCATTGTGTCTCCATTTTCTTACAGCAGTGTGAGCTTTGTGTTCTCTCCTGTCAGGTTTTTGTTCCTCTCTGTTTGTTCAGGGAAGGTTTTCTAAAAGATCACCAACTGACTTGACATTCAGACATTTTCAATAAAAATAATCAACCATAGGAACCGTTTTTCACAATCAAAACTCTTCTACCATGGTTGGTTTTGTTCAGTAAAAGTCTCAAAGCAGAGGAACATCAGCAGTATTTTCAATGAAGCATTCACATTATCTGGCAATATTCAACCCAGAACAGACCGCTTCTTTATCCTCCTTCTGTTAACTATTAATGGATTTATTACATCAGTTTCCCTTTGGATTGTCTCATTAATGTGAGACTTTATTTCTGACAAACAAATGAAGATAACAATCTCATCCTGGATCTTGTTAAAGGAGGAATGTGGAGATTTTAGTCTGATTTCTTTCCTCTGGGTCTTGTTAGCTGTCTTATCAGTGGAGACCAGACCCTTCCTATGATTAAACCTGCCTCCTGTGTGCTGATACAACCCTGCTCCCTCACTGTTTACCACCATTGCAGTCTGACAGTGGAAAGACCATCAATACAGTATAATAGCTCACTTTATTTACAGAAAGCACTTCATGAAAATCATCATTAATCTAGCTGAGCTGACAAAGAAACTTTGATGATTTTCTCTCTGTTTTTCAGATATATTGATGCTGTTTGTGCAATTTTTCCCATTAGTTTATGTTTATTACTCGGTGTGGGTTATGCCATATGGTGTCTCTATGCTGTGTGTTCTCACGCTCTTCTTGTCCAGCTGGTTATGTGCCACCCGTCTGCTCAGATATACCTGGATGTGGGCCATTATCCAGAGAGCACAGGACGTCTGTGGCAGCAGAATTACCTTCTGGCACAAAAATTGGTTTTATTTGCCTCAGCTTTGATACAGAACCCCTCTCAGTCCGTCTGTGTCTCTTCATCTTGCTCCCATAGTGTCTCTGAAGTGTGCTCCCTCCTCTGCCTTCTTGTGTAAGGCATGTGCACACAAACACACACCTGTGTTTGCTAAAGGAGAGAGAGAGCGAGGGGCAGAGAGACGATTAGAAAGCAGGCGCAGAGATCTGCACCATTTACTTTCCTGTTTGGCCTTTTCTAAGGCCGAGCACTTACTCAGGATAAGGTTTCAGACTGCGAGTGTAAGATAATCCACCCGTCTCGTTCAGTGTTTTCTGCTTGATTTTTGTGGTTTTTCTCATTCTTGTTTGCATCTTGATAGAAAAATATTCAGAGTTGATTCGCAACGCAGGCCCAGCTGCAGGGAAATCATCATATATTATTGTTGTCATAGATACTGATAGATTATTATAGCAAGATTGTTGGACAGTTTTTGAATTCTCCAGGTAAATATATCCGTAATCAGGTTTCAGTATGGATGAGACAGGACTGCCTGGCTGGAGGAGAAGTGTGAGACATGTCACTGTTTGTACGTGTTTTTGTACACCAAATGTAATCAAGCTGAACAACAAGGTGCTGTTGGTCTAATAGTTCAGGAAAATACTCAATAAACCCCGAATATGTAGCAGCTTTATGAGCCATTTTGACCTTGAGTGATACTTAATGTGTCACATAAAATGATTTCAGGCTGAGGCTGAAAATTCACTTAAGACCTTGTTAGCTGACAAAATAATCTCAGAACAAGATTAAACCAACATGAACAAGATGTGCTCAGACAAAAATGGACATTTTAAAATATATAATTCAATGAAAACTTCAACTTTTCTACCGCATGTGAAAAAATTAAAATATAAATGTGTAAACTGTAAAAAGACAAATAAAAAGCACCTCCATAATGAGGAACTCATGTGTTTCTCAGATCCCTGACAGACTTTTCATAAACAAACTGCATCCATGCGACAGAGGAAGCCCCTCTTCTGGGCACAAGCCTCTTGCCTTGTCTCGGCTGGTTGGAGCTTCTCACACATTCACTCTTCTCCATGTTTGTTTGTTTGTGTGTAAACTTCCTGCCTGCAAAGACTTACACAAAGCATCGGTCAAGTAAGAACATCACCACAAAGTGTTTGATTAGTGACACAATGAAACACAAAAGCCTAATATAAACAACAGATGTTTATCCTTTATCACATGATATATATTGTCTGATTGCACAGCCATAAGTCTGCGTTATTAAATTGCTATTCAAACAATAAAGCCTTTATTCAAATGCACAATACTTAACTTTAAATCTAAAGTATAGCTCTCCGTGCATGGATTAACATGTATAAGTAGAGATGATTTTATCTTCGTGTGTCCCTTCATTCATCAGTGACCACAGAGATGGTGAATAATAAAGGGTTGGATGTTAATGGATGAGGCTTTTCTCCCCGGCTCTTATTTCTTGGCTCTGCTGTTGCAGGAGTTAATTGGAAGGCTTTGAAGATCTTTTATCACTCTGGCTGATGCCTTCAAGCTACAGCGGTTAGTCAAAGAAGATTCATCAGGCTTCGCTGCTGTGACAGAGACGTTCGGTGACTGTTGTCACGTCACACACATTGTTTTATCTGTAAATCACAGAGAAAATATGTTTCCCAGTGGTCTTTCACAACATGTGGCTACTCTAAATGGTGAATTTTGGTCAAATTTGTGCTTTGTTGCTTCCAATTCACACTCTAGGACTACAGGTGGCCATATAATAAATAAAATGATGACAGCACAGTACGTTTATATGTTATAAGTTACTTTCGTCATCGAGCTGCAGTCTCACTTGTTTATTTTAAAAAATGAATGAATTTTGTTGACGCATTTTCTTTGGCGGAAGTGAGCCAGTGTGCGGCACGTGCCATCTCCATAGAAACCTGCAGGTTGTCTGCGCTCAGACTCTTCACCACATTAAATTCCTCAGAGGCCCGATCTGTAGCTCAGATGAGAGAGACAAGAAAACACACGGCGTCCTCAAGTTGGCAAATCAGTCGGCTTTATGTATGTCAGGTGCACTCAGAAAGAGAACTGGTGCAGTCAGGTCCCCTGTGTCAAGTGTGTGTGCGTGTGTGTGTGTGTCCATGCAGTCTCATATCAAAGTGTGATGAGTGTGTGTCACATTAGACCGGCACAGTCTCTGTTGGTTTGTCAGCAAGATTACAAAGCTTAATGCTACTGATGCGAACAGGCCAGATTCGAGTAATGACTGCTGTCTAATTAGCGAGTGTTTCTTTATAGAAATGTTTTCGGGGGGGGTTGGTGGGGTTGGGGGCTCTGGGTGCATTTGTTTTGTGCAGCTTTTTCAGTGTTTTCATAAGTGAGGGATTAGCCAGTTTTTGTTTCCTCATCTTCCATTAGCGGCAAGGGTGCAATCAGAGCTCGGTGGGCAGTTTTTTTTTCTCTGCACCATCACGAGAAAATAAGTTGTTTTGTGTCTCACATTAAAATCTGAAACCATCATGGTTTGTGTTTTTGTTCTGCCTTTATTAAGCTGTTAGAAAAGAAATAGCCCTCATATCGACTGATGGATGCTTTTTGTAGGGATGGATGACATGCATTAGTGCTGATAAATTATCAGCCCACGATTGGAAATTCATATTATCAGCTATGTATCATTACTGGTTATAAACAGAGCCGATAATATGAAGCCAAATTACTTTTATTGACTTAACAAGCGCAGCATTTACACAATCTGATACAGTAGGTAGTGATATTAAATCATCCCCGGGAGTGCAAAGACTGCAGGTTTTGAATTTTAGCTAAAGTAGAAAAATATGAAGTTATCAGTGTCTCTGTGGTATCGTCCATGAGGAGAAGGGAATTATCGATTATTGTATTGGCTGAAAAAGCACTTGATCTTCCCTTTTATGCTGCTGTGTGCTCCCACTCCTCAACATTTCTGTGAAACTTTATACCTTTTGCTCCCCAGACTTTATTTTTCCACGTGATCGGTTTATGAAAGACGATGCAGTTTCTTATGAAGGACTTTTAACTGGTTATGAAACAGTCTCAGTTTCATGCTGATGCATTTACAAGCAAACAAGAGCATCAGTGAGAAGACTGGCTGCTTCTGTGTATTTCTTCTTGACTTGACTAATGCCTGCCACGGGGTCAGTTACAGAAAATTGAAACTATTTTTTATGTTGAACCGCTGAAGATAAGAAGTTTCACAGCCGGAAGAAAGAAGCTGCTCTGTATTCTGATCATAAAGCAGCAGATACTTTTGTTTGCCAAAGGGGCAACAAAAAAATGATTTATAATGTGACTTTTTATGTTGATCTTGATTTATTATCGTGAAGACACGACACAGTGCTAGAAAAAGTTGATAACTTCAGTTTAGTCACCAAGCAACCAAATCTATCAGCTGTAGTTGTAACATGTAACTGAGTGTCTGAATGTTAATGTCAGTAAAACAACATTCTTACATTTTGTCTTTCTTACAGTTAGTTATTTCTTTATTTCCATGCATCCTGCAAACAGCTGTTTCAAAAAGATATGTAGAAAAGATGTTCTTTTTCATGTGTTTTACTGCTAAAACCATGAATGCTTGAAGAATTACTCAAACATCTTTTTTTCTTACTGCTTTACTTGAGTAAAAGATCACAGTACATCTTCCATCCAGTTACAGAGATTATGATCCATCTGTCTGGAGCGAGAACTCTAGATATTAAAAATCACTGGTCCATTAAATTGAGCTACAGTGGAAAATTTAAACTGAGGAGAGAACTTTATCTCTCAGAAACTTTTATGATCAGTCTGTAAACATTAAACCGTGAACTGTAATATATTTCGACAGCAGCATGACCACTGATCTGCTTCAGAGGGAAGAGTCGCTGTCATCGCTGAAGGATCGAATGAGTCCAGACTGTGAGAAAACCAGATATAACATCTAGCAGAGGGGTTCTCCACCACTGGAGCGAGTGTGTGTGTGTGTGTGTGTGTGTGTGTGTGTATGTGTGTGTGTGTGTTTGGGTAGAGGGTGAACCTGTGGGCTAATATGGCCGCTATGGACAGACTCATTTCAACAGGAAATTGCAGCTGTCTGTGTGTCCGGAGGTTGATATTCCCCATGCAGATTACAGAGCCGTGCCCACACAGGGGGGGCGTCTCCATAGCCACCGCAGGGGGGGAGGGGGACACTGATGTATCAGTAGTCTCAATTATTGGTCTCTAGCTGTTGTTAGGTCAGCAGGGAGAAACGCACATCGCCGTGGTGACCAAGCCGGACCATGAGAGTTACCTTGTGCACACGTGTGTCCGACCTTCCCCATCTTTTTTTTTTTTTTTCTCTAAACCAGGTTTGCATGAATGGAGTCTCATCAGCGTTTGACGCAACAGAATCAGTTTCTCCCGCCGAGGATTATAAACTGTTCAGAAAAAAACGGGGGGGGTCTGTGGTGGATGATTGCACCCTCCCCTCCCTTCAACCCCCCACCCTCAAATGTACCACTTCCAATTCCCGGTAGAGGTCCTTGGGATGAAAGCCGGTGACTCATCCACCAACTTACCCTGCACTCTTCCCACTCAGTGCTTTTTTTTTTCCCTCCTCTTAACTTTTCAAACCCCAGTTCGCCCCCCCGAGCCCGGCGCATCTCTTCACATCATTTTGCATTTGTTTCATGAATGCTCATAATTATTCTGTGAATTATTTTTATCGCTCAGTCAAACTCTCACCAGCAGCAGCAGCAGTAAGCCCCCTCACACACCGTTTTGTGTACCAGTTGTGGCATGTTAATGAATGAGTCATCCAGCATCTGCCGTGTCGTTGACAGGTGAAACAGATAATGGAGGAAGCCGTCACCAGGAAATTTGTTCACGAAGACAGCAGCCATATTGTGTCCTTTTGTGGTGAGTAACCAAACATACGAATGAATCATGCAGCTTTTGCTCATTTGTAACCTCCTCAGGTCTAACAAATGAAATGAGAATTACTTAAGTCACTTTTATTTGATGTTTACTCTGTTTTTAACAAAAAACTGAATCACTTTAACTTTAATTTTCTTTAAATGATTTGCTTCATTTAACTTCACACTTTTCTGTTGATTCATTTGCACCAAAATGTCATTTATATAAATAACTTTGGTCACAAGTGACTGTTCCCAAACACACCTATGTAGATCTAATCAGTCATTTATTGGTTAAGGATTAAGATTAAATAATAGAGTTATTCTGAACTCCCTTAACTAACAAATTTACTCTGAGTCAAAGTTTTAGTTAAAGATCTAAGTAAATGTTCAAGTTTTTCATGAGAATCCCTCCCTCGCTCTGTGGAAGCAATTCTCACTTTAACAGCCCTACATTGATAAAAAAAAAAACAACATATTTTATGAAGCTGTATCAAACCAAACTAAACTCCTTTGCTCACTGACAACAAATGAGATTTTTACATTTAAATTCTTCATTAAGAGGCAGATGGTCAGAGTTAATTAAAGGGTAGTATCTCACGCAGAGAAAATTATTCACAATTGTTACAAACAGATCATTTTCTTAAGGATCCGTTCATAATAATAATTATATTTACAGTATATAATTCAACAATATAAGGTTATTATGAAGCCACTTGAAGCCACAAGGGGCAAATGTAGCAAAGATTATGGAAAATGCCAGAAAAACAAGATTTTTTTATGATTCTTATGTAATTAATAATAGTAAAATCTTGAAAACTTTGTTGGGTGCTCTTTTTTCTTTGCACCTATCGGTGAAAAACATCCATCATCATGTCATCAGCTGTCAGTGTTGACCTGGTACGCGGCCTTGGCATGGAAATGTGTCCCAGTGTGTACAAATCTAAGTCCATTAGGACAGAATAAGGACAGTTTCAGACCACATCAGGCATTGAGGTTATTACTGCAGGTTGGCGACTCATTTACAATGCTAATTAACCTCTTTGTACTCCCTCATTATTGTTCAGGGTTGCTCTGCTCAGTCTGATCAGCCGTTCAGCTGATTGGCTCCTGTGGAGTGACGTCAGGTTTTTTTTTCTCCAAAAGTTGACTCTGCTTCAAGGAGAACATGCACTTTTTATAATCGGAGAAATAGAGTTGAAAGGGATACAAACAAGGGATTTTTAACCAAAAACAATCATTTATTTGCTCCAACAACCTGCTTAACGTGGAAAGAAGTTGAGATTTGTAGCTACAACATTAAAATAGATAGTCAGACAAGTAAGAGTAACAATATCACAACTTTTGTACAAGTTTATTTTAGTGTTAAATGAAAATAAAAGACTTCTAAAGTTCAATATTCCACCAAATGTTATTGTTCTTGCCTCCAAGTGGCAAAAATAGAGTGCAGTATGATAACTGTGAGAAACACGCTGCCTACATGCAGGCGCTCACACTTGTCAGATGTCTGGCTCAGTCCAGAGCTGCAATCAGCAACAAGATATATTTGAGGATTTCAGTGTGGATTAAGTGACTCTCAGCTCGCCGAAAATGTGATATTTTTACTCGTTATTGGCCAGACAAAGACGTCTGACTCATATGCTGAAGCTTCACAAAGACATAAACATGTAGGAAAATGTCTTCATGCTCTAAACAAGTGAACAGTGATGAAACTTTAAAGTGACACAGACTTTTGCTGCAGTGTAGAAAAATAGAGCCAATAAACGAGTTGTTTTAATCTTGCTGCTGGGTGAACATCTGCACAGAGATCATGAAAACATGGAGGAGCTGTTCAGTCTTTATGAGCCTGTCAGCTCTGTATTGTTGTGAAAATGTAATTGCACACTTCACATCACACAGAAGTAGTGTGTGTGTGTGTGTGTGTGTCAAATGGGCCATAAAACAGTAAGAAAGAAAAGTCAAACTTGCAAGATGTAACATTTCCATTAAAATGTCTAAAAAGGACAAAACCTTTGTTATATATCTTGTTGAATTGTGTACTTTCATCATCCCAAAATGCATCCAGCAATGTTCAAACCCAGAGAAATCTGTTATTTTGTTCAAGTTAACGGTGCTTTTTATTATGTAGCCTATCATTGGCTTCTGGTGTTACACCAGTCAGGCAGTGAGGGAGGAAGTCGGCAAACGTAACTAAATGTAGCGCAAATAAACCTACAATACATCATCTCATCTGTGAATGTGTCTGCCTTAGTCAGTCAGATAGATTTTTTATCTGCAATGTTTAACAGTAACAAAAAATCCCATGATCCCATGCTCCTATGATGTCATCAGACTACATCTTTTGTTTATACTGTTTTATTCAAAAAAACCCCTAATGGCAAAAATTACCTTCAGTACGCTAAAAATCTGCATTAGTCCAAGTCAGATTAAATGACTGTTGTCAGAACAAAAAGCAACAATTGAACCAAACGCACACACAAATTGACACTACAGTCGCAGTGACAAATAACTTATGTAATGCAATAATTTCACACACGTGGGCTCTTCAGTTTTGAAAAACAAAGCAAGAGAATGACACAAAATATTGTGAGGAGGCAGAAAAAGGTCAAAGTGAGTCCAAAATTTATCGCTGGTATTAAAATTAAAAAGAAAACACGATTGATTCTGTGTTTTCTGTGGCCTTCACCACCATGATGTTCAGATTTGGATAACATGGGTTTCATAGTGTGAGAAGAATTTGCCGCACAGCTTGAGAGGGTATTAAACCAGCATGAGCAAAATGATGCTGGACATCCTTCCCGCCCTGTAATCAGCTTACCCTGAATCTCTTTTTTGTACTTTTGCTTTTCTCTTGGAAGGATATGAAAATAATTAGTCACAGCACACAGATTTTTATTAGAGTATCACATGTGTCAGCGTTGTGGGTGTTGTAAGTGCTTTATGTGTTTCCATTAGTGCTTTCATGTCTGTGTAGCAGTTTTCTTTTTTTTCTGGCCTGTGGCGTGGAAATTACCCGTCGGATCATCTAACAGTCCGTTTAATAGCTGCTGGTCAGTCTGAGGCATGATGCTACTATCACACGTCCCGGCGGACACGCGGCAGCAGAGGACGACCCTCTCATATCTCTGTTTTGTTTTCAATCAGCGTCCCCACCCCCCCGACTCCTCCTGTGATCCTCACCGTGGCTCTTGTTACTCCTTCAGCTGTGGTCTGTTTAAAGAGGAGAGGGAGTGAGTGGAGGATGGGAGAGGAGCTCAGCAGGCTCACCAGGGGGAGAAATTAGCCTCCACCATCATGGCTGCTTTGATGAGTCTGAGACGTAGACGCTGTGGAGGAGATGTGTGTCAAAACGCCTCCGTTGGCTGGAGTCAGGATGCAGTGGAAAGTGTCTCCACAAAGATCAAAACAACCACAGTTTTAATGATGCATCAGAGGCTCTTTTTATATCTGTACTTTACCCATGATTCCTTGGTTTCACCAGCTAGAATCTCAGCTGTTTTTGTTTTTATTAATGAATAATCCAGCAGTAATTTAACCAGTCCACTAGATAATTATTCTGTGTATGTATGCAAATAATAATAATAAGCAACTTCACAGGCAGGAGAGCTTTAATTGATGCCTTAGAATTGTTTATTTTGTGTAAAATACAGTCAAAACACCCCGGAGCTGTTCAGTATATAATGAAATTACAGGAAGCTGCAAATGCTCACATATCAGAAATTAATCACAGTAGAAAAAGAACACAAATGATAAATAATTAAAGACATGACTAGGTGTTGCTGTGTGGATCCACCTGTTGACTGATCATTTCAGCAGAGCCCATTTTCAAACCTGCTGTCGGTGCCTTTGGCTGCTGAGTTGAAGTGTTGGTCAGCTGTTTGTCACCGTCCAGGAGTCTCTTAATGCACTCAGTTGCCACAGATACAGGATGATTAGAGGCAATTTACTGTGTTAGCTGTTTTTTACCGGGATGGACGGCACAAAGGACTGATCCTTCTGACGTGAGGCTCATTTTCTTCCCGGTGCATTTAACTGCTGCTTGTGATTATCACTGTTAAAAAAAAAAAAAAAGGTTCAGGGAAGAGTTTTCGCATATGTTTCATTTTCCTGCCTTGTGTCTTTTTACTGAATCCCCTGTATTATTATTTATAGGTGCTCCACAGGGATAAACACATGTGGGGATAAATAAAGTATAAATAGAGTAGCTGATGCTGTTGTTCATTTCTGATAAGTTTTTTTTGCTGCAGATGCTGGAGATTTTCTCTGTGGCTCAGTTTCACAGACAGCCGCTCTGAAAAAGTGTAAAGCTTCGGGAGTTGCTCTCTTTGCACTTTTGCCATCTGAGACTAGCTTGCGGGAATGATGAGAGTAGCGAGGATGAACTATATGTGGAGACCTTTTTAATGTTGCGCCTTTGTACTGACATTTAGCTTGCTGCTCTTTATAATGAAGTGGGGTGGAAAAAAAAGCAGCTCAGACGGAAAAAGGAGCAAAATGCAGGAAGAGAGGAGGAAGAAACAAAGATTTAGGGGAGATGATGAGGACATATTTGAATGAAAAATAGAAAAAAAGCGAAAGTTAACGTCTGTGATGACACTTATTATTGCCTGTGCTGAAGCAAATCCCTGTTAACAGTGATCGTAGCATCATCGGTGACAGAGAAAGTGACAGCGGCAGGATGGAGGCAGGAGAGAACGAGCGGGGATGATGGGAAGACAGAGCCTTCGCTCGTCTCTCCCTGCTCTCGTCTCTCCATCAACAGGGGTTTCCATGGCAACCCCAGCCTTCCCCCTGACCCCATGTGAACAGAGCCGCAGGATTAGTCCTGAAAGAGAGCTCAAATGTCAACACAGCTCCAGACGCTGCCACGTAGGCCTGGAGAGAGGAGAGGGGCGTCTGTTTTCCTGCACAGTCGAGTCATTTTTGAGTGTGTCGTCATGTCGTCAACTCGTGTGTCCACTACAGCTCATTGTGGCTCATGCAAAGTAGAGTTAATTATGTAAGCTATTTCTTTTTTTTAGTCTTAGCCGACATTTAAGTCTTATTCAGTCATCAAATTATATTGAAACAACACAAATCACTGCCAACATTAAGTAGCACCTCAGCTTCACTAGTTGGTTTAAAATAGGTTTAAAAAAAAAACAACCTAATGTTTCGTTAAATTGCCTTAATTTCTTTGTGGCGAGCCTTAATGTGCCTCCTCAGCTTTGTGGTGAGATTGCCAGCTATTTTAATGGCCATGTTGCTTCTCTGCTGATAAACCAGTGCATTCATTAATTTTTCTCAGCCTCATTGTTACAAAAATGGGCCCAAATATCACTTTATTTCCTCCTCTGAAGCCCTGTTATTGTAATTTTTCACTTTATGTTGTTTTCTGTGAAACAGTTGAAGTAAGTTGCCCCGAGCTCATGTGCTTTCTGTGTCGTCCTGATATGGTGAACACAGCACAGAAAAACAGAGCTGCTGCACTGTAATAAAAAAAGTCATTATGATATTTCCTCTCCTCCCCATCGACAACGAAAATAATAAAGAGATTTTGAGGGATTTTTTTTAAAACCACTTTTCACTTTTTTCTTATTTCTTCAAAAATAGTGCTGTTAATGACGTCAGTGCTGTCTCCGATTAGTTATGTAAAAAGGAGGCATTGACGAATATATTTAGTCGTAGTTTTCATTAACTAAATTAACACTAATACTAAGAAGATTATGTAAAGGCATAAATTGATTAAAATGTTTTTTTTTCTGCACCTACTGAGTCCATTTAGTGAGGATGCTGTCTTTAAAACAGCAAACAGTAAAACACTCAATGTGGTCCTTTAAAATGAAACAAAAAGGTTTGGGTTTTAAACATTATACCAACAGATTTATATATTTTTGCCCTGAGTACATTTGTAACACAAAAATTTATTCCACCATAGAAGACTTTTAAATGTCACTGTTGTTTTCTCTTATTATTTTATCTATTCACAGTTATTTGTTATCTTGATGGTTTCTCATGTCCTTAACTGTTTTGTCGCTGTGCCTCACAGCGTTGGTAAAGTTCACTATGGTAAAGAACTTATTTTTTCCACCCATGTCTTCATGTCCGCACAGCTGCAGTGGAGGCGTGTGTCCTGCATGGGCTGAAACGGCGAGCAGCGGGTTTTCTGCGCAGCAACAAGATAGCAGCACTCTTCATGAAGGTGGGGAAGAGCTTCGCCCCTGCGGAGGAGCTGTGCAGGAAAGCCCAGGAGCTCGAGCAGATCATCGAGACAAAGTGAGAGACGCCGACGTCACTGCAGACTTCAAAGCTGGCATCAAAGCCCTGCGCTTGCGAAGGCGCTGAAAATAAATGGCTGTCTGCTTACTTGAAGGGCTTTTTTTTAATATAAAAACCTTCTGAATAATTCAAGTATATGAGCTTTTATAAATCATGAATCACTGATGCCATTAGCTTCATACAGATGCCATTTTTGGACTTAATAGAATTTTTAGAACATAAAGTGGGAGGGGGTTCATTCAAAATTAAACTTTACTTTTTGCAGAAGAAGTCAGAGCTTGCAGAGTCAAGACAGCCTTCGCAAGATGCCCCGACTGCCCATCCTCAACCCGCAGGGAGTGAAGAACCTGTGGATCCGGACGGCTCTGTTTGAGAAGGTGCTGGACAAGATTGTTCTCTACCTGGTGGAGAACAGCAGGTGTGTTGAGAAAAGCCAGTGAACATCCTTTAAACTTTTTGTGCCACAAGAAGTCCATGTTCCCTCTAAGTTCCTCTTTTAATGTTTTTCTTCCAGTAAATACTACGAGAAAGAGGCCGTTCTAATGGACCCTGTGGACGGACCGATCCTGGCTTCTTTGTTAGGTATGTGGCATTTAAAAATTTGTGGCTTGAAGGATGAAAGAAAGAAAGAATATAAGCAACTTTTAAAAGGATGTTTTGGCTCCCTCCTTGCTCCCCATTTGTACTAATAGCTTGCTCCTTCTGTTCTTCTGTCTTACACCCAAAATCTGCTGGACTGTGTTGTTTTCTGGTTGTAATGTGGTATCTTCTGTAGTAGTGCTGTGAAGATGTTGATGAAGGAATCTCCGTTGACACTGACTTGATTGCACATAAAAAGTTTATTACAAAGAAGTACAGTATCGATCAGGCATCCCAGACCACCTGAGAGAGAATTCAAAGCCAATGTGAATCTCTGACGTACAGCTCAAACATTTCACTTATATAGGCCTGGCAAAGGTTTCATCTTACCCAAAAAATACAACTCTAAAGGGGTGAAATTAATTAACCACTGTCCTGTTAATGAATCCTGCACCTGGGGACTCCCATTCCTGATGAGAGGACACAGCCCTAGTACAAAGATATCTACTCCCTTTGGCCAAAGTCACAGTGACCCCAGTACGAAAACATCTACTCTCTTTGAACAAGGCCACAGTGAAAGCATTCAGATCACATAAGGTTATAGCATAATATACCACAGTAATATGGCTGCTGGAGCTGATGGCAGCCTTTTTAGCTGCACTGAGCAGTTCAAAGCTAGACAGGAAGTCATACTCAGAAAAATTAGAGAGAAACTAGTCAATTTCCAAAATAAAACACCCGGTGCAGACTTCCTGTTTGGATCACTTTCACTGTTGTCAGCTCAAACTCTAAGACTAAAACAAATAGTTCTCACAGGTCCATTCTGCAGCAACAGGCACATTATCCCTCACCAGCTTTCCACAAACACTGACATTCTTTCAGCCAAACTCACTGTTGCAGGGGACTGAATCTGGGTCTCAGCTTGAGTAAAATGTACTTAAGATGTACTCAATTATGTATTGCATTTTTTTTTTATCTTTTCTTTTTGCTTGAGAAAAATTTGCTTGGGAAAAATCAACTCTTTGAACCGGCCACCAGCTGCAGATTTATGCAACCTGTAAGACGGGTCACAAATAGACAAACTTATTTCATGGAAGTCAAGAGATTTTTTAAAATGAAGGAAAGAGAATGAGCAAAATGGATTAAAATTGAATGTATTGTCAAAGGAATTAATAGACTTTGATGCCTATAAACTGGTAGGAAGAAGATCATCATGGGTAGCAGTCCTATTAATCAGGTCATTAGAATATGAAGGAAAGTTCCCCCTGGAGCCTGGACACTGGTGGTGGTGATGAGAAAAGGAGCTTGAGGTCGGGATGACTTCATGAGAGAGAAATCTGATCAAAGGGTTTGAATGGAGTCAGTTTAAAGTAATGAAGGAGTGGAGATGTTTCAAAAAGTCTTCATGGTGCTGAAATGACTGCTCGTAACTTAAGAGGGAGAGGAGATCATCTTCCTGTCTGAGCTTTAGCCGAGCTGAAATGCCGACCACTCTTTGGAGCGTGCTCATTGATGTTTAAGATAATCCAGGTTAAGAAAATCTCCCATCAAGTGTCTGTATTACGTAACTGTTCA
>JAQMCX010000048.1:10901811-10930275 GCA_029814765.1 Acanthurus leucopareius | reverse complement strand
GAGCGTGCTCATTGATGTTTAAGATAATCCAGGTTAAGAAAATCTCCCATCAAGTGTCTGTATTACGTAACTGTTCACCCTCATTGTCACAGTGGGACCTTGTGCTTTGGAGTACACAAAGATGAAGACAGCCGACCACTTCTGGACGGACCCGTCTGCCGACGAGTTGGTGCAGAGGCATCGCATCCACGGTGGCCACTGCAGGCAGGACTCTCCCACCAAGAGGCCTGCACTGTGTGTAAGTAATAAAACTGCTAACACATCAAATGATTTAGTGCCAGGCTCCTTTTTTTATTGCTTCCCACGTGTATAAAGCATATATTTATTGTGGTATATGAGCAGGCAGGCAGAGTTTCAGTGGTGCGTCTCATCAGTTACAGTCCCTCCTGACATGCTGTCTCTCTGATTAAAGAGAACCTGCTAAGATCGCTGCGTAAAGAGAGAAGCACTGCACGTCTCAGGAGGAGGAACAGAGTGTATCTGAGACCTTCACACTTATTTGGTCTTCAGCGTATCAGTGATTCAGGTCACCTCGGCTTATCTAACAACACCACAATACACTTTACACTTGTGTGGTTCTGTGCAGCTGAAGCAAAAGTAGACTGGTATCTGGCATCATGAACCAGGGAGGACGCTTCGGTGCACATGAATGGATGTTCTATTCTTCATTTGAAAAGTGGATATTTATTCATGGGAAATGGCTTCACTGTGACTGGCTGCCTGTAATCCATTCTGTAAAGACAGTCATCTGTTTGGCCCCAGTTTATGATGTTTGTTATCTGATTGGACATATTTTGTTTGTCTGTGTTGTGCAGATCCAGAAGAGGCACTCCAGCAGCAGCATGGATGAGCGCCCCTCCCCCTCGCCATCAGCTCGTGAATATGTGGAGTCCCTGCATCAAAACAGCAGGGTGACGCTTCTGTTTGGCAAAAACAATGTGCTTGTACAGCCGGTAACTGTCCGATTCCTCTTAATCATGCAGATATGGCACTAAAAATAAACTCTCCAAATGATTAAATCCATCGAAAACACTCATCCTAATGTCTGTTTTCAGAGAGATGACATGGAGGCCATTCCAGGTTACCTCTCTTTGCACCAGAACGCTGAAATCATGACCCTGAAGTGGACGCCCAATCAGCTAATGAACGGCTCTGTTGGAGACTTGGACTATGAGCGCAGGTGACAAATCCCACAGCTGCACATGAATTATGATGTGTACAAAGCTTTTGATGATACTAGAAATCATTTTCATATTAAAAGGTGTTTAACACATCCTCAAAGACGTGTAAACACTCGACAGTGTTTTGTTTACTTCCTCTCTCTGTTGTTTGTGCAGCACTCGGGCTTGCTCCAGGGCTCAGTATGCTGCTGATCTAATGGAGCTTATTTTCAGCAAACCAGCAGCCAGTAGATGGTTTATTGACTGAGACAACGTCAGCCATCCCTCAAACTAGCAAACCGTGTTATGATCCTGCGCCTGTGCGCAGTCTCTCTCACCCAAAATAACGATTGTTGCATTAGGCAACTCTGCTCCGACTTGTCCATACGCACTACCTTCATAATCTATAAAATTAACGTGCCTTGAGATTTCCTTCACAGAGATGAGGTTTAAACATTCCCTGTGGATTTGTTTTTCATAGTTTTCTTGTCCACCTGATGTGCAAAGACTAGTCTGGGTTCTTATTTGATTGACAGTGTTTGTGATTTAATGTTCTTCAGTGTTTACTGGGACTACGCCATGACGATCCCTCTGGAGGAGATTGTTTACTTGCACTGCCATCAACAAGGTGGGTCCACACATCCCTTCAGCTTTATACCACAGCTCTGTTTGCATTTTTCACTGCCTTTTCTATTTATTATCAACATCTGCAGACAAACACAGCTGTTAAATAAAATGTCCTCATGACTGATCAAACAAATAAATCATCTCCTGTGTACCTCTTGTAGTTGACAGCGGGGGGACGGTGGTGCTGGTCAGTCAAGATGGCATCCAAAGGCCTCCGCTTCGCTTCCCAAGAGGAGGTCACTTGCTCCAGTTCCTCTCCTGCCTGGAGAACGGCCTGCTGCCTCACGGCCAGCTGGACCCTCCACTCTGGTCCCAGAGGGGAAAGGTCAGCACAGGAAGTCTCTCCTCAGAGTGGCTCCCCAGCTTAAGATGCTGAACCCAAATTACACAGATTGGTCCTTTTTGTTTTAAAAGAAAAAGCTAAATCAGCTTCACTGATCAATAAATCAATAACAAAGACATTTGGGTTTGGAGCTAGACACACCACCTGCTTGTATTCATTGTTTGGGGTGATACTAATGAATGCAAGGCTTAATATTTTCTCTGCACCACCACACAAGATGAGCCTACTTTAATGAATGGATGTTTTAGTCAGGTTCTGAATAGCTGAATTATCTGCAGCTAAACTGGATGATGAAGACCACCCACGCATGTTCAGCCGCTATTAATAAGCTTAAGCATACAGACGCTCATCGCTCAGCTCAGCTGGGCTGTAATGGTTGAGAATGATTTGTTACTGGAGTTGGTTTTATTAACAATTATATTCTCCTTGCAGGGAAAGGTGTTTCCAAAGCTGCGGAAGAGGGTTCCTCAGGGATCTGGATCCACAGACTCGGTCTCAGATAAGGAGGAGGACGAGGCCACAGACTACGTCTTCCGCATCCTCTTTCCAAACAGCCAGTCCGAGTTCGGTGAGATTCCCTTCGGAGGAGCAAATTAACATGAGCAGCGCCCGCGGGCCTCTCCCACTGTTGCATTTTCATGAGTGTGTTACTCGTTGTTTGTTACAGTGACTATAACCCATCCTCCCCATCTGACTTCCTTCCTTTCCCTTCAACTGAGTGGACAGTCTCCCTCCAAAACAGGAACCCTGGTGGTACCCAAGAGGTCCTGCAGCTGTCCTGAAGAATCCCCCTCACTCACAGGAAGCAGCTGTAACACTGTCACACCTCGGCTCGTCTCTCCGTCTGTCGGCTTGTCTTGCTTTTATTCCCCCCATCTAATATCCTCCTGACCCGTCCTGCGCCTCTGGCAGAGTTTATTGATGTTTCCCGTTTATTAAAGCCCCTCCCCCTCCCTGCCACCTTGTGTCACACCTTTTTACTGCATTACCGCGCAGCAACCTTCTAACAGCCGATGGGGGCGGACAGCTGATTGATCGAATATGGGTGCTGAAGCGAGAAAAGCTCTTCCTCAATTCATCTTTCTCTCTGTAATAATTGAATAATATGGCTTTATGCTTTCAAATTGTGCACAGATTGCAGTTTACGTTTTTGTTTTTTAAGTGCTTTATCTTTGCTCACAGAAATCAAACACATTCACGATTGATCAGCATAATTCTGCTTTTGCAAAATGCTTCCCACTGTGTTTTTTAAATCATCCAAAGTGCAAATCTAATTCTTCTTGAAAACCTGAGCTGTATAATGGTTTTTAAGTGACAATGAGACTGGCGTGTGTATCTGTGCATGTTGCAGCGACTCCTCCAGACTTGATGGATCAGGGAGCTACAATGTGGCATCCGACTCTCAGGAAGTCCTCGTGTTCCTCCTGCTCTCAAGGGAGCCTCTCCGACGGGGCGACACCCAAGGGATGCAACCACGAGAGGTGAGAGATAAACACACTTGAAGCTCGACTGAGTTGTGTAAGATCGTAAAAGGGAAACTGAAAGGCAGCAGAGACACACACACTCAACATGACATCCCTTAGTGCCAGCTAGGAAACCTCAACAACGGAGACAGAACTGGGGAGGGAGGAAAGATACAAGAAGCCAGTAATTACCCAGAAGACAATTACATGACATTTACCTCCCAGATGAGAGAATGTGTTCTGAAAATGAGGTGATAAGCAATGCAGATGAAACTGTTGGAGGCTATGAAAAAAGGCCAATTAATTCTGTATGGCAGCACAATAGGTTATCATTTGAATGATAAAGGTTAGCCCCAAGACTGTAATAAACCCTATGAAAGATACAGTATCTCATGCATTCAGGATACTATGAATTACTTCTGGATGATTAGCTTAATGAGACCAGGATAGCTGCATTATTTTGCATGAAGTGTTTCCTTCAGAAAAGTAAAAAAAAAAAGCTCTGTGTTGTGTCTCCCCCGCAGGGCTCCCCTGAAGCTGCTGTGCGACAACATGAAGTATCAGATCATCTCTCGGGCGTTTTATGGCTGTACGTGACTGCTTGTTGTGTAAACTGGCAAGCTTAAGATATCAGTATCTGCACACGTTTGCTCTGAAATTGTCAGGAAGTAATAAATGATGTTCTCATTTTAATTATGGCATTAAGTAATTAACTGTACTGTCAACCAGGGTTGGCATACTGCCGTCACCTGTCCACCGTGCGCACACACCTATCGGCTCTCGTCAATCACACCATTGTGGCGCCCGACGTGCCGCGTGATGCCTACAAGGGGCTCACGGCGGACGTGTGGCAGACGTTCCTGCAGGACTGCACGGTGAGCATCACAGCAATGCAACGCCACATTACTGCTGAATATATGCCACACACACACGCACGCGCACAGCTCTCCCCGTCAGTCTCTTGTTTCATCCATATTCATCCTCTGCTAATCATGCAGCTCACGCCATTAGTCTCACAACAGTGTACGAGTAGCGTGACTAATGGAGCTGTCAGTCTCAAAGTCCACGTCTACACTTTATCTGGACATTAGTTACATCTTCCCGGAGCCACAGTGGGTTTCATCTGAATATTAAAAAAACATTTTTACAGGCTTTATAAGCAAATATTTTTCTCAAAACTGGTTTATTCTTGTGCTTTTTATTTCAATATGCTAATATTATATTTGATTACCACTGGGTTAGTCACGCAGAAAATTGACTCCAATTTTGAGCAAAAAATTTGTTTTTGACTGCAGAAACAGTAGCTAAACTAAAATGGTCCTTTTGTTTGGATCTCCTTTTAGGGAGATGGCTCAGTTTTTATCACATGACCTAAGGCCCAAAAGATATGTGATCTCATTCAGTGGATTACTATTTTAGTTTTTTATTAGCTGTTTTCTCTTGAGCTGCCATATAAAACCCATACAAATCTGTATCAAAATTGATCCAAAATGGAAGACCAGTTTACCCTCTAGATGCTTGATTAAGCAACAGATTATTGGCTGAGTAACAGCTGTAGACAGATGTTCATGATCTGCACTAACATCTGAAGGCTATAAATAACAGTGAGCATCTACAGTATATAAAATGAGAGCTGGAAGAGGCTTAAGCTCCTGTTCTCTTCTCCGTTTGCCTTTTCTTGGATGCATTAATCATCAAAGAAATAGCTATGATAGCCATGATGCCTCTGTCTACACGCCGCCATGTTGTTGAAGTTCTTGTTTCAAACATACACTGAGAGATAAAAGTCTGTTTAAATTAAAGGAGAAACACAAAACAAACCAGTGTACTGAGGTGACTGAGGGTACTTCTTGTGTCTTCAGGCATACGAGGAGGAGGAACTGCTCCGCCTGGTCTACTTCGGCGGTGTGGACGCCTCACTTCGCAAGGAGGTGTGGCCTTTCCTGCTGGGTCATTATCAGTTTGGAATGACAGAAGCTGAGAGGAAGGAGGTTTGTCACTTCCACAATACTGGCTTTTCCCAAAAAGGCAGCAGTTACCTGAATCTAACCTTCAATCTCCCATTCCTCCCTCCCAGGTGGATGAGCAGGTGCGAGTGTGCTACCAGCAGACCATGCAGGAGTGGCTCAGCTGTGAGGAGATCGTCCGCCAGCGGGAGAAGGAGCAGCATGCTGCAGCGTTGGCAAAGTGCTCTTCTGGAGCGAGCATGGACAGTTCAAGTCAGAAGATGATCCACCGTGACTCCACTGTTAGCAATGAGGTGAAGCATTAACACTTATTCAGAAATGTCTCTAAGCGTTATAAAATATGCTTTTTTAAGACCATGGCCATTTACCGGGATCAGACAGTGTGAAAAGAAAGCTGTTGTTGTATTATTGGAAAAGTTGACACATGCAGGAAACTTTGAATTTATCTTTGTTTTTCCTGGAACTTTTCAAAAAAGCATCACTTAATCATCATAGTGTCCCTTTAATGTGAGCACAGCAATCAGTCCAAAGAACAGTTAGACTCTTTAGCATTATATATATATTATATACTAATGTTTTGGTCCTCATGTCTCTGTTGCCCAGTCTCAGTCCTCTCAGAGCTCCGGCAGGCAGAGTCTGGCTCGCCTGCCGAGTGACTCCAGCAGCAGCACACAGGTAACAAAAACTCTCCATATTACAGCCTGAATGGACGATCTTTTAAAAGATGGTCACTCCAACAAACTGAACAGCACATCTGTTGCTTTTTTTTTTTACACGTTTTTCAACGATGACTAAAGTAATGCATGTAATCCCAACTTTTTGAACCAATATTCCTCATTCATCCCTGCATTCTCTCTCCTGCTAGTTCTTCACATCCACCCATCCCTTCCCCTGGAGTAGCCTGCTTCCCTTTGGCTTGTTCTTACAGGTGTTTGAGTCCGTAGAGGAGGTGGACCAGATCGAGACGGAGCCCAAGAACGAAGAGGCCAAACAAGTGCCCAAGATGCCCAACGGAGTTCTGCAGAACGGGACGAGCTCTCCCGACTCCGGACATCCCTCCTCCCGCAACTTCTCTGTCACCTCGGGCCTGTCGGACGGCTCCCTCAGCACAGAGGACAGCGCCGCACCCGATGCGACTCCAAGATCTGCTGTGGTCCCTCAGGCGCCACAGAGCCCCGTCAAACCTGCAGGAGCAGAGAATGAAGGTCTGACAGAGGACAGTCAGGTGATAAGTAAAGGGAAAGACAAAGAGGAGAAGGAGGTGAAAGCACCTGATGTGGCTGAAGCTGCAGAAACTACCAAGAGTGAGATGACAGGTGACAAGCCTAAAACAGAAGAAACTGTTGAGGAGTCTGAGGCAATTAAAACAGAGGAGCCTGAGTGTCAAGATAAAGACCTGGATGCTGTGGCAGATGTAAAAGGAATTACATCTTTAGAGTCAAGGAAAACAGAATCCAATGGAGGACCTGTTTTTACAGCAAACACTGAGGAGCCGAGAGCGAGAGAAGGCTTCTTTACCTCTCAGAAAGAAGAAGCTCAGGTCATGACAGAATCTGACGAGTCTCCCTCAGCTATAGAGATGGAGGAGATCCCCAAAGCCAAAGTTTCCATGGTGCCTTGGAGCAGGAAGGGACGTTGTGAAGCATCGTCTTTCTCCGACGATTCGGCCCCTCACGGGGAGCTCAGGCAGGACGAGGAGCAGGGAAAGCCCAGTCCAGAGGGCACCGAGTCAGTCCTGTCTGAGGAGCCGGAGATGGAGAGCCTCTACCAGAACTTTGACCCTCTGACCGGGTCCGAAAACACCAAGAATGAAGTGACTTCTCAAGAATCGACTGGGAGCCCTTTTTCTGTATGCACTCACTTTTTTTAAGAGTTTAAACTCCTTTGTCCTCGGACAAATCAACCCTCTAATGAGCTTTCTTTAGTTATTCATGCATTTATTGTAGTTGTTCTCAAACCCCTTGAGGGCTCTAGGGGGTCGTCAGCATAACTTAATACTTTTCCCTATTAATCCATGCTTAAGTAACAAAATGACAGAATGATGATGAATTTAAATTTGATCATGAGTTTCATACATTTTCTGTAATTAAACATCTAATTCTTCATGCATTGTACAGCAATCAGGAATAGAGCCACTGATTTATCCTTTTGTTTGTTTCAGCAAGAGCTTTTGGACTTGTACACGTTAAATCTGCACCGCATTGAAAAGGATGTGCAGCGCTGCGACAGAAACTATTGGTACTTCACTCCGGCCAACCTGGAGAAACTACGCAACATCATGTGCAGGTAACTCACACAGAGAGAGTACCAGGAGTGTAAAAAAGAGTGTAAACGTGCTAATTTTACCCAACTTTATGTGTACAAATAACGACTTAATGAAGCTGATAATATACATATGATACTATGTTTGCAATATATGGCAATATGATTAATAAAAATGCATAATTGATGTACCAATGGGATTATGAGTGTTTGGATCTTGTCCATAACACTACTACATTATTTTTCACTTCTTCACTTCACTTTGTTATTTATCAAATAAATGATCCATAAATTAAATTTTACAAAGTAATTCTGGCAATACCTTCAATGTTTATTGCTGTTGACAAATCATGAAAAAAACAACATAAGCTGATTCTTCCAACAGCTTTATTGTCTGTATAACTAAAGTTTGATATGTCTCATTTCACCCAGAATCACATATTTCCACCTTCCTATTTTGTAAGGAAACAGGAAAGTGAAATTCTAGTGCCAAGTTTTTGTCAACTCCAACAGGGAAGTAATATAAAATCATTCTGACTGGAAACATCACAAACTGCACCTTAGAGAGGCTTCAATTATCACGTTCTTTTGGAAAATGTCGAAAATTATTCGAATAAACTTCTTTCTAGCGCTGAAGAAAAAAAAAGGAGAAATACCTCTCGATCTGGATGGCAGTTTAACACTGAAACTGGCACATAAAAACATCCGAGTACAGTGAATTTCTCCTCTCCTGGTTGTATTTTTTCAGTTATATCTGGAGGCATCTTGACATCGGTTATGTGCAGGGCATGTGCGATCTGCTGGCTCCACTTCTAGTCATTCTGGATGATGGTGAGTCAACGCTCTGAATCACCTCTTTATTTTCCCACTTGTCTGACATTTGGTGTATTTTTACAGCTATTGATGGAACAACAGAGAACAGTTTGCCCACTCGCTTTTCTCACTCCAGCTTCCTCTCTGTTTCCTCCTTCCAGAGGCCATGGCCTTCAGCTGTTTCACTGAGCTTATGAAGAGAATGAATCAAAACTTTCCACATGGAGGAGCTATGGACACTCACTTCGCCAACATGCGCTCTCTAATCCAGGTGACACAGTACCAGTAAAGCCTTTTATACATACAGTAGCAGTCGGGTTCTGCTAAATCCGTTCATTACCCACAAACGCCTCACTTTCTCACACTTTTCCTCCGCAACCTGTCTCATTATTTTCTCCTCCTGAATCTCCTCTGATCCCATCTCTGTATAGATCCTTGATTCTGAGCTGTTTGAGCTAATGCACCAGAACGGAGACTACACCCACTTCTACTTCTGCTACCGCTGGTTTCTCCTCGACTTCAAGCGAGGTAAAGTGACTGTGTGGTGCAAAGGACTTCACGCCAATTAGAGAGAGAGAGAGGATCAATTCTCTTTTAAGTCGTGTTTGTGGATAAAAATGCTATCAAACCACTTGGCAGCTTGCTAACAAGACATCTAGTTACTAAGACTGTGAAAGGATTTAGAAGTCAGTCATGTTTTTGAAAAGCCATTCCTCTGAGTTGCCTTTGAAATAATTGGCACGAACTGCTGCTGCGTGGACAGATTTTATGATTAATTATTGTGAAACCGATGATTCAACTATGCACAACCTTGTTTTTTTTTTTTACCAACTTTCTCACCTGTGGATCTCACTTTATCCTCTCTCTCACCTCAGCAAACACCTGCTTTCACACTCTTATTTCTCTCCACCACCTACAAACTCGCCTCCCATCCAGGCCCTCAAACACTGAAGTGGTTCGACTCCCGTTCCTGTGTGTGTTTTGTTTTTTTCCAGAGCTGGTGTATGATGATGTGTTTGCAGTCTGGGAAACCATCTGGGCAGCCAAGTATGTCTCTTCTAGTCACTTTGTCCTCTTTATTGCTTTGGCACTGGTGGAGATCTACAGGGATATCATCCTGGAGAACAACATGGACTTCACCGACATCATAAAGTTCTTCAACGGTAAAATGTGCAGCTTTACAGCGGATGCTTTTTTTCACACATGCCTGTTGAAGGGGAGCTTTACTGATTTACACATTACAGATTAATTTCCCTGTCATAGGCAGCACTATTTAGTGTGTAAATCCAAGCAAAAAACCCCTGACACCTGTAAAATGAAGCCAACAAGGTAGTGCAACTGCAGTTCCTGGAATGGCCACTCGAGGCAGGCTCTGAGAGCAAGTGAATCCTCCTAGGGCCTCAAACTTAAATGCCAGACTTTCCGGCAGAAATAACCATGTTTGCAGGCTGGTATCAACATGGGTTGTTTAATGTTTTCAGTGGCTCTGCTTTCAGAATACTGAGGGACTAAACCGTCTTCTTAGAGATTCATTTTACAAGCCACACAAATCGCTCCGTGTTTCGTTTAAAGTAGTTGAGGTTATTTTTGACCTGCATGCACTTGAAGAGCTGAATTTCGGTGTGTCTTTGTCTTTCAGAAATGGCTGAGCATCACAACATAAAGCAGATTCTGACGCAGGCCAGAGATCTGGTGTGCAAGGTGCAGATGCTGATCGAGAACAAGTGATTGTGCTGTTTGTCGCCTTTTCCTTCCAAGTAAAGTGTGAACGGCTGTAGCAGCACAAGAGTCAAACACATATGTATGCGCACACACACACGCACACACACACACGCACGCACACACACTACATAAAGCCTTTACAATCACAGTTTGCTGCTATGAGCCTTAATGACTGTATTCAAGATGTTGTTTGTGTTGTCAAACAAGTGTATGAGAATATTATGCTTCATATTTGTCAGTATGTTCGAGTGAAAGCAAATGTGTCTAAAAAAATTGTTTCTTTGACTTTCAAGTATTTTTTTCAGAAATCCCTTAAGTGTCCAACTTAATCTCAGTGCACTTAATATTTTGAGATAAGGATGGTTTTGGTTTCTAACCAAAATACAGAGCTGAATTCAACCAGAGACTATATTTATGAGAATATATTCATTGTGATAATAGTTTTTAAAAATTATTTTAATAGTCAAAGTCTAAAAGATTAAACTTTGAATATGTCAGCAAGTCATTTCCCCTATTCTTGTCCCGTATTGAAGGAAAGAGTGTCAGCAGATGTTTCATTTTCTTTAAATCCAACACCCAAAAATCAAAATGACAGACTCAGAACCTGTGTTTGTTGTCAAAATGTAATTAAAACTCAGATATGTTCAACTCAGTTATGTTCAACACACAACAAAAAGACTAATTTAGATTTAAGCACCGTCACTGATTTAGCATCCAACAGTGTTTTTAATGTCCCTGAACTGCTTTGTCTGCCAAATACTTTGTCTTTAGTTGTTATGTGTGAAATGTTCTGTATTGAGACAAAATTGTGTTAAACTTCTGAGGATTATATCATGTTAACACTTGTAAAATCCTAACCTAATATATATAAATATATGTGACTTATGTATGTCTGGACAGAGATTTCTATGAAGCCACAAGCCTGATTTGAAAGTCGTCTTGGGTTATTTTTCATCATCCAGTGAACCTCTGTATATTTTGTATATTGTGCAGTTTATTCACCTTGATTTTTTGGTCTTGTGTTGTCTGCTGCCTGTTTGTTGAATAAAATGTTAATTTCCGTTTGAGTTTGATTGAATATGGAA
The DNA here is from genome assembly GCA_029814765.1 of Acanthurus leucopareius. NCBI lineage: Eukaryota > Metazoa > Chordata > Actinopteri > Acanthuriformes > Acanthuridae > Acanthurus > Acanthurus leucopareius. The sequence goes on along the minus strand of JAQMCX010000048.1, from coordinate 10,918,833 downwards.
GATCAGATAAGACAGTGATAATATTTAGTCACAGTAACGAAATAAGAAGTCTTGTGGGTCCATGTGTTATTCAGATTCTGTGGTGTGAGAGTGAATTTAACACAGAGGGACAAATGTTTAAAATGAGGTACAAATGACCAGATGGTATGAAGGAAACTGGTTTGTTTTTGGCAGATTTGGGCTAGTGAAGACTCCACTTTTAAAACCCCTCAAGTTAGTGCTAATGTAGTTCTCAGTTACCATCATTCATGCTTGTCTTTCGTTGCCTGTTTTTCTTCATGAATGCGGTACGATGAATTGCTTTTAATATTGATGTTTCTATGTGAATGCTAACTGCTGTCAGGAAGCCTGTTTTAATTTATTGTGACATTTATTTGCCAAAGTATTTATTTATTTATTATTGGTTTATTTGATTTCTCATTCAGATGCTGCTTTGTTTTATTTTGTGGCCAGTTCTTAATGTGTATTGTAAAACAATCAAATTCTATGATGATAATAGTTCATATATTAAATGGTATATGTTCTTATAATAAAAAATAAAAAATGGAATGATTATTATTTTTCCAAACCATATTGTCACGTGCTTCTTATTAAATTCAACCAAAGTAAAATGAAGTAGTCAGACATAAAAAGGTATATAGGCATTAGTCCTACAAAAGCACCTCCCACTATGTAGTTTTGAAAAGTTCAAAGTAGTTATTTTATCATAAAGAATCTCAAATATCGTGTAACGGAAAATTGGTTAGAATATTGATTGGGAAGTATTGCCTTTCCATTTAAAATTCATGTTTGCGTCTAATCAAAAAGAACAGCCATCAAACAGAGGCTGTCAAAATTTTAAGTTTGCCAATACTCCTAATTATCAAAACTTAATATATTCCCATTACGCTGAGCTCTTATTTATAACTGCATATTAGCATATGAGCATAGAGATGGTTCATAATATCTATTATGTCTGCTAAACATAATTAGCGTTTTCACTGTAAACATATTGCTCTCGTGAGCATTTAGCACACAAAGCTACGCTGCCATGAGCTGTAGGCTCTTAACAACTTGTCGACTTGACGGACTAAAAGTGAGACATTTTCCGTATTGAGTACTGCTGTACATAAAGTAGCCCTACTCACATAAAACGTTGTACTTGGTCCATATGATATATACTTAATTCATGGTCTTTCGAGAACTGTTCAGAGCCCGGATAGCTCAGTCGGTAGAGCATCAGACTTTTAATCTGAGGGTCCAGGGTTCAAGTCCCTGTTCGGGCGATAGTAGTTTTGTCCAAATACCATTCTGGTTTGTATAGTTAAGAGCTGAGGCCACAGGACACACATTAAAAAGTGCCCCATCTAGCGAATTGCAAGAACTTAACATTTTATTCTTTTAAAAACATCGGTCAACGTCGTTCTTTCAAAAAATGTTTTTTATACTCAGCATGCCAACATGAGCATGAGCATAATTGGCATTTGCCACAACGTGTGAGGGTCATCGAGACGCCTGACGGATCAGGTGGCGCCTCATGAAGCATTTCAACTTACCTTGTATTACAGGTATTATAATCACAACAATTGTGGTAATATATAAACACAACAGGACGCGAACAAAACACACGCCCGAACAGGGACTTGAACCCTGGACCCTCAGATTAAAAGTCTGATGCTCTACCGACTGAGCTATCCGGGCGCTCTGTGAGACCTCACCGCCATGTTTGGATTTCAATAATCGGTACATGACATTCTTGGCTGACTGGGATATTGATATTCTTTGCTATTTTGTCCAATATATCAAAATTAATATCAGTAGTACGCTTGCGCCAACGGCTTCATGAACTGTTATATGATCATATGATGTAGTTTTTAACCGGGAAGCTGTCTGTTGTCTGCTTGAGACAAAAGCGAAGAAGGAAGTACGTGGACGTGAAGCCTCTCGCTATCCCTCATGCTCCATCTTTGGGGCTAGCTACAGCAAGTTGTTAGCCACCTCCCTGTAAACCTAATGTTGACCCTTTGAATTGACCTTCTGGGTGAGTTGCTGAGTTATTAGTAAATGTTAAAGTGGTTTTTTTTTTACACAAGTTGGTATCAGCTGACAAGCTTATGTTGTGAAAATGTCAGCGTTTAGCCTCATTGTTAAACGCACATGGCGCGACGTGCAACTTCAAATTATTAGGCCTTCATGTAATCTGCGAACAAATGCTGGATGCTCGTCATCCAAAGTGGGGAACCCTCACAGAAAAGGAAACAGCTGTCTACAGAACCACATCACAAATGTGACGCGACATTTGTGTTCCCAACCACTTAACTCCAAGGTAAAGTAAATATTATATGGTAAATATTGTTTATTACAGTCGGGTTGAGGTTAAAGTAAAACATGAACTTGTTTGTCTTGATACCTGCGTGTCTCCTCTGTTAGGTACCTCAGTTTGCAACATGGGAACCAGTGACAGAGGATCAACTTCCCCCGGTAAGACCGCCATGACACAGTGGTTGTGGTAATGCTGTGTATGCTCATGCTAGGTGGTTATATTTATGGATAATTAGTTAACAGCCCTTCTCGTGAGTCCTTTTCACCCTGTCTAATGCAACATCCTCACACACTCAATCATTGGTGTCATTCATCATCCACCTTTTATTCTGGCAATGAAAAGATTCAGCTAACATGATGCACAAACAGCCTGAAGAAGACCAACCTTAAGGATATCTGACAAATTTTTAGTTTTTACAAGTAAATTCGTTGTGTTTTCACAGACAACATTTCATTGTTGAGCTTTGGCAGAGGATTAGTGACAAAAAGGGATTTTTGTGCTGTTTTACTTTGAAGGACATCAAGATTGAATCACACATATTGATGGAAACAAAACAAAGTACTTATTAAAAACAGCAGAGCGCCAGGCAATAAATTTTTTTGTAATAGATGAAATGATGTCATTCAGTGGCAACTTACAGTTAGAGATATTTTTAAGTGATGATGAAAGGAAACTCACACACACACACACATTTCTAAGCATCAGGTCATTGTTTTGACAGCCTGCCCAAATCCCTGCTGACCTAGTGGACAAACTAGAGCGACTGGCCCTGGTGGACTTCCGCACCAAACAGGGACTGGCCTGTTTAGAGAACGCTATACGATTTGCTGATCAGCTTCATGTTGTTGATACAACGGGGATTGAACCAATGGATTCAGTTCTGGAGGACAGGTACGGTACAGAAACTGAGAATAACCGAATATCCTTTTCTATGAGGGCCTTTTCATTACAGTTGAAACCAGTTTCAGCTCTTCTGTTGTATGAATGCAGCTCTTTTGTATTCATGCACATTCAGGGAACTGCAGCTGAGGGCCGATGTCGGGAGCGATGGGGACTGTGCTGAAGAACTGCTTCAGCTCTCCAAAAGCACAGTGGAAGAATATTTTGTTGCACCACCAGGTAAGAAAAAAACAGAATTCATTTAGCTCCAGAGTCCAGACACTTCACTAAAACTTTGAGGATTGGTTTCATATTATCAAGACAATAGATAAATAAAATTAAAGATGATGTTTCACATTTTTCATTGTGCGGATCGTTTAACAATATTTATTTTCTTACCTTAGGAAATATTCCTCTACCAAGAAGGGAGGAGAGAACTGCCATGCTGAAACACTCAGAGTTTTGAAGTCTACGTATTAACATTGATACATTGATATTTATAAAAAATATATATATATATGTATGTAATTTGTAGATGTTTTCATGTAAAAATGCTGCTCGTGTATTTATTTATTTTTTTTTATTTCAGCTTCTTTTGACACCAATGCCTAAATCTCATCAGTGTGATGATTAAGAACAATGGCACACAATAAGTACACTGTTTTTTATTTGTGATCCATGTTATAACGGCTTGTTTTCATTCTGGTGTTTTGTTTTTCTTTTGAATAAAAAAAACTGCTTAATCTCTTCTCTCTTTCACTTTTGTTTCCACAAAAATAAAAATTAAAAAAATCTCCTATGCAGCTATGACTCTGCAATCTGTCAGTCATATTTAATCCGATGTTATGTTTTAGCCTCTCCTTACAAAAACTAAACTGAACTCACAAACTTATTACGCAATCTAAAAATCCCCTTTCAATCTTCAATTATACGTATTTCATTCAAACTAACAACTGTTTCTCCATTTCCCCACCTGTTTGATGCAACTTTGTCGCTGCTGTGGGTTGTATATTCATAAATGTGCCTCGGGGCATTGTCAGTAGTGATAAAGACGTGCTTACAGTAGCTGCATCATGTGAGAATAGAAACCAAAAGTTATTAAGGTGGGGAAAGGAAAACGGAAAACAGGGGTGAGGTGGGGGGTGGGGTCTCTGTCACAGCTGCTGCTAAGCACCAACATGTAAAAGTCCAACCTATAAGAACTTGTTTGTTGGTTAATGTTGACTCACTGTGATTTTTTTCTACCTGTAATTTCCTCTTAATACAAAATACATTTATTTCTGTATATGAACTGCAGTCACAGTGTTAGTACATGGTTTTAAACTGTGATGTGGAGAAATTAGATTGGATTATTAGATTATTTTAGCAACCCTGTTACTTACAAATGTATTTTGATTTTTTGGAACAGTTTGACCCCCCCACTTAAATCAAGATTTGTTCTATATTTGTGATGAAAGTAAATGTTTTGACTCAATTTAAATGCTCAGAGGAATGCTGAAATTCCGTGAACATTCCTTAAGACATCAAACAACTACTTCCGGGGTTTTTCTCTTGGGGGGGAAGGGGGGAGTGTTTAGACTTTTCAATGTTATTGCTGCATTGGACATTGGTAAAAGTGGCCCTGACTTGTAAAATGTTTATATGTTAGTATAATGTTTGTGTAGAAGCATTAAATAACATTTATTCTATTAAATATGACTGTTTAATTCGTTTAGGTATATTATAATGACTGTATTAACTGTATTTCTGATGTTACTGAACAGAACCGGACGATCCCATCTTTGAACTCTTGACCTTAAAAAAAGTTCATCAGAGCATCTAAAAGTTTCCTGGGAATCATTTTAACATCGCTTGCAAAGTTTCTATTTGCTTGTTTGACCATTTGTTAAATCGCGCCAGAGCACAGTGTTTTTGTCATTTTCGGAGGATGGAAACCGAAAGTGATCGAGATTCACGGTAAACGAATGTTAAGCGACTGGAGGCGGCGTCGATCAGCTGCGCCGAGCTGTATATAAACAGAAGAGCTGAAACATCTGTGGGACAACAGCTTCTGAGCATCGTCCGACCACTTTGCACCGTTTCAAGACTTTTTAAGAAGTTTTCCGGAGTTTTCTAAAGCGATCACAAGGTAGGAAACCGTCTTCATCAACGCGTTATTGCAATACGCTGTAATAGACAACTTTATGTTTACTTTATTTATTTAAACAAAACAACAGGAGGAACGAATCAGGAACGTTTGATCAATAACTAATTACCAAGAACTTCCCTAAAAAATGCTAACGGAGGACTATTAATAGGATAATGCTGGGTTGCCAAAAAACAGATACTTTTAAATCCTAATTCGTAATTCATAATTAAATCATAAGGTAATTATTAGTTCATGAAGTAGTCACTCGATTTTTACCCGCCACTTTATTATTATTATCATTATATTTATTATTAACGGGTGGATAATGATCAGAAAATGAAGAAGGAAGGAGGGTTTACTAACTATTTATAGCTACTCAGTATTTTGTATCACCACTTTGGGTGCACATAAAAGTCACTAATGTGTAAGTAAGTAGTAATAAATGAGTCGTTAGTTTTGTGTCGTCACAGCTGGTCGATGATTGATTCACATATTATTAAAACTTAAGGACTCATTATCATAATGACCCTAACCTTAGTTACTAGGGAAGTCCTTTATAATGAATCATCAGTTATCGAGTCTTTCCTCACCAAATGAACTTATCATAAACTTATCATGAGCTACTCTTATGGGCGTTGATAGTTATTGATGAACTAATTGTTCACTAGTTGGTTCCATATTTGGTCTGATTAGCAACTCCATTTTTTGTGAACCTTGTTGTGACATGTTACAAAAAGTTTTTCTTGACTTATTTTAAATTTTTCCTGTTGATTGATCTTCAGGCCACCTTCATCATGGACATAACCATCGTTATGCTGGATGGGACATCCCACACCCTGAGAGTGAACCCACAGGACACGGTGGGCTCTCTGAAGTTACGCATCCAGGAAAAACTCCATTTTCCTCCACAAAATCAGAGGCTGACCTTAGTGAATGGACAGAAGATTCCTCTCAACGACGATTCAAAGATGGTCAGCGACTACAGTCTACAGCCTGGCTCCCAAGTGTCTCTGCTGATAATCCAGCCGGCGACCTTCCAGGTGTCCCTCAGAAACGAGAAGGGCATAACGACCACCTACGATGTCACACCTGAGGAGACTGTGGAAAGCTTTAAGACCAAGGTCCAGTCCAGAGAGGAGGTCCCAGTAAGTCAGCAGAGGCTCATCCACGAAGGCAAGGAGATGACAGGAGGAAAACTTTCCGACTACAACGTCCGCGAGACGAGCACCATCCACATGACCTTCCGCCTGAGAGGAGGCTCAGCATGCCTCTGCTTCACGCATCAATAAATTTTTATATATATAAAATGAACTTCCCTTAATTTAATGCAAGTGAAAAACAAATAACGTCACATTCCAAATTTCTTTATTTATAGCATTAATTACCTTAAGGTGTTATTCTGTCTTAAAAAATGTTTTGATTTAATATGGAATTTTGCTTTGGCAGTAGGCTGCACATGTTACACAGTGCATCAAATCATGTATTTAACAAAACATCTCATGATTGTGTTTCCTGGGCTCTGCTAAAAAATAAAGTTCAAAATGTGAACTGCATGTTGTCCCTTTTTTTGTACTGCACAGTTTCCTCAGCTCAGGGGTGGAGCTGTACCCTGAACAGACCACATCAGGTTGAAAAAAGGCACTTTAGCAGATTTAAACATGACATTAGCTCAATATAAACATAAAAGAGTCTGCCTCAATCATATAATTCCAGGTTTCTTATTAAACATCGGAAGGGCTCTGTAAAAAAACATATTAATAATAAACTATATTTATTATGTTCTGTAATTACAAACACAGTCTTGTATCAAAACACTTAAAGCAGCATGTTAAAATGGCTCAAACTTGTTGCACAGGCTTGTCAGGAGGTGATCAGAAGATCTACTGTATGTGAGAATTATTGTCCAGATCAGGAACAGACATACAGTAGTACAGTAAACAGCCTGAGCCACTGCGTAGAAGCAGTTTTCCTCCAGATTTGTTTTCTGTGAGAAAACCGAGCGAAGCTTCATTTCCTCACAGATGCAAGGTAGGCGTACCAAAACAAGGCAATCATGTTGGCAAACAGCACTCGGAACTGAAAGTAAAAAACAGATGAAGAAAAACAGGGGACAAAAACATCAGCGGTGTCAGTATGTGACTCATCATTTCTTTGATGACAGCATGCCAGTAAGACACATACCTGTACAGGCACAAAGTTGATGTTGATAAACTGGAAGGGAGTCCAAACTTTCCAGTTCATCTTTAAGGCAGTCCAGTAACTTCCTCTCATCTTCTTTTCAAAGTCTCCCCACCCTTTAGCCTGAAAACAGATTGCACTGACTGCATATTTTGCATTCATTTTGCTTTTTTTCTTTCACGTCTGTACAAAAACTTATAACAAGTGTTTATCATTGCATTTCATTTATTAATGAACTTTTGAAAGGACCTACCTCCAGGACGTTCATGACAAAGTAGAAAAGGAGCAGGAAGCCCGGGGCAAAAAAGAGCCGATCCAACAGCAGCCGTTTGACTATACAGTAGGGGTCTGTGCTGGGCATCCACACTTCCATCAGCTGGTAGAAGTAATGGCTCACTGGTCCTGTGATAAACAACCTGCAACAGATAAGAAGACAGAGTATAACTTCCAAAAAGCTTTAACAACACAAGAACTTAAAGGTGACATTTCACTGTAAGATAAAAAAGATTTTAACAGAGAACATTGTTCCGTCTTTGCTATTGGTGACATCATTTTTTGCTGCGTAGCTGACATATTGAAACACTGTTTGGAAAACTCACTCAAGTTTTCTTTGTTGTAGATGAGCCATGAAAAGCATGTCAACCATTGAGTTTGTTGTAGTTTAAAAGTGTCATCTGATGCTGGACAATATATCGATACCATAATATGAGTTAAATATTGTCTTAGATTTTGTTCTTGGTTATATGACATAAGTGTTGGCTTGTTTTGGTTTTAAAGTCCACATTCAAATAAAGTGGTGAAATTTTAAGAACAATATCAGACTCTTCTAGTTCCACAATTTGCATTTTACCCACTTAGTCATTATATAAACATTACTGATGATTATTTTTTCAAAAACATAATTGTGTTAATATTTTTGAAAACATTAACAGTCATCCCTATTTAAATGTTGCAATTCCTATGGAGATATTTGGTCAAAAAACTGTGATGTTTGATTGTGTTCATATCCACCAGCACTGATGTGGCTTTGACTTACAACTGAACATTTTTGTCCACTGACTTAAAAATACCAAGATATATGTTGCTCATTGTCATTCAGTCCTAAATATATATCCATATCCCACAAGCCATAGTCTCACCCATAAATGGCAAAACGGGCAGCAGCTGCTGGGTCAATTTCATGTCCATTTTTTGCCTTTTTTCTGGCCTCCAAAGTCTGCGACAGAAGATTTCCTAAGGCTGAGAGGATGCCACTGACAGACACATACACACACAAAAGCAACTTTATTAACGAAACATATATTATGAAATAATCTGATCAAATCACACCACTGTCATAAACGTGTTAGGGGAGGCTTTCCTGGCAGATGCTGATTGGCTAAAACCAAACTTCTGACACAGAGAGGCAGCCTGAGGTCAGTGCAAACAAAGATACACTGTGAAGTCAACAGTCAAATAACAAATGGTAACAAATGGTAATAATTGTACCAACGTACCAAACAGTAACTAAACTTTAATCAGTGCTTTAGTGAATAATAAAGTCTCATTTCTAACTGTCAAACTGAGAGACACGACAGTTTGCAGGACATCAGCTGCCCAAAACAGTCAGTAAATTAAGCTAATAAAGCTACTGACCTTGTTATAGATTTAGTGAGGATGGGATATTTCTTCAGGAGAAGCAGATACTGCTGCAGTAAACGGAAATGAAGGGACGCATCCCGGACGGGACGACTCTGCACGGGCATTTTCAGCTTTTATCTAAGTTGCTGTGCAAACATCACCGCAGCTGAACTCACAGGGGAGAAGTTGAAAAGTAACCCCGCTGAACTCTTCCTGTCGACGTCATTACGTTACTGGCGTAGCCACGCCTTCACGTCTACGTCAAAACATTACTCGAGCGTTTAGTATTTTGCTATATGCCGAACATGTGAACTAGCTTTCACGTCAAAAACAAAGAAAAACTAATGAGGGTATATTATAATAGACTGAAAATTAATTTAACTGTATCTGCTTTTATAGCAATGTAAACTCTTTTGAATCCGTGATTTAAGATTCAAATCTTGAAGTAACATTGCTGAGAATATATAATTTATTTATGTTTCTCTGACCATTACTTAAAGTAAAATTACTGACCTTTTATATTGCGTGCAATTTGATTTGTTATAGGAAAAGCAAAAATTGAGCAACGTATGTAAGAATTCTTTTTAAAAAATGAACAAAAATATTTCAATTAATAATCAATATTAATCATTAATAATTAACATTGACTATTAAATTATTAATCTCTTCATTTAGGCATGGCTCTGAGCCAGCATATTCAACAATCCAGCTGTGCCACTTTAATCAAGCCGTCATTCCTAATGTCATTAATCACTCGAGTAGAAATGTCCTTCTTTAAAAGGTTTGTTGAATACAGTAAGTCATATAAACATTATAGTTGACATTTTCATAAAAAAGAAAAGGCTGACGTCCAAAAAATATGAGCATAATATAGCAAAGTATAATAATATATAGGACATAAAATAATGAGTAATCCTAAACAGTGCTTAGTTATATTGTGGGTTTTTTTTAAACACCAGAAACAAAGTTTTCTATTAGATACTTAGTAATAAATAATCCACAACCTATTAAAGAGGAGAAATTATTAAAAAGTAACTCTGGTAAGCCTGATGTCTCTATTTGAAGTATGTATCTGTTTCTAAAACAATTACAGTTCCACATTTCCTATTTATTTGTCCTATATTTTCGATAGCTTCCTGCCTTTTTGATCAAGTTTTTAATACAACTGAGGCTTTTTGGTGCACGGACACTCATTAAAAGTGACGCAAAGTAATGCTGAAACTCTGCACCAGAGCAAGAACATCACCTTATGTATCTCTTCAGTGGGTTTCTAAAGAAGTGAGCACATTGAGATGTTTATAGAACCATCACTTTAATACAAAAGTAAAAAAACAAAAATCATATTTACAACGCCAGAATGCCAACAAGTTCAGTTGATACAAATCTGTATAACAACAGTTTAGAGAAAAAGTCCTTTTATGAAAATGCAGTGTATAGCAAAACATGATACAGTCTGAACTGCCAAAATAAACTCTTTCATGAAGAGATCTCTGCGTATACTATATACTATATCGCTAAACACGAAACTGAGAAAGCTTATGGGTGGGTTTTGGTCTGTGGTTAACCAACAGACATGTTAGAAAAGTTGACACGCATAACAACTTAAAGTGCATTCCAGTTTATGGGAGACTTTCCAGATTTCTTTAGCAGCTCGTTGGCCTTTGAGAAATGCCTGCAACCAAAAAACCCTCGATGAGCAGACAGCGGAGAAGGATGCACAGCCTGCAGGATGTGGTGGCGTTTCTACAACAAGAGAGAATACAGCTTAGATGCATAAACGTAAAATACTTTGATCTAAAAAGGACGTTATTAAAACCACAGTGTAGACAGACCCTGTTAATAGTAGCTCCTTTCTTCTGAGCATAAGAACCCCAAAGCATGAAGACAAGGCCTTCCTGGTTCTTGCTAAGCCACTGCACCACAGCGTCAGTGAACGTCTCCCAGCCTTTGTCTTTGTGGGAGTTGGCCTGGTGTGCTCGGACGGTCAGGACGGCATTGAGCAGCAACACACCTGATGAGTGGGGTCACAGATTGAAGAGACGGTAAGTTTATTAATGAGTAAAAGCTCTTTTGTTGCGTAAACCTTAAATAGACTGTTTTAAGGAGTTTATGCATGTACCTTGCTTGGCCCATCCAGTCAAATCTCCATGTCCAGGGTGCTCAAAGCCTTCAATGTCCGTGACCAGTTCTTTGTACATGTTCTCCAAACTGGAAATGATAAAGATCAAGAAAGTAAAATATGTCTCTGTCTTAGTTAATGTTAGCCTAGTTACTAAAGACAGTTCACAGGAAAGATTTTAAGAAATGAAAGACACTGAAAGGGTTTTAACCTGGGCGGGGGAGGCACTGGTCTTTTGACACTAAAGCACAAACCATGGGCTTGGTTCGGACCATGATACGGATCCTGGCCCAGAATCACCACTTTGACCTGGAATTAGAGACAGATCTTAAAGTAAGGAAATGATTAGATTTGTGACAAAAGACAATGCCACCCTGCATCGCTGATGTCTGACAGTCATCATGATGAAGAGCCCAGCATTGTAACTTAGCCCTTCAAAAAAAACAGTAAGCCGTTATTGTTCATGATAAATTATGTCTAAAACGTCAAACGATGGCGCTATTCCTCAACACAACCCTTCGCTTCTTTCAGCAGATCGGCGCACAGTTCTCAGATCATGGTATCAGAAAATGCCGCAGTTTGAGCGTCAGTGCAGTTAAACTTACATCCCGGATGTCGCACGTCTGTGTCCAGGTGAAGACATGCTCAGCAGGTGGGTACACGGTGTGGCGTTTTCTCTCATCAGCGACAAAACTCATCAACTGCGGCAGAAACATTAAGTTAGCTGAACTGTATAAAACGACATAGAAACCATGTGTAGTGAAACGACATGTTCGCTTACTTGTTTAAAGTAGGGCTTTCCAAACTCAGGCGACAGCGCTTTCCTCCAGCTTTCCGCAAATCCTGGAGGTGTTTGTGCGGAAGACAGTTTCTCGAGCGCTGCTCTCTTGTTGCGGGCGATCTTGTCTAGCTGTTCCGTGGACAGGGGGGCAGGAGGTGGGCTGGACGGCTCGGACCCCACCGCCGAGGACCTTTGCTTCTTCTGCACAATTTTTGTGTATTGAGCAAAATACAGAACAGGTAAGATACGTGAAGCCGGAGGTGAAACAATTTGTAAAAACCGTCGATAGCGCAGTACAAACATCCTCGTGCTGTTGTAGTTGCGAGCACAGTTTTAAACAACACTCAATAACACAGCGGTGCTTGTGAATGCAGCCTGGATTACGCAGGGCTTGTCGCGGGAAACGACAAATCCCTATTTGAAATAACCCTACAAGTATACAGTAAGTAAAGTGAAAAAGTTAATAACGCCTTTATTCCGCTGCAGAAACGATATGTGGCTTACGTTAGTTGATAGACTGAGGCGAAAAATGACTCACCGGGTCTTTAGCATCCTCTTCGGCTTCATCTAAGTCCTTACAAACTCTCTTTTTCGAGACAGGTGAAAAAAATGAGTTAATCGTTTTCTGCCCAATCATTTTCTTAAAACACCTTGTTGGTAAACTAAAGTAAACGAGTTAATTTCTCTTATTAGTTAATGCAAGAAAAACAGCCGTGTGCTCCTCGGACAAGCGAAACTCTCAGCGGATTAAAAGTAATTCGCGCCAAAGCGAAGTGACGAAAGCAGAGTTATGATAATGAGCTGCGTGTTGTTCAAGACCACTGCTCTGTGTTTACAGATGTTTTATTGGCAAAGCACGAAGTATTCGTCTGAGAGAGAAAATATCATTCTTATCACTTTCTCAATTAAATTGTGAGATATTTTGTCATTTTAGATGCATTACGTCGGCGTCTGTGCTGCTGTTCACCGTGTTGTAGAGCTAAAATGAATCATTAGGTTAACTGAGTGATCAGTCAACGGAAATTAATCGCCAATTGTTTTGATAACCAGTGAATCATTCAAATCATTTTCAAGCAAGAATACTTAAAATCTCTATCTAAATCTTATATAGTGGAAAACTTTTTATATATTAATTATCTGTTTTAATATGTCACCTTGGACCTACCATGCACAGATCATCTGCTCACTGATACCAATCACAGCCGAGCAACAACCCAGTCAGTTTAACATGTACTTAAAGGTCATAAGATTAACACAAATTACAATTATCATGTTTAATATTTCATTCTTCTTTTCATCACCCAGATCTTAGTTTACAGACAAAAGGACATTTCAATGGAGGAGTTTGTGGATTGGGGACCAAACAAAAGTTCCTGCACTGATGATGCAAGAAGTCCACGGAAGAAGATCAAGCTGGAAAGTGCTGAGAAAATTAAAGAGGAAGGGGAAGGGGAGGAAGATGATGGACATACTTCTTTAGAAGAGTTTGCTAATCCTGTTCCCTGGCAGAAAATAGAGGCAGAGGGACTAGACCTTGATTATGCTCTGCTGTTCTCCAAAAAGGAAGCAGACCACCTTTTTAAACAGCTGGAGGAGGAGCTTGTGTACTTATCAGGTACAACATCAAACCTTTTTCTGTGAGTTGTGACTAGAAGTTGCTGTCTGGTTAAACCATTGTGGATGTTTTTGTTCCAGGAGAAGAAGCAAAGCTCAAGGTATTTGGAAAGGTGCACAGTATACCGAGAAAGCAGGCCACATATGGAGACAAAGGTCTCTCCTACACTTATTCTGGGGTGTTACATTTAGCCCGCCCATGGACTCCAACCTTGGAATATATTCGGGATGCTGTGACGAAAACAACTGGACAAACATTTAACTTTGTTCTGGTCAACAGGTGAGAAATTAGTCGAAAAGGTCACAGTTTGATATTTAAGTCCTTGCTGAAAGTGTTCTTCTCTCTACCAGGTACAAAGATGGGCAGGATCACATGGGAGAGCATCGGGATGACGAGAAGGAGCTGGATCCTCTCTGTCCCATCGCCTCTGTCTCTCTTGGAGCAGCTCGAGACTTTATCTTCCGGCACAGAGACACTCGGGGAAAACAGACCCGCCGACAGATTGAGCCTGTGAAACTGGAGCTCGCGCATGGAAGCCTGCTCCTCATGAACTCACCGACCAACACTTTCTGGTACCACAGCCTCCCTGTTCGCAAGAAGATTTCCTCGCCTCGGATCAACCTCACCTTTCGACGCATCCTAGGGAACAGAAAGAAATGACCAAGTGTGGATTATTAATGGGGCCAATGTGTTCAGTGCCCAAGCAACATCTGACCAAGGGGCCCTAACTGTCCTCAGACACATGGACAAATGTCCCAATTTAAAGATGTCTGGCACGTTAAGCTTTGAGAAGCAGCTGGTAATGTTCCTGAAGAAAAGGAACACCACAAAAATCAACACTAGAAAGTTAAATCTCCTTGAGGAATTATGGGTTTTCCCTGAGTACTGACCATGTAAGCTACATTCAGCTTGTTTAGTCACTAATGAAGCAAATTGAAGCTGTGCACCAACTACAAATTAAGCCTTTAACATGTTTTATTTGAAGCCGAGTTGTGCACAGTTCCATATAAGATGCAGAAATGTGTAAAACATGGCTTTTTTGTAGTGTTTAAAGGGCCAAATGTTTGGTAAGTTGGTTTACAATATATTGGAAGATGTCCTAAGACTTATTAATTCATCTTTACTGTCAAGAGTTATCTGTAAATGATAAACTTGGTTGTTCTCTGAAGGTTTTCAAGAATTTTCTAAAAAAAAAATCAACCTTTATTCATTGACCAAAAAAACTTAAATGCTCATTGTTTAGGTTTAGATCCATTTGTAGAATGTGGCAGAAATGAAATATGTTCATTCCTATGTATTCATCAGTGAAAAAAAATAATTAAAAAATACCACTTTTAAGTGCACATTTGTTTAAATTTTTTAATACCTGAAAACAATCACCGTTACAGATTGCACATAAATACACACAATCTCACATGAATATACATTAGTGCAAATCGCAAACATTAACAAGAAGTTTTGCACCAGGCCAAATTTCTCAAGGTGACTCAGTTCATTTTGGTAGGAGCAAAATGGCAGTTATCAATTATACAGAATTAAAAATATTGAGGACAACTTGCCCAAAAACCTGCAGTCATACAGTAACTTTATTAACTGAGAGCAGATCATTCATAGTCTGTTAAACTGTTACACATTGACACCATGCCAAATGGCTCTGATGCAACATACCGTATGTTCACATTAGTTGTAGCACACATGGCTTCACGTGTTAAAAGACGACATGGCACTTTGACCTCAACTGTGCAGCTCTGCAAATCATGACAGTGTATGGATTACTGGAAAGATATAAAATATCATATTCAATTGATTATGAACTATTGAAACATTTTTTTCCAATACAGCCTACATACACTTCTGGGAATGATTAGGCCATTCAGATTAGACAATAAATAACCAGAGTTCAGGAAAATTCTACCTATTTGACTTTTCTTAATATATAACAACCTCTAAGTAACATCTTCAAGAATTCCTAATCAGCTACTGTCTGTGTGTGTAATGTACAGCCAGTGGACAAAACAACAGGAACACCTTCAGGAATATTGCAGGCGGATTTAACACAAAACTACAGCATCATAAAAATGCTACAGAATTTAGTCGACACCCCTGTATGCCTCCACAAACACTTTATAACACGAGTAATGTATTGCAGGGCCATTATCTTGGAGAGCACTATATTGTCAGGTGTAGCCATTTTTTGTCCCACTGAAGCCAAAATGTTAGCAGAAATTGTTATACCTGTCAAAGGAAAATAGTGACAAAATCAAAGATGTTTGATTAAAAATCCTGCTGGTCCATAATCTTTGGGATTGAGAGCCTCCTACCCTGGATCAGAGAAAGTGTCCACTCACAGATTTGATATCACAAAATGTAATAAGACGACCTCCAACATGTTACGTGACCCATGATGCAAAATTATCTCTACAGTAATGCTCTGGTCTCATAATCCACCTGTTGGTAACAGCGTTGTAATCGGCACATACAGCTGTGACAGTCTGACTGAAAAGGCAGAAGTCAATCAGGCTGTGAGGTTGAAAGTTTCCTCGGAGCGCAGAGCAAGGTTCAGTCTTCGCACTCTCTCATAGAAAAGCATGTAAGCATTGGAAGACAGCACCTCGTGCAGGCTGGCTTTTCGCACCGAGTCGTCTGACACCCAAAGCCACTGGGAGCTAAAGGCTGAAGAGCTGCGAGGTGAGGAAGGGCTGCGGCGATACGTGACAAAATGTCCTGAGTGCATGTCACCGTGGTGGACCAGCACAGCCATGAGCTGGAAAAGGTACTCTGTAGAACTGGAAAGAAATCAGTAATGTTACATATGATATGTCTGATAAGGACAAAAAACACTGTCTAGCTTTACTTGGTTCGTTGTATTGTTGCATCTACATATTCATTTATCAAGATGAAATGGTAACAGTGACTTTCAAAAATATCAGATTTCAAGATGTGATGACATAATAAAATATGCAAACTTGTGCCATTTCTACAATCTTTTATGACTCTTGCCACCTATGTCCTGCTTGTTTTACTATATTATTATATATTTTTTAGGGCTGTTGAAGTTAACGCATTAATAACGCGTTAACTCAAACTCCTTTTAACGGCACTAATTTTTTTAACGCATGATTAACGCACGCACGGTCTGTGTCTCGCCAGCTCCCATAGTTCAGGATGTGGCACTAAAATAGCATTGCAAACGGTTTCAAAGCAGAAATGGATACAGAAAAGGGACTTTTAAACGGAAAGTTTAGCTTTAAAGTTTGGCCCGATGGTTCTCTGGTCAAAACAAAAGTAATTTGTATTTATTGTAAATGTGAACTAAGTTACCGCCGGAGCACGTCCAGTCTTAAATACCACATGATGGCCAAGGAATTATTATTGTCCTCTCCAATTTTTCCTAGAGTAT
>JAQMCX010000048.1:10885769-10900231 GCA_029814765.1 Acanthurus leucopareius | reverse complement strand
AGTATAAGAAACGCAATAAATATCTTGTTAAGTTACATATAGAGTAGGGTAAAAAATTTGCTATTAATTTGCAATTATTCGCAATTAATCGCACGTTAACTCAGGACACTAATGCGATTAATTGCGATTAAAAATTTTAATCGACTAACAGCCCTAATAAAAATATAAAATACAATAAGAATTCGCCAAGACACTAATATTATAGTGATTGTACCTTGGTGCAGTTTTCACACTCCACTTCTTTGATGGTTTCTGAGGAAATAAAATGCTGAAGACACTGATCAAGAGACATAGGTCGACCCTGAAAACAAACAGAGAACAAGTTAAGATGAACAGAACAACAAAATGGTACGTCAAGTAGTGGTGCTATATCTTTTCATGTTTATGTGTTTTGCTTACCCACTGAGGTAAAGGAATGGACAGGGAGAGGCTCTCGAATGAGTCATACCGCACTGGACTCTAAACAAAGGAAGAGCATATAAATCCTTTCCACAAAGTAAAAAAATCAAAACAAGAGAAACCACTTTTTGGTGAAAAAAAAACTAAAACAAAACAAAGAGACTCACTTGCTGTTCACAACGCTTGCAAGACATGTTGCTTGTTAAACGACCATGAAAAGGATGCTGAAACTTCCAAGGACTTGGTATTGGATGAAGAGGGGCTGCAAAAAAAAAAAGAAAAGAGATGAAAAATATTTGTTTGTGGTTTGATATTTAAGGTTTTATTATTTCTTCCGCCTCTTACCTCGACTTCTGCAGGTCATAGTTTTCTCCTCTTGATCAGGGAGTCGCTGGTATAAAGCAAACAGATAGAATAAGTGAGTGAAATACAAGATTTGTCGTTTTAGACATTTCTACAACAATAGTTCACATACTGAGATTTGAAAAAGGGACAGAGGCAGAGTTTGTGTTAAAATGTTGCATGACCTTCTTCCAGACTACACATGTGCTCTCACGTGCTGAGCTGGACTTAAGAGCATGCTAGTCGCTTTAACAAGCAATAAATATTTGTGTGCAGTTTTAGAAAAAAGCAAGTAGGGAGATGAAAACTTGCCTCTAGGGACTGCATATCAAATAAGTGAGTGACTTTAGGTTGACGATCGCGCTCCTCCTCCAGAGAAGATGTAAGGACATGAAAAAGTTCGTGTGCATCCTGAGAATAGACAAACCAACACAAACGGACAACTGTTAAGATTTTAATAAAATAATACTCTAACAATATATAGAGGATTGTTAAAGGTACTTATCAAAAGCATTACTGATTAACCTGCTCTTCAAATGAACTGATGTGCCACCGGTACAGTCTAAGAACATCCAAGAGGCATCCCGCATCAAGTACATCTTCCTCTCCAGGCTCATCACTGGAAAGAGCTGACAGAGTAGAAACAGAGACGACATTCATGTCAAAAATATGAACAAACACAGCCTGTCTACTCCGGCTAGTGACTAAATCACAAACTGGATTTGTGTACCTTTGAGAAGCTGAAGGAGTGTAATGGACAGCTGGTTGTCTTTGCATGACTGTATCATGGGCGAACATGAAAACTTCTCCAGCCACCTGATGAAGGACGGACATGCTGCCAGACCCTGAAGCAAAGAGTTCAGGAAGCAGGTGTTGCCCAAATTCAGCAGACCAGGAACCATACCTGAAAGAAAACAAGTTATCGTAAGTGACTGTTTTACAACCAATGCCCTACTTATAATCTTTGTATCACATTATCCATTTGGATTCTTACCTCTCTTTCTCTTCTTTCTCTCTGTAATCGGGCCCCACAAAACGTATACTCCAGCTGCAATTGCAGCAGCAATCCCACCAATGACACCCCAGTTTTTTATCATCTTATTCCTAAAAAGACAACAATAAGTTAATGATGCACGATGTATGATTTCAAATAGAGTGACATAAAAGAAAAAAGATGGACCAAAAAAATAGAGAAATAGAGAAAGAATACACACTGATACATCCCCTCTGTGGGTGACAGAACAATAATATTACTGACATATTTAACACCTGTTTGTTAATATTGTATTTCTACATACGTTTATATTTGGCAGTAACATCAACATAATTTAACGCCCGCTGCATATTTTTTGTGATTGTCAGATGGCAAAAACAAGCACAGTCTATTTTGTGTTATATTCAATAAATCGGATTGAATCTTTAGCCAACGTCTTCATACACAAACACTATTGTCTCTCATAGAGAGAAGCATTTAGAAGAGTAACCCATGTAATTTCTTCTATGTATTATAGCTAATAGCATGCTTTGAGCCCTTAGGATGAGGACAAAACAATTTGTCGGTTAATGCGAACTAAATGCATTAACGATGCTATTCATTTACCTGTGTTCTGTTAATCTGAGGTAAAAACAGACCTAATGCGACTTTAGACCGAGCAAACGCTCTTCCTAATTATTTTCATCTGATAGTGCTACTTTGAGCAAGTTTGTAAGCTTGAAAAATGATATTGTTGTCTTCATAGTAAAAGTTATTTTACAACCTTAACGCGACTAAACCTAAGTCACTAACGGTTCTAACTGTCCTAACCTCACTATGTCAACATGAACCAGCTCACATTACCATTAGCATACAGTGGGGGAGCTAGCTTTAGCTTCGGCTAACTTACCAACAACACTGAGGTATGGCTGCCCTCAACGTATTAAGTTGCCCCCATAAATTAAAAATCCCAGATTCAATTTAAAATGATAAGTAAATATTCTCATTGCTAGGTATTCTTGTCAGCAGTTTTTTTTTAGATGGAACTTAACGTTTAACCGGAGTCGGTGTCTGTGTGTCCTCCTGTCTGCGCATGTTAATGTTACACTTGAATCCAACGTAGGGCGACGTCGTGACCCGCATTACTTCTGCCCTAGTGCCCTTACAATTAGCTTTAGTGGTTGTTTGTCGGGGGGAGGTTTACCTGACTATGGGTCCAGTGCCAAGGAACTCCCCAATAAGCTTATCAGAGCTTTCAGGTCTGCACCACAACATCCTGCTCTCATTGCGGAACTCCAGTCTTTGGTGGTATGTTTCAAGACGGACCCGCTAAGTGAGGTACCAATTGTTCGCAGTTAAAATTCCGACTGGCAAGATGGTTAATACAAGTTAAAAACTAGTTTTGCGAGACTCCCGCATATTCGTTGCGATTTCATCTTATACTTCGGACAAATGACAAATGTTATATAATACAACAACGCTGTGGTTAGTATCTGGTTAGGGTTTAGGACAAAAATCACTTTGATGTGGGAAAGATCGGGCTCAGGTTAAAATGGTCACTCTCGCGAGATCTTTGGCGGATCTTGGGTACTTTCCTCTAGACAGGAATCATAATGTTTACCTTTCAATGATTTTTTTTTTTTTTTTGTACAGAGGCGTTGAAGTGAACACATGACCGAATAGAGCGGATTTTTTCTCAACAGCTGTTTTTCCTGAAATTTGTTTATTAAACAGTACAAGGTTACTTTCATTTGGCCTTTTGTCCTTACTCAAAGAAAATTCAACTGAGGTTTATTTAGATATTCTTTTTTTTTCAATTATTAAACGCTTAAAATAAAATCTACTCTGCCAATGTATTTGTAAATGTATTTGTGAAATTAAAACTAGGTCTATTGAATCTTTCCAAAAGGCGTTCAAAGTTTATCTACCTAACACCTAGGCCTAAATGCGATCCCTAAGTTTTTGTCAATAACAATCTTTAAAAAAAACTGTAGTTTTTTAGGATTTTAATAATTCATGAATTATTTGTCTGTTTAGCTTTGTCCCTTAATAATGTCTTTAGTATTTTCTTTAGTTAGTTTTTTTTAAAGAATTTGGTTTACATTTTCTTAATTTAGTGAAATCCAGTCTTATACATTGTGGTTGATCTTTGATTATTTTGATATTATTTATATCACTTAATTTAGGTGATTGATTTTAATTTGAGCCAACGGATCCTTTCATACCAATAGGACAGAACTGAAAATGCTCATTACTATAATACTGCTACTTTAACATTAAGATTACACCTGATTTGCATTACCTGGGCCGAGCTTTAAATTTGGTTTACTGCCACCCTCAGACTTTAAACCAGTAAAAAAAAAAAACATGTGTTCGTTTATAAGTCATAGATAGGACTACAGTAATCAGCAGTCATATAGTGTCAGATCCTCCTGCGCTAATCCCGTCCACTCTCCCTCTCTCTGTGTCTCGTGCTGTGTCCTCGCGCACGGCCGCTCCTCATTGGCTGTCGGCGGACACCCGGAGCAAGTCGCTCTCCGCGGTGCTGAAATCGCTGCTCGTCGTGATAATGTAAACGGCGATGAGGCCAAACGGAGCGTCAGTCAGTAAACACCAAAATGGACGATGATCTGTTTCAACTGAGACAGCTGCCGTAAGTTACAAACAATCTGCAAATGAATGCATTTTCGTTTTTATTCGGTGTTTTTCCCGCCGTGACAGCATGTTTGGCCGACCCGTCCTCCTCTGAGAGCTTCGCATCGTGTTTGTTTGATTAGCTCGCTAAACCACAAATATTCTGACAGTCCCTAAGAACAAAGTCGTTTAAAAACAACGTGTACACTTACATTGATTAGAAATCTTTCTAGATTAAAGAGGACGCAATAAAACAACTCAGCATGTTCAGACACACCATTCTGTTTACAGTAGTAGGCTAGCATTTCCCAAGAACAATATTTTGATTTAATTATTCATTAGATACAGATTTGCCTTGATTTCTTAGCAGATTAGTTTTCTTGTAATTGTGTTTGCAGTGAAGACTCAATAAATAATGTTTGTATTTCAACCTTGCTTTACCTAGGTTAAGCTAAAGGTTGGCACATACAGTCTAGCCTGACCGTCATGAGGAAGTATTCTCAAAGACAAACAGGAAAACAATCATATATAGTCTTCTTATAAGCCCTGCGTTAAAATAATGACACAGAGGCTAGTGTCTTAATCAAAGAGTAGAAATAATGAATTTGCAATAAGGACATAAATCTATAGCCACAAGAAAGAAAAGTATATATTTCCAAGGGGTTGTTTCTTTATTGCTGGATATTTATTTCCTTTTAAGCACAAAATTATAGTGGTTAGACATCTCACAAACTCTTCTGCAGCACTGATAGGCTACTTACCATTGCAAGTAGGCTATGTTATGTAATTACAGTGATTAACACATCACTGGCACTCTCCAAGTTCCCCTATAGTATTTCATACTCACTGAAACATCTATTAGCTACAGAACATGTGGGAGAAGATTACACCTTCCATCTGTAAAACCATGCATATCTCTGGGCGTTAAGGCTTTATAAACTTGCAAAGCAGTAAAGATCAGCAGGCAGAGCAATCTGTTGCCTTGACATGGTTTGCTCAAATGATGTTAATAAAACCCATTCCCAAAATCACAACCCAAAGAGCTCATATCACCTAGGCAACAGCCTCTGACTCTCATCTGTACTCACTTTTGTCCTAGTACAAGTCTGCAGAAACTCCCCCAACCAAACGTATCGTACAGTTGGTAATCCTCTTGGGATTTAAAAAAAAAATTATTATTTCTTTCTTTCTATTTTTGTAGTGTTGTCCGCTTCCGTCGCACAGGTGAGAGCACACGCTCTGAGGATGATGGCGAGAATCGAGAACAGGTGGTCAAGATTGCAGAGCAGACTGACCTGGAGTCTGTGGCACTTGCAGATGGAGCTCCGGTTCCTCGGGAGTTTGCAAATCCAACTGATGGTACAGTATGGCATGGCCCATTTTACACAACACAACTTCTTTGAGCTTTTTGTCCCTGAACTATTTTCTTTTCTCCCCAATGTGACATGATTTAATTCAAGTAACAATTTTTATATGTGTTTCCTGGGTCAAAAATGCATATTTAATCACAAGAGTAATATGTTGTATAAGAAAACAGTTTCTCTTTCAGTATTTGCTCTTTCATGCTCATGGTTTCACTTTAAAACTATCATCAGAAGCATGTAGAGGTGCAAGGATACGACATCTTGTTGAATAAATGTACAAGCTTAACTTGTTTGTAAAATATCAATACATAACAACACCTGCTGCTCTCAACCTCAGATGTACAACTTCAGCTCCTCATTGAAGTTTTGCAATCCACTATTTAGAGGGTGCGTATATCTGCTGATTGAATTGTGTTCATGTTGCTCATTCCTTCAGATACATTCATGGTAGAAGATGCCGTAGAGGCCATAGGCTTCGGGACTTTTCAATGGAAACTCTCCATCCTCACGGGTCTCTCCTGGGTGAGAATTACTCTTGACTGAAAATATACCAGATACTGTGTATGCATGTGCAGTCTTTCAGTAGACACAAGTATATTTTGTGTCTGTGGTGTAATGTTGTTTGCTCAGATGGCTGATGCCATGGAGATGATGATCCTCAGCATCTTAGCACCACAGCTCCACTGTGAATGGAGACTGCCCAGCCTTGAGGTGGCACTGCTCACATCGGTAATGGCTCTTTAATGTCTGTAAAGTGCTCTTTCTTGCGGTGCTATATGACTGTCCCAATAGTTATTGATCAATAGCTGAGCAATTGTTCAAATAAGTGTTTGTATTGAAGACAGCCAACCATGTGGAAAACAATACAGCCCCTAATGGTTTATTGTCACCAGATATGTGTTGAAATATTTTGATTTGAATGACTTTCAAAGGCATATATACTTTCTTAATGTGTAATTAAACAACAGAGGAACTTTTAGTAGATCTACTGCATGGAGAGGCCTTGAAGAGTTTATATTTTTTTGACACATTACATCACTGAGGTGCAATCACTACAACATTTGCTGTTTCTGAAAAGATAATCAAATAAAAATTTCACAATAAAAAAAAAATAGGTCACCACTGTTTATAGTTTGAAAATAAGCAAGACGGGATGTGTATAATGTCAGCTGTGTGTTGTGAAATTAAATTCAAGTGCTTGTTTTATCTGCATGCCCCATTATTATTTTCTTTTATCACTGATGCAGGCAGTATTCATCGGGATGATGATCAGCTCGTCTCTTTGGGGAAACATATCTGACAAATATGGCAGAAAGACAGTAAGTTCTAATTAAAATCCCTGTTGACACAAAGATTATTCATATTTCTGTTTCCTGTAAGACAAACTTAATTTAAATAAGAATTCAAAGTTAAATTTTTGGGCTGTGAATGAAAGAAAGAGATCTTGATCAAACCCTGAAGTGTATGCTCACTTGAAAATATCAGACACTGCAATGCATGCTCACCTGACGAATCAGATTACCATTATTTATTTAGCAGCTTGCTATGTGTTGATCCTATGTGCAGGGTCTCAAGATGAGTGTGCTGTGGACTATGTTCTATGGTCTGATGAGTGCTTTTGCACCTATTTATGGGTGGATCCTTGTCCTCCGTGCACTGGTGGGCTTTGGCATTGGAGGAGCCCCACAGTCGTGAGTAACCCTATTTTAGCTCGCTAATAAAAAAGACTGTGATTTTTGGTTTTATTCAAGATTAACTATGAAATGTCCTTCTTTTTAAGGGTGACACTATATGCTGAATTCCTGCCTATGAAGTCCAGAGCCACATGCATCTTGCTGATTGAGGTATGGACAGCCTGTATTTCTATCTCACTCATCCGTCATCCGACTGCTAAACAACTGCTAAAAGCACTGAAATGCTCTGTTTTGCCAGCAGGATTTTATATAATTTAGATTTTGCCTTGCAGATATTTTGGGCACTGGGCACTGTGTTTGAAGTCCTCTTAGCGATCTTAGTGATGCCTACTCTGGGCTGGCGATGGCTGCTCGCCCTTTCTACCATTCCCCTCTTCATCTTTGCCTTCCTTTGTTTTGTGAGTTTAAAGTTATCAACCCTGAGATATTCTTCTGTATGTGAGCTTAGCAAATGACATCTTTAACAACTGAGCTGTATGTTTTTTGGGGGGTTGTGGGAGCAGTGGCTACCAGAGAGTGCTCGATATGACGTGCTGACAGGAAACCAGGAAAAAGCTCTGGCCACTTTGAAACGCATTGCTACAGAGAACGGAGCACCAATGCCTCTGGGAAAACTTGTTGCTGCCAGACAGGTAATAAGCCTGTTTTTGCAGAACACAAACATGCTCTGGACTTTATTCATGAATCTGTTGTGTTTTTGTGTTACAAATTTATACTTTATTTGTCTGTTCTAATAATTAGGAGGAACGTGGAAAGATTCAAGACTTATTTTCATCACACTTTCGCTGGACTACAGTTCTGCTGTGGTTTATTTGGTAAGCGAAGTGAATGATAATGACACCTAGTCATATCCTCCCTATATTTCTGACTGATTGTATTTTCTGCCTTACTCTCCAAAATTTTATATTCTCCAAATGCATTCACATGTTATTCTTTCTTCACTTAATGTGAACCATCACTGTTTTTTAATTCCCTCAGGTTTGCAAACGCCTTCTCTTACTACGGCCTGGTGCTGCTCACCACAGAGCTGTTTCAGGAGGGTGGTGCATGTGGAAGTGAGTCACTGATCCAGCACCAACAGACGCCCTCACACACTCAAAGACACACATCACATTTTAATTTGGTACACTGATAAAAGAGAAATTGTGGTTCAGTGACTTTTTCAGTTACTGTGTTGAACCTCCAGGAGATAAATGAAGCATATATTTCCAAAAATCAAAACAGGATATTATGTTATCAATCTCTATAACTGGACTGAACAAATATCTAATAAATCATGCTTCTCAGGGTCACAGAAGGAATCCTTCCCTTTGATGACAGACCAGTACAGATAACAGGAAAGACTCAGGTCTAAACTAGCAACACTGACGATGGCTACTAGCCTATTTTTCTATGCCTGTATTTTGCACCACCAGAGTTGTCTTTTAAATTTCGCTGTACATTGTGTATGATGACAATAAAAGCATTCTAATTCTAATTCTATTTCTAATTTTAATCCTAGAACGCTAAAGGAATTGAGCCAACTTTATTGTTTTGACTTACACCTGTGCCTTTCCTTGTTTGCCCAACCACAATGTCTCCGTGACAAATGTATACATTTGTACAGCATGTCTTTGCAGGACCAGCAGAGACGCTGCTGGGGTGGTGAACTATCATGTTTTCTGTTGTTCTATACCTCCCTCTAGTGTCCAAAGGTAATAAGAAGGAGCTCCGGTGCAGCTTGGAGTGTAAATATCTGAACTCTGATGACTACAAAGACCTGTTGTGGACCACATTATCTGAGTTTCCAGGTACACAACAAGTAGTAATTACTATGTTGTTGTTTTAGTTTTTTAAAGTAAGTTACACAGTAATTACTGGATAATTATTTAGTAAATGCATACTGGTTGCTGCACCTACTGTGATGCTATTTCTTTGTACTAAAAGAGGTGGTCATAATAAAAGGAAACATCAGTTTGATAGAATGATCAGTTAATTGGAGCAGCAATAACTTATAAGTAATTCATAGCTTTAATTTGAATTGGGTTTTCTCACAGAGGACTCTTTGGCAAGATGATAATAAATACATTAATGAAGGCTGCAGTCCTTTTAGGTATGCAAGGCCCTGCTGTCATGCCAGCTTACTCACAAAACTACCAGCTAACTTAAAAACAATGGAGGCATCAGTACTATTAGTAGTTACACCTGTAGTTTTCCTGCAATGACATGAAAAATATTTGGGCACATTGAGCATAAATAAAACTGTGATCACTGTACTGTGAAGCAAACCAGCTTATTATATTTTACAAAACATGGAATTTTACATTATTTAATAGGACTGCTGGTGACAATCTGGGCTATTGATCGACTGGGGAGGAGGAAGACTATGGCGTTGTGTTTCTTCATCTTCTCTATGTGCATCATTCCACTTTATGGTTGCGTTGGAAGGTAAGGTGGATGCTGGTGAGAGTGTTAAAGATAAAATTGCGGATCCACAGTTTATCCAACTGCTTTCTCCATTGCAGAGCATCAATGACAGTGTTGATATTCATCGCCAGAGCTTTCATTGCTGGAGGATTTCAGGCTGCCTATGTGTACACTCCAGAGGTAAGATGTCCAAGCAGAGTGCAGGTTTTTTACTGTTATCAGAGCAGCCTCTAAAGCGTTTTCTGATATTCTGCAGGTGTACCCAACAGCAACCAGGGCTTTAGGTCTGGGAACAAGCAGTGGAATGGCCCGGGTTGGAGCCCTCATTACACCTTTTGTTGCACAGGTAACACTCAGCGTTTTTCTTTTTTAAATGCATCTCCACAAAAGACAATGGTAATCATTTTTGTTTCTTCCTTATTGTGCAGGTGATGCTGGAGTCATCTGTGTACCTGGCTCTCTCTGTGTATTGCTGCTGTTGCCTCCTAGCAGCCATCGCTTCCTGTGCACTGCCAATCGAGACAACAGGCCGAGGTCTGCAGGAGTCCAGCAACCGTGAGTGGGGCCAGGAGATGGTGGGCAGAGCCTCCTGTCACAGCTCTGGGAGAATCCCTCAGTCCAGCTCCGGCTCCCAGGGTTGAGGACACCTTGGCTGGGCTACAACCCAGAGAGGTGACCACAGTGAGGAAGAGGAGAAAAAAAGCTAGACCAGCTTTCTGTCTCCATCTCCAGTCCCATCCTAAGACTCTTCAGTTTAGGCACCACAGTGGCTTCAGAGGGCCAGGCAGCACAATATCATATATTATTATTATATAGTATTCAACCACCATTGCTGTCACAGTTTTGCCACTGAATATTTGCACATGCGTTGACTGCAAAAGACCAAATAAACTACAGGAGTGCAAGATAGAGAAAATAAATGGTGGACAATGTGAAACAGTCTTAAACAAGTGAAAATTCAAATATTTCAAGCAAAGTATTTAAATACTGCTTTCCTAATAGGAGAAAAGCAAATGAGAATAGAGTCAAAGTGTTAAATAATCAATCTTCTCTTGAAAAAGCCTTAAAACTACCTGCTATCTTTGTCTTTGAGGGACAAACTCTCAGCCTTGTGAAAAAGCTGTGTCTGTTAGCATAAAGGACAGATGCACTGATAAGACAGAGCATTATTTTGTGCAAACAAAATATACTACCGCAAGCTAAGCTTTTTGAAAAAGTACAAAACTGAAATGAAGAACAGTTAATCAAATCAACAGATCATTGAAATAAATAAGGAAGGAGGTTATTCGGTTTAAGATTCACTTCTGTTGAGGCAGTGGAAGGACACACTGCACAGTATGTCACTAACTCTGTAGGCATTCTTTTTTAAATCTTGTGTTAAATATGTTTTTTTTCTTGTATCAGTATTTGTCACATTACAACACTGATGATGTTTTCTTTCTTTTAAAAAGAAACAAGTAAAAAACACTGGTAGTAATGAAAATATTACCTTTTAACTTGATTGTTACGTGGTCATTTTATTTACAACAGGCTTTCAAATCTGCAGAAGCCTTCATCAGAACATAAAAAGATCGGTGACATCAGAAAGTTGACAGTAATTCAGAATTAAAGCACCAAAGAAACAGTAGCAGCTCTGGACTGACACGTTGTACGTTAGCACTAAAATATTTAGAAAAATCCAAATTGGAGTAAACTTATCACTCAAAGCTGACTCCACCTAGAATTAGATTATTAAAAAATGGCAATTAGAGGAATATATGGTGTTACCATTTATAAATCATGCTGCTCACTTGATCTTCACATGCATACACAACCTTTTAGCAGGATGTTGCATTCTGTCTTTCTGTAAATAGTGTATCGATACCTGATTTAGCTGTTGTCTTTTGTTTGTGACAGAGGTGATGTGGAGACAGACTTTACTTAGTCTGATTCTATGAGAAACATGCTGAGTAAAGTTTTGTTTAAAAAAGAAAAAAAGAGAGATGAACTAGTACAGGTCCAGCTAGTTGAGTCCTACCTGCCAGTGTTTCAGATATAGTGGTGCATTAAGTGTCTGTGTGCACAGATTCTTGTAAACGCACTGGATGTAAATGTGTATGATATTATAGTAAATAATCTTTCAAAAAGAGCAGCCGATCCATGGTGTTTTTCCTTGTTAAATAGTGTGTTGAGGGAAAAAGATGTACACACTATATATTTTAAATCCTTTTTTAATCATTCAAATGTCACATGGATTCAAGTTTGATTACATGTGAATGAGCAACAATGACAAGAGTTTCTCATTCATACAGTACATAAAAAGTCACCTCAAAGATCCTGAATATCTGTTTGCTTTAAATGTTTGTTTGAATGGTTTGATCAGTGCAACATGGGATGTAAAGCATTGACACTGAAATTCTTAAAAAGAGCACTTTCACTTCTGAGGGACACATATTTACAAGCGAGCTTTCGGGCCTTTCCCTTTCTCTTCTATGATCTGTCCAAAAAGCCTCGCTGCCTCCTGGGCGCAGCCTCTGTGAATGGTGAGTCCAAAACCTCCATGGCCATAGTTATGTATCACCTGAATGAGAGCCAGGATGTTTCATATTATTATGAATTACCGGGACTAATATTTCAAGTACTGCTTTACTGTTAAAACTCACCTCGATTGTAGTTGCACCAGACTTTATGACTTCCCTCTCCAATCTAACTTTGTTGCGAGCAGGTCTGAGGCCGGACCAGTCCTCTACTAACCTGGCATGCTGGGGTTTGAGAACATCAAGACAAAACCTGTCTCAATCTTACAAATTTTATATATAAATATGAAAAAAAGCTAAATAACTACCATCAACACAATTTTAGTGGTAATTTATGTAGGGGAAATAAAGAAACAAGATTTGCTAAACCTCAACTTGGACTTGATTTTTTTTCTTAAAATGTTTATTTAAGTTTCTTCCCCTCCCATTGTTAATGATTAATACAAATTGTGGGGTGGGGTTGTTTCAGCTTCTATAGGGGGGCATTCCAGGAAGAAGTTTGGGAACCCCTGGGTTAGGGTAAACCTAAGTGGTTGTTTGGGCATTGTGTGTCTCTAGATGTGCGTATTTTGTCACTCACATGTTTTAATACTGAATTATAGAGTAAGTACTCCAAATAAATACATCTATGCTAAATACTTTATCACTACACAAGACTCATTGTAAATGTTTTATTACAGACATGAGACACAAAGTTTTTTATGGGCTCTTAGTCAAACATTTTGAAATCATCTCACCTTGAGACTTGGTTCAAGCTTGCACGCATTTTTCCAGATATTTTTATGATCCTTGAAGTTGTTCTCTTCACTGTAGTTTCCTAATTGGAAAGTCCCCCCGACTGTCACGAGACGACTCCTGCAGACGCAGACATTCAAGAAACACTGTCATCTTAAATTTGCACGTAATCTGATATAAACTAGCTTTATGAGAACTTGACAACACAATATGACCACCACTACTATTGCTGGACTTTAACATAATTTAGCTAAACTTCTTAAAGGGCTGCTGAAATTTTCCACTGTAGAAACTAAAACTGTGGAGCAACATGCTTTATGTATTATACTGTAAATCCAAAAGTTCCACAGCACTGTTATCCTTCACTATAAGCTCTACAGAAGAAGCAGCTGTCTGCTCATATGTGTTTTGTGTCAGTAGATCTACCCTGGAATGATGTATGGCGAGTTGTAGGTTCCTGCTTTAAAATCGTGGGTAATAATCCAATGCTTGAGCCATGGAGCCTCCACCTGAAAAACAAAAAAATGACAAGGTTCAGCTGCTATAACACGGTGCCTTTATGGCTGGTTATACAACATAGAAACTGCACTCATCTGAGCTTGTTCTGTCCCACCTTCACTATCTGACCACGGCCTGGTTTCAGCTCAGGATCGTGCTGGAGCGCCGCTGATCTTAAGCCAGTGCAGTTTATAATCAAATCTGCCCCAGTTTCTGCCAGCTTCATACAGGGAAGCATGATAAGAAAGAACAAACATGACATGTGATAACATTCTGTGAGTTTCTCTTGAGATAAAAGTGAAAATGTTTTTTTGGGGGGGGATTTCACACTATTACAGCCTTGGAACTAAAAAAAATATCTATAAAATTAAAAATTAAGTTAATATGGTTAAAAAAAAAGATTGTAAAACTAGTATATTTACAAACCTTCACTTACCTCCTTGAAGGACTCTATTTTTCTGTGATAAAATTTAACCCCCCTTTGTCGCAGCCTAAAAAGTACAAAAAACTGTTTAAGTGCTAGAAAGTCTCCTAAAAAATAAACTTTTTGACTTCTGTTAAACTAAAACTACTTAAGATTAAGAACAAATTGACATGATGTGGGACATCTGGTACATTTTAGACCCTAATCAGGTCATTTCCCTCTGACAGCTGTCTAAAATTCCACATGCCTGTATATTGTATGGGAAGCGCTCTCAGTAATTAACTGAGGTATCACTTTATTCAAAGGGGATGGCTGACATGACATATTCATCAGACACTACTAAAGTGTGAAGCATATAATAACAATGTCTGTGGAGATTCTCAGTCATCTAGGTCATGATTGTCTTGAAGAGTCATTAAGACAAGGCAACTGGACTCTGTTGAAATTTGTTGGGAAGACGTTTCACTTCTCATCCAA
>JAQMCX010000048.1:10775017-10885669 GCA_029814765.1 Acanthurus leucopareius | reverse complement strand
CTTTCTTTCCACCTCTTCCATGTACAGATTCGCCACAATGGGGGAAACAGGGGAGCCCATAGCGCATCCATGTTTCTTCCTATAGTGGTGGTCTCTGAACTGGAAATATGTGGTACTAAGGCAGAGATCCAGTAAGGAACAGAGTACATGTCATTAGAACCCTCAACCACCGTGCTGAGAGTGTTCCTTCAAGAAAGAAAGGAAAGGAAAGGAAAAGGAACAAAAACACATTAGAGAAGCCCTTAAATCCTGTGGTTAATAACAACAACATAAGAACTTGGATGTTTCAAAGCCACTGAAAAGAGTGCAAAAATTATATGAAAAGCATCCAGGTGAGTTCTTTCATCTTTTTATTGGGTAATAAAAGAGGTTGTAAACACTTTCTTCACCAGGATGAACTGAGTTCAGCTGGAAATTGATAAGCTCTGACACAAAAAATGCTGATACATCATGTGAAAGTTAATCACTCACCAGTTCATCAGCCAAGGTAAGTATGTTTTACCCTCTACCATGAGAGCAGTGTTGAACCATCCATGACTGTACATGTTAAAAGAGACAGATGAGTTAGAGAGTGAGGGCTGGTGACACAGAATAACCCATTCCATCCTACATATTTGTATTTTAATTTAATGTATTTTTGATGTTGGATTTACAAAAGTGTTTAGATGTTCCATGTGGGAAGGATCAAACATTTTGGCATAACATACAAATAGATAACCACCTGACTAGGTAACGATTTGCAGCTCTGTTTAATATTACCCAA
Source organism: Acanthurus leucopareius (assembly GCA_029814765.1). Classification (NCBI taxonomy): domain Eukaryota; kingdom Metazoa; phylum Chordata; class Actinopteri; order Acanthuriformes; family Acanthuridae; genus Acanthurus; species Acanthurus leucopareius. Next base: position 10,884,906 of record JAQMCX010000048.1, on the reverse strand, counting down.
GTGTTTTGCTTTCAGGGCAGTTTAAGCAAGGACCTACTTGTATCCGGGGAACATCTGTAGTTCTCGCTCTGTGAGCTGTCTGAAACCCAGGACAATATCTTTAAATGAGGGATCCTGCGTTCAAAAACAAGTCACTCAGTATGAGATCACTTTATTTATGTTCTAAACATGTCCTTTCTGTGTTAGTTTGCTAACCCCTGGATCTGAGTTTAACCCCCAACCCTATATGAGGCCTCTCTGTTGTTGTTTTCTAACCATTGGATCTTTGTGAAGCTCAACAAAGCTCCACTCTCACTGAGACTGAATACTAATTGACCATGCTTAGAGCAGATATTTCATTGGAATGTGATGAAACAACGAATAAGTTATCTAAGGTTGCAGTTTAACTCTATACTTTACATACAGTGCCTTTGCTCTAAGTGATAAAAGGCTTCCGAAACATTTCGAATCTTATCTATGAGGTCAGATTCAATGTGCAGAACAAACTGCTACTCACTGGGGCTGGTTCAGTGCAGAGGTTGTAACCAGACTGAAGGAATATGCCCATTTTTATGGCCTCTGGTGAACGGAGAAAGCTCAGCAAGTAGTCAAATGTCTCTTTATTCCATTTCCTAAATATGAGGACAAATGCTGCATTAGAATGGTGGCCACCTCTTGCAGATAACATGGGGAATCACAAGAAGGTTAAAGGGAAAACACATACGTCTCCTGGACATTGCCTTTATCATACAGATATGGTTGCCAGAAGCCTGCAGCTCCATCACTCGTGGTCAGTGGAGTGAAACGGTCTGCATACACCTCAATGGTCAGTGGACTAACAATGGAGTGATATTGCTCATAGATGCTCTGAGCTGTTGACAGGCCGATGACTCCAGCTCCAATCACTGCCACCCGCATTTTTGGATTAACCTGAGATTTAACACATTTGTATCTGAGACTTATACAGAGGCATCCTAAATGTAAACTGGCCAATGTGACAATCTCTACTATATAATATTATATTCTTTTGTAATACACTTTGGATGTAACTGGTTAAAAGATAAGAAAAACATTATTTCATTGTTATTGGTAATGAGGAAAAAGAACAACAAAAGTCTTCACAATATCTAAAAATGAATATTACCCACTTTGCAAATCTATTGAACATCCAAGCAAAACTTTGCAATGCATGCAGTTTATAATAGGGTTGTAATATTATGTAACAGAGCGGACAGCAAGTTTAGAGATAACATTTCAGAGAAAATATTTAACTTTAAAACTTCAGACTGACATAAATGCTACATAATAAAACAGACTGTTGCACATATTTGATGATCCACTCAAAACAGAATCTGTATAGTTACCCAAAGGTTTTGCTTTACCTTCGGACTGGTGCACGGCCACAGCTGCAGGAATTGTTGAAATCTGTTACCAGTCAAATGAGCCCAGTGGTCCCAAGCATTGGTCCCAAGTAGGACCGTCTGTCACATGGTCAAGGGGGCGGAGACAACTCGCTGTACTCCGCTCTGTGCGGCTCTGCTCCTGTCCGGTGAGTGGGACATTTACCACGTCCACTATGACTGCAACTACTACCAATACTTCTACCACTACTACTACTACTGCTGCTGCTGCTGCTGCTAGGCTATAAATATAACTTATCAATAAAAAAAATTTCAAAATTAAACAGAAATATTATTATAGGCCTAAGTCATATTTTTGATCAAATTTGATAGTCTTTAAGCGACGACATTACATGCGCATTTTTCTGCACATTATGGTGACTTATTCCCTTAATAAGTTTTAAAAAAACATAACTAAAAAACAACAACAACAACAATAATAATAATAATAACAACAACAATAACAATAATAAAAATTTAAAATTGTATCTATATGACACTAGTTTCAGGTTACTATTAATACCTTGGATTGCACTATTGCATTCAATTTTTTAATATTTTCTCTCCATTATATTCTATTTTACTGTAGCATATTTTACCTTCAAAAGTAATTTTTTAAAATCTAATTTTATTTTGGTTTAATACTAACGTTTCATATATGTTTGTTTCCTTTGTATTCCTCTATGTATATCATAATGGTCTTTAAATCTTCCATAAAGCACGGTTACGCGTCTTACAACTGTGTTATGTTTTTTATTATTTTATTACAGTATAATTACAGTAGGAAAGTTCAATCAGGATGGACCATAAACTGTTGGACGGGGCCTTGAAGGCAGCACTTCCTGCTCAGACAGTCCTGCTTGCAGGATATCAGGGCTGCTCTCCCTCCATCCATCCGTCCATCCATCAGTTGTGTACATCGTTAGCCCAGCAGCTAGCAGCTCACCAGGCCCAGCGGCCGGCCGGTGCATCCTCAGCTTCCAGCCATGGCGTTGGTTACTCTGCAGCGGTCCCCGACACCGAGCGCCGCATCTTCTGCCAGCACAGCAACCACGACCGCCGGGGAGGTCAGTCTGGGTTCTGGGTGAATATAAACGGTGCTCTGTTGCGGTGAGGTGCTGACTGGAAGGCTGAAGATGTGGGAGATGTTGCCGGAGAAAGGCCCACTGATTGAGGCTAAATTAGCACCGTTAGTAAATGCGTTATGCTAGCTAGGTCTACAGCTAACGGTAGCTAGCAAACGTCTTCGTGAATAACCAGATATTGACGGTTGAACACCGGTTAACACAAATGCTAATATTACTGAAATATTTTTTCATTTCTAAATGTATTTAACTTATAAGAGTCTTCAAACCTGTTAAACGTGGTGTACATTTTTAAATAGCGAACGATATCTGAGTGTGACAAGTGCATTATGAATGATATAAGCTGAAGCTAACGTTAGCAGTTTATGATGTGGCTGACATTGAAAATAACGTATTTTCTATATAATGTCTTAAAATGTTACATACATGCTTAATAAGCACACTTATAACGGGGAATTTACGACGCTACTTTTGTCCAAACACTTCTCAGTTCACATCGTTTTTTTTACATTAAACGTGAATATTTGGTGTTTAGTCTGGTGACTTTATTGAAGTATCTTCTCTTTAAGAGATAACAAATTAGAGACAGTCATCTACACGGGACATTTCGATGTCAGTTTCCATTGCACTGATCTACTAGTCCCTCCATTAAATACAGGAAAGATTCCCAGAATGGGAAGGAGCAATATGTTGAATGAGCTAAGATTATTTATGGCAGCAGAGAGGCACAGTTTGATAACTCGTTTTTAGAGGGCACCCTGGAAGTAAATGTGATTGTCTTTGACACAAAACAAATAATCATTCAAAGATAACTTCCCTTAGCTATTTTCAGGCACAAAAAAATCCTTGTATTCTCTGTCGGAAGAGGGCGCTAATTACTTGCAATAAGCAGCAATGCTCACCTTATTTTGCCCTGAATGACCACATCTGATGAACAGACTTCACATGTATAGCTGATTTTAATTTACAACCCTCAGTGTTTAAGACATATCTGGGTTTAAATAAACCCAATAATGGCTAAAATGTCTTATTTTCACCGCGTGTTTAAAACCAAGCAGCACTTCAAAATTTTTCCACAGTTGTTAGTTATTGCAAATCTGATGGGTCTTCCAAAGGAATATGTTCTGTTGGATTTTGGGGGGTTTTGTCCCTGTATGTCAGTGTCTTGTTTGAGCCATTGGTGTAATACAGCAGTGTGGTGAGGTGTGACAGATAAAGCTGGCAGGAAGCTGCTGCAGCTATGATGTCATCTACTCATGAGGGGTGGGTGGGGTAGTCGAGGACTTTTGTATAGAAGGGAGAAAGAGAGACCAGAGGTAAACAGGAACAATAGATGCTGGCATGAGGTTGTTAACGTGTGAGATTATTTCGCTTACACAATATAAAAAGTTAATTATGTGGTGTGACATATTGCTTTTGCAGAATGATTTTCTCACATTCAGTAGTGTTCACTATATTATGGCATTTCTTATTGTTTCCTTTAGAGTATCCTTGATTTCACTGCAGCTGTACTGTGGTGGTATTAAATTTCCTTGATCGTGGAAAGACATGTATTAGAGCTCCTGGTTGTTAGTTAGTTTGAAAACAGGAAGTTTTGTGAAGTCACAACTGGTGTTTGTCCTAAATTAGTGAATTTATTTTAGTGGTACTCATTAATCATAACAAATGAACTGTTCCTCTCAGGATTTAAAATATAGAGTACTTTTGATAATCATGCAACTAATTCCACCACTTTAGTACTTAAATATCCTAATCATAATTAATCAGACATGGATTGGAGTCTTGGTTAAAATTCTACAAAACTGAAATAATTATCTGCTGCTACTTTTTTTTTTTCATTTTTAGTGCTAAAGAACTTTCAAGTTTTCAATTGCATCTCACAAGCTTCTGCAGGTGGTGTAGGTTATATTCAATGCATATGAGACACACCTGGAGATGCACTAACTGCAATGGTATTTGCTTGCAGCAATGTATATTACGAAGTCTGAGAGACAAAATTGACTTTGATTGGAGTGCACTTCCAGACTGATGCATAAGTCATACTATAGTCCTCTGTGCCACAATCCCTGTTTGACCCATCAGTGAGCCCATTTTTAGTACATATAGGCTAACAGTTCAGTTCTCTGAGGGTCCTGATTAAATTAACTCCTGAGGTTTTATATCACTGTTTTTTGAAACAATTATTCATCTTTCTCACCATACAAAGAATACCAACATTGACAGAGACTTGTAATTTTTTTCGACTTGGGCATCACTATGTTTAAATGATTTTCTTTTAAATGTTGTGGGTTATCTTCTCTTATAACTTAATGTTGCTAAATGTATAAAAGCCTGAAGATTCTTTTTAAGAAGCAGACTTGAAATGTTTGCAAGTATAGTCAAAATGGTTTTGGTTGAGTGTGGTATAATTTTTTTCTCTTATCTGTGTGGCAGGATTTTGGGAGTGAAGATGAACGGCGAATAAATCAGAGGTAAGTTTACTCTAAGTTTACTGTAAGTTGAATGTAGCCCTTCTGTTGTGTGGTACATGGCATAGCAGGGTAAATTTTACACACAGGTGCTGTTGACTGATTGGCTGCATCTGTCTTTGAGTCATTTTGTAAAATCCGTGGCAGCAGACTTGCTGGCATCAGTATATAAGGACAACTAAACATCAGTGTAATGAAACATCTGTCTCTTTGTCTTGTTGGCAGAGTCATCAATTCCTAATAACCAACCATGAAGCTATGTTATTCTCAGTAGTCTGCCAAATAATATGATGATGTGTGTGTCAGCATTTTAATCAGCAAGTAGATCCATCAATTTGTTTTTGAACTGTAACTTGAAAATTGAGTCACTTGGCTTTCTGGTTTAACTTGACACAGATCATGTACTGCTTCATATTGACAGAAAACTGAATCTTACTGTTGTACTTTGTTTCAGTAATTTTCTGGAAAAAAAAACAAAAAAACAATTACATATTAATTCTGGCCTAAAAACTGAAAGTTAAGTGAAACATTACCTTGCGTCCAAAAACAAAGCATTGCACTAAGCTGCAGCTTGTGTAATGAACTTAGGTGAGAAAAAGATAAAAGACAAAAATTCTTAAAATTGTACTTCACACAAACTTTTTTCTACCTGCAAATTTGGGTAAGAAAGTGGTTGTTTCAGTTAATTCAGCAGGGACATACACATTTAATTTTTATATCTATCTATCTATTATTTCCTTATTTCTCTGCCAGCTGTGATGGAGTATGTAGTGAAAACTACCAATACTATCCTGTCAGTCCAGTTTTTGTGTGTGTATTACAGACAGTGGGACAAAAGCAAGGAAATATAGAAAGTAAATTATTCCAAGAAACCAGTTGGTTTCAGTAACTTGTGTTTTGTGCAATTGATTATAGAAGCAGTTGCAGTATGTTATGTATGTATAGTTTTGATATCTTCAGGTAAAAGATTAGTTCATGCAATTTTTGATAAATGGATACACTCAAATTTAAACATATTTAAACTGATAATGTCTGTTTTTTGTCTAAAACTGCGGGAGAGTCACTGGGACAGTTTCAAAGTTAGGAGATCTTTTGCAAATAAGTAATGGGCAGCCTAACTTCACACTTGTATTATGTTATTTACATTGTGGCAGTTTACACTCAGTATAATGTAAATATGTCTCTCAGATTTAGAGTAATTTATTGTTGTTTTGTTTTCTGCAGACTAAAGGATTTCTTTTTGAATGTTGTTGTTCAAACCTGCAGAAATGCACAATTGTGTAGCAACTATAATGTGAAAAAACACCCATAAGTGCTGCTTCTTTTACTGATTCTGCCCTGCAGGTGTCCATTAATACTGAATGTTCTGTTCTGAAATATTCGGCTTCGGAAAAATGCATTCCTAAAATTTGTGCTGCTTAGCTTCAGAGGCAACGTCTTATTGTAACATAACTGCTGTGAAGTTGTTTTCTGATAAAATTTAATTTCAGTTTTGAGCAGATCAATACAAAAGCTTAATAAAAGCCTACATGTCTTTTCAGCAGGCATGTAATATCAAATTGTCAAGCGGGTGACAATGATGGTCTTTATGTGTCATTTATGCTGACAAACCCTCTGTTTCAATGTAAATGTGCATTATTGTTACAATTGAGTGATTTTTTTGTCGTGGTGTTTGTGAAGTTTTCACATGCTGGTGCTGAAAACTTCACTTTGAATAGAGTGTGTACGACCATGAGATAATCAAACAGTCATTCTAAGAGTGCATTTCTTTTTAGTTATGCAACAGCCCATGCAATGTCCCTAAGCAATGTATGTGAATAAGAATGTTCTATACAAAGTGCTAGCCCTGTCTTGCCTCAAGTTTTCCTCTGTTTTTTCAGGCTGGTAAGCCATGTTATGCAACAAAATCACCTGTAAATTCATGTTGTATAATATTATGGTGTATTATGTTTTCTTTTATTTCTCTAAAGATTAGGGTGTACAGATCTAGTGCATTACATAAATATCTATCTGTTGACGGACAGCTGTATGACTGCCAAGTGGGAGTAGTTGCGCTTGCTGTTCCTGACTGACCTTGATAACGATGACAAGCCCAAGGGGCTGATTGAAGCCAATATAAACACCATGCAGGTGTTGATGGCACTGAACCAAGAAATGATTTCATCTTACCACCTTGTACCACGGCAAAGTTGGGCAAGATGCAATTGGACAAAAAAATCCGTATATGTGTCAGTGTATGAATGTTTTATGTCTGTGTGTGTATATGTAGATATGGACTGCCGGGTTTGAACTGGGGAGGAGGGATTCAGTGTGGAGCGCAAGATAAAGGATGGGCAGATTATTAGCTTTAGCTCTCTACATCTAATGTGTAGTTAGTTTGCATTCACTGCAACGCTTTCTGAATGAAATAGCTTACTAGTCAAGACTGGATGTCATTTAAATGCCATAACAGATTAAATTACTCCCTTAGGATTTGAATGTGGAATATGTGTAGATTGGAGGAACAAAGTCAGATATACTGCTGGAAAAGCACCTTAGTATTTCAGTACTTGAAAAAGCTGTTGCCTTAGGTAGAAGGATATGAGTGATATAGCTCACATTAATGCATGTGCAGTACAGCTCTTTGAGTGATTATGCAGAAAGTTTGAAGTTAAAAACTTTTGTGTTATTTCTGTTTCAGCTTATTCAAAGTTCTAAGTTAGCACTGTCTGAGTAAATGGACCATATTGGCCCTGCACAGTCATCTCCCTCTGCCATGTTCGATTTCAGCATTGCACTTCCTGATGTAAGGAGAGGCACCCCCACCCAGTGTTGCCTCCATGTCCTCATGTACCTCCTTGGGTGAGCCCTTTAGACAGAGGTAGCAGATGACTGCACAAAGGCCAATGTTGTCCATTTTTTTAAACAGTGCAGACTTGAAATTTTCAGTTACCAGAAGAGCCATCAAAGTTAAAAACATCAGTTTTTCTGCATGGTCACTTGAAGACTTAAACTGCATGTGCATGTAGTGAGAGTTGTATAACTCAGCTTCTTCTACCTTAGGCCACAAACTTATCAAACACCCTGTAGTTATTTATTGTGGTGAACTTTCTCTCATAACATAATGATGTCATTCGTTTCTTACTTTGGCCCTCCATGTCTCTACTGACACCTGAGGAGGTTTGTTCCTCCCTGTCCTACCCCTCCCTCACTCTCTATAACTTCTTTCAGTGGTGTAAGTGTGTAAGTGAGGAAAGTTCCAGCATTATGCAACTGGCAGGCCTAAGAGGAGGCCTTTTTTACCTACCTGGGTGTGCAAAACACTCCAAGACTATGAATAAACTAGCCTGGTTACTGCCCCTTTGAAGCCTTTCTGTAGTGAGTCCTCAGTGTAATCCAACCTCTCTTACATAGCCTTTCAGTACACCTGGTGATTCAGAGCAGTGGCTTCGAGGACATCTGCTCTGGTTTGGCCTCATTCAGCTGTCTGTCTGGCTACAGCTGCAGCATCAAACTATCCCTTAACCCCTGTGACATGCTATCATTCGTGCTTGCAACATTCAAAGCTTGACCTCATGGTCACCACTGTATCCAATCAGGTTCCTACACCTCTGCATGCACCTGACATGTTGAGCTGACCAAGTTACAGCTAGGAACATGACTGAATCTGTGACAATTTGCAGAGTTCAGTATCTGCTAGCTACCAAGTGTCAGTAAGAATAGACGTGCTTTCTTATTGTCAGTGCCCATAAGCTAATGTCATTGTCTGTCAGCAAACCCCTCAAAGTTAACAGTCATACCACTTCATTGTGGATGTTTGAGGGCTTGCTTTTGTGAGAGGGAAAGTAAAATATAAACTCACTGCCTGTGTTAGCTTTCAACCTCTAAACAGGGACTGAACTGCTGTCTCAATTTCAGCATTCTTTTTGGACCCCCAGTGCTTTGTTATATTTTATTTCAGTTGTATATTTCACTTTTCCGTCATATAACTCTAAATATTTATAGTTATCGCACATTCTTTAGACATGAAAGATGCAGTTTTTCCTCCTTAGCCTGTTGTACTTTCTAATGTTCAATTGTGGTCTGTTTGTGGTGTATCTGAATGAGTGACAGCCAGTGCTGGCCACTTAAAGGAGAGAGACAAGATAATCCAACCCTAATAAGCCTGGGTATAATGAGATTTGGGAGTTTTGGGGACTTGCCAGTTCTCACTGCCCTTTCCACCAATGCTTGGCTCATGTGTTAAGCTCCCTGGAGGCACTACCCTGGATTCTCTTGACCCTTAAGGTGGCATGCACTAAAGACAACCCATTTGTAAGCTTTGACTACCAATTGAGCAAGTGCTCTGGTTCTTTTCCCTGGACGACAGAGACATAACAGCAGTCTCATCAGGTTTTGGAGAGATGGTTTCTCTTGGACAACAACACAAGATCCTGGAAGTTGACAGCTTTTGCATTGGCTAAAAAAGAAAGCTTTTGTTCACTTTGTAACTAATGGATGAGGAAAGTAAAGAATCAAAGTTCATGCATAAAAGGAGGAAAACCTTTTGAATTCTACTGGATTCACTCTGTAAGCTGCTGTATTTTTTTTGCCACGTTTGTTGAAAAGTGAACAAATACATGTGAAAGACTTTGTGTGTCTTAAGGAAAATGATTGTGAATATTTAAGTGTACTATAAAAGAGGGCGATACAAACCAAACAGACTGAAAGACAGAGGAGACGAGCACAGTTGTGATTGCCTGAGGCAGCGGGTGGAGGCTGCACTACGTCCCTCTGAGCAGGAGTCTGACTCGCTGGCACACACAGAGACGCTCTGATGAGGGAGGTGGAGGAGGAAACAAGAGGGTGTGTCATCTGAACAGTCGGCACTTCTTCACTGAGCAGCTCAGATGAGCACAGGCTGTCAGTCAGGCTGTCACTCAAAAGTGGTGGGCAGAGGGCTGAACCCATCATTCTTCTTTTGCACTTTACTCTTTTGCTGTTTCTGGAGGCTGATGAAGAGGAGGTAGCTCGTGGCTGAGAGGCCTGGGTTTTTGTTCCCCACAACAGGATGCATCTGGTTGCAGAACCCATTCAGGAGGCCGTGATGAAGATGCTACCATATTTTGTGGAGAACGCTGTGTTGACCCAGAGTGAGATAAATCGCATGTGAGTTAAGTTAATCCTCTCAAATAGGGTTTGAACTTTTCGGAAAAAAGTCCTTCAAACACTTGTTAAAGGTTTAGACTTCCTGCTGCTACATTTAGTGGTTTTGTTTTTTGAACAGTTTTAAAACTAATTTCAAATCATATTCAATTTTATTGTTTTAATATACTAGTTTGGTGTCAGGTTTGGATGTTGGTGTCAGATACAGAATCAGTGGTCAGTGTCACTTCAGGCCAGTGAACAGAATCAATCACTGAACATGTCCAGCTGATATGAAATAATGGACCTCAGTCAAAACAAGTTAATGGCAGCGGATTCTCAGTGGTGCACAAATCACTCTATTAGTGATACGTCTGTGACTGCTCATCCATATGAGCTGATGTGTTGGCATTCTGTGCCTCTCTGTCAGTAAAGGAGATATGAATACTGTAAGTTGTAATCATGTGGAATCATTGAGGCTTTTTGGAAAGCTTTTCTATCATAGCTTTTGTTTGCTTTGATACCAGATGTATTTTTAGTCCTAGTGTTTTTGGAGAAGCTGATAGCAGGGTGCAGGGCAAGAGACAGTAGAGCTGAGGTTGTTTAATTAGGATGTCTGAGCCGAGTCTGTATAGCAGTGGGGCAGGTCTTGATTTACACATAAGGACAAGTTTCACACGTCCTTAAATTTCACCAAAGGGCAACTTTAAAAAAAAAAATTCTCCTTTTTTTTTCTTTTTAAGGGAGGAGGGGATGGGTGTCAAGTATCACAGGCTTAGCCCTGTGGACTTAAAGGTGGTTTACTAGTTGAAGAAGGAAAAATGAGCAGCAGGAATTACCGTGCTGCACTGTGTATAGCAGTACTGCGGATATAGCACTCTTTGGCTCTTACCACTTTTGCCACATATTATCCATCATTCTCTGACACTAGAACCTCCTGATAGCATTATAAATCTCAAACAGAGAGCAGAAAGAGAAACAAAAATCCTCCAAAGTGAGACAAAAGCTCTTTTTGAGAAGTGTCCACCCCCATGCTTTGTCACTGTGGAACTTTATTCTGTGGTGCTGGGGGCGGAGGGAATTTATTGCGAGGTGCACAAAACGGAGTCCATTGTTCCCACAAAATCATCTGTTTGGCCCAAGCCTGCTCCTCTGTATGTGGGTTTTGAAAGTCTCATCAGACAGAGCTTAGAGAGAGACTGATTTCAGAGCTGGATATAAAAATGAGACAGTGAAAGTTGTGGTCATGTTGTCATTAAGATTAAGGACCTTAATTAATGCTTGTTAAAACTAGAGTCAGTTGGTCAATGTGTGATTTCGAAGTTGAAGGGGTAGTATCCATGTAAAAAGTTGTATGTTTTTTGAGAATAGTCATCCAATATCGGCTACGGTTTTATGCTGATACTAATGATCAGAACATTCCCTGTTAATAGTTCTGGGCAGTATTTTACATAGCACTATGTTGGTACTAACTATAAAGTTAAGACCTTTTTTAAATCATTTCATCATTTAAAATTATACAAGATTTAAAGTAGTATTGCTCGTATTTAGCTGACCTTGGCTAGTAACACTGACACTCTACCATTACATTGATGTTCTAGCTTTTATTTAGAGACAGGTTAGTTTTTAGTAAAGTTGGGTTTTGCTTTATTTTCGTCAGTCATTACATCTATTCTTTTCCAATGATGCTCAGTGGCACAACTAATATTGGTTCATATTGGCCTGTTACATTTATCAGTATATATGTTGTCCAATATGTGCCCATAGTTTAAATTAAGCTATAAAATATCTCGCTTCCATCATGTATGTACAGTTTTATATAATATCATTTTTTTACTAATTTTTGAACCCCAGTAATCCTCTTGGGCTGTAATTTCCAGGTTTGCTAGACTGCACATACAGAATACATTGTGCATGTGTTCCACCCTGCTGCCAGGTAGATTTATGAATGTGCTCACATATTATTTCACTGAAATGGAATGACTGAGTTCAGCCCTGAGGAAACACCTTTTTTTTGAAGTTCCTTATGTATGTCATCTGTTGACAGCTCCAAAACCTAACCTAAAAATGTCACTTTTACAAGTAAGTGTGAACTCATAATTGCTGCTTTTCAGTTCATTGTAAATAATAACAAACAACTGCTTTTAGGTCAATAATATGAATCTTTGTGGCACTACAGCAGGCCAGCAGAGACCTGACAAGTCAAATCTGGGTGCAATTCATGCAGCAAAAAACAACACATAAGCATTTAGGATCCAAGCGTGATATATGGTTGTTAAAGACCTGAGGTCTGCCTCTGTAGCGTGGCAGCTGGGCTTTTCCATTCAGCTGTTGAGGTTAATCACTGGCAGCAGGTAACCAAGATTTATGCCTGTCTCGTTGGCTGAGTCTACTGAACTCAACTATCCTGTTAAGGCTGAATATTTCATTTGTCTCGTGTCCTACTTCTCAGCTTTGCCTGCCAACAAACAAGCTAGCTCGATTTTGCTGAGCTGTTGTTCTGCAGTGTAGTTTTTTAATTGTTTTTTAAATGCTCTCTGTATTCTTTTCTTTTCCTTTTTTTTTTTTTTTTGCAGCCTGAGTGAGAGCTTCTTCATGGTGAAAGGTGCTGCTCTTTTCCTGCAGCAGGGAAGCAGTCACCAGGGTCAGAAAGCACATCCTCACCACAAACATGCAGGTGAGAACCACAAGGCACAACACTCAAAGAACACTTTGTTAACCACATCATTTACCCAAACAGTAGTTTTGATCTCTTTGATCTCCCCGTCCGATCTCTTGTTCAGGTTATGTAGAGCGTTTGTGTGATCAGTCAGAGTGCTGCACTCCTTAACACTGCAGCAGATGTTAGTAGTTTAGATGTGGAGCATGCCTCGTTGATAAGCATGTTTACAGACGTATAGCTTAGGCAGATTAGGGTTTAAATCCAGTACTTGGTAACACAGTGAGCAGAACTTCTATTAACGACTAAACAGAGCCCTTATCATATGCTTTACCTTACGTGTCCTACATTTTTCCTACTGTGCTTTACTGAGTAGGGTACACAACGTAAATGTAACTGACTACTCTTAGCATACCTTCGTTGAGTTTATTTTATAGTTTTTGTGATGAATTTTTAAAAAGCAATGTTACTAACATTGAAGTTTTAAAGGATATGGAGTTTAATGGCGGGGGGGGAGGGGGGGGGGCATTCTAACTTTGTAGTAATTATTTGCACAGAAACAGAACAACACTAATAGACTTTAGGACTTTAGTACCTGTATATAAAATTGATACATGCGTAGTCATTTTGTGTGTTCAGTTGATTGGACTAAAAAATTAACTGGTCTTAAATCAAAGGCTATTTTAAAATTTCACCATTTAGAAAGTCACAATTATTGCTTTAAAGACATAACACTGACCTGACAGTCCGCTGGCAAGATGGGACATAAGCACCGGCCAACAGCAAAAATGCTGCCAAGTCATTTGGCCACTCATGGCTAAGGTTGGCAGCTCTGTCCACTGTACCAGCCACTTTGTAAGGTACCCCCCATATTTGCTGGTCCTGCTTTGTTCTTTTAAAAGCATTTGGCTGAGGAAATTGTTGTAGCATTTCCCAGCAACTAAGACATTTTACAATGAAAGTGGGTGCAAGATATCCATTGCTAAGTGCTGGATGAAGGTATTCCTGCTCTGCCAACTGATATCCTGCCACCAGTCACTGACACACAATTCAGAGATCTTCTCATCAGGCAGTTTTGTGGAAGTAAACATGACACCACATGACACTGTTTCAATGTTGGGGGATCATTGAATGCCCACTAATACAGACTAAACTGTGGCTTATAGCTAAGCTGCAAGCCAGTGATGTCAGACAAGGCTATCGGTTGAACTGGTTTGAACTTCTCACGTCAACATGGACACCTGTTACATAATTGTCTGTAGATATATTTATGTTTCTACGGATGACTCTCATATCTAAGCAACTGTTGTTATTCAGAACAGATGCCAACTTGGCTGCCACAGAGCCATGAACTTGCTTGACTCTTTATAAAGTTGGATCTATCAAAACCATCAAAGACACTTTTAGAGTTTTTACAAGATTTTTCTTCTCGCAGCTATGGGCAATGAATTTGTAGCTTTCATTTTATTCATCAAGTAACGGCAACATGGTGTAACAGGCCAACATTTTCAAACTTTTATTCAGAGCATTGTGATTCCTTGAAAACTGGTAAAAAGTAAGTTAAAAAAAATTGAATCATTTTTTATCAAGTTCTGTTGGTTTACATACAGACCTTGAAATTAGAGTTTAGAGTGACTTAATGCTGTGGCCTGTGATTTAAAATGATCTAAAACTCAGCTGGTCTGTGAGACAACCTCGACTGCACCTCATCTTTGTTCTGTTGTTTTAGACTTTAGGAAATATAGGCTATGATGGTTAACTCTGGCCATTCACAGGTCACTTTATAGGGAAAGGGCATGCATGCCAGCTGTCAATTGCAGATGTGCAAAATTTCGACTTGATTGTGATTCATTAGAAGAAACCAGTGCAGGACATGGGTGCACTGTGTCGTAACTTAATGTTTTTAGTGTGTGTTTCACTCATATGCATCCTCCTGATGTAAGTCCTGTGCACAATTTCATAAATGATGGCCAGGTCTTAGGGAGGCCCACGTCGTGGAAAGCAAACACATAGGGGACCCAAGACCCAAGAGCTTAAAGTAGCAGCAGAAGGAGTCATGAGGTTTGCATGGTAACCTCCTGACTTCCTCTGCTGCCACTTCAAGCTCTTTGGTTTTGTTGGAGGGGCAGCAGAAAGAGAGATGAAAGGTTTTTCACCGTGTATGTTTAAACTGCCACTCACAACTTGACCACCTTGATGCTAAATCTTTGAACTGTTTTCATATTTGATCATAAAGAACATTTTTTGCACAATTTTGAGAACACTCTTATTTTCATATTCGTGTCACTAAAAGATAGAGTAACTTCAAATCAGTTTGAAGCCTTGCAGGCTTATTGTCAATGTTGTTTACTTTGAATGAAAGGTATTCAGGCTTTACATTTCTAAATTTCAAAGGAAGTTTCAGCATTTAGATGTAAATTTTGAAACATGAGCAGGACATTCCATCACCTGTGCAGCAACTTTACCTTTCCATCTTGTGCTGCAGAAATCATTTTAGTCAGTAAATTAGATAGAGGGAGTGGTTGGTTACATAAGATGGATTTCTGTGAAAGTCATTATCTGAATTTATTTTTTATGTGTTTATCAGGTTTGACATTAAAGGTATTTACTTTACAAGCATTTATCAGAAAAACAAAAACAGATGTATGATATTGAGGCACTGACCCTGATATAAGACAAAGTGATGAAGAACTTGTGGAGAAGCTAACATAATGCCACTTTCTGCCTGTTTTCATTGGGATGTCACTGAATAGACATGCAGCTATAAATTAGGTACAGAGCTCTTGAGCAGGCAGAAAGTCAGACACTTTTGTTGAGTTCAAAAAGCTGCTATTAAAACCAGTCAAGGTGACATGATTTGTTGACCTGTTTTGACATATTTCAACATTGTTGGCTCTCCCTTTGCTGCTACTTTTGAATGGCTGTTGGACAATCCCCACACCCTGTTTTTATTATCCAGCTTCACTAACATGCCCTCTATTAAACCTGGCAAAGGGAGCACTGAGGGATGTAAAATTAACAAAGACAAGCTCTTATATTATGGTCTTGGAAATAATTTTACTCATACTAAGAGGGAACATTTATTGTCAGTTCATTTCTCTTCAATGAACACATGCCAGCTGTTTAAGAATTGATGAACAGGTTATATGTTATTGTCCCATGAGAAAGCTTTTCTGGTAAACACTAGGGAGCGGTATAACTTCATGCACTTTACTTGGCTACTGCGCTGTATGTCATCAGCATGCATTATGCTCTTTTTAATCGTGCTGTCAAAGTGAAACCGGCTTTATTAGCTTTGGACCTTCTCTGTCAAGTTAAAATGTGTCAGTGTTTATGAAGAGGTAATTCTCTAATCACTGGTTGTAATCAGTCAGTGCTCGTCATGGAACAATTTTCTTTATCTACTTCAACAGGTGACTTACCTCAACACTTGCAGGTGATGATAAATATTCTTCGCTCAGAGGACAGAATCAAACTGGTGAGAGACAACATAAGTATATACGTACACAGACACACACACAGACACTCAAACACACACACACACACACACACACATACATACAGGCCAGTGACTAACAACCTGGCAAAGAAAATCCGCCAGAATGCATTTTATTGTGTACTTAGGATGATTATTTGTACACTGTAATTACTAGTCTATGAGAGCAGGTTTGAACACACTCAGGAGAGCATTACCAAATGTTTCCATGGTGTGTGTATGTGTGTTAATGTGAGTGTGTGAGTTATTTCATTTAATGTTTACCAGCTTTGTGTTCTCAACACATCCTGAGGACTCAGTTACCTTTTTACATCTTATTACATTTGTGCTCCAGCTTTCTTTGCACATCCAGCTGTGACACTTCATTAGACTCAGATTATATTAAGAGAGTCAGTTCTGTGAGAGATTTCTGGTTGTACAATCTGCCAAATTAGATTACGTTAAATGAAGTATGGATCAATGCACATGTTAAAAATATTTTCACCGAACACATTAAACAACGCATCCTTGTGGTGAAAGTAGTTCTATTTTAGACAAACTCTTTCTCTAAGTACAACGGGATTTCCTACTCTTAAAAAAACAAAACTTCTGACATTGAGTATAAAGTTAACTGTTTTCACCCTGTCCAGGCGGTGCGGCTGGAGAGTGCATGGTCAGATCGTGTGCGATACATGGTGGTGGTATACACCAGTGGGCGTCAAGACACAGAGGAGAACATCTTACTGGGAATCGACTTTACTAGCAAAGACTGGTAAGAGGAAGCCCTCTTTAGATGTGGGACTTTATGATCATTGTTTTCCAGACAGACAGCCATCTGTTAAAATTTAACAGGCATCCGGTTATAAATTGATATTACTTGTAGATGTGATATGGACTGTTTGAAAAAGACAAATATATATTTTGAATATGAACGGCACTCATTCACTCACACACCAGATCTCAAACTGGGGCTTCTATATTAGAGGTCTATATACGCAGATTGTTTTTGAAAAGTCCCAAAACTTAACAGTAGTCTTTGCTGCCATTCTTACTTGATGAATTCATAGCTAGTTGCTGACCTACCCTAGAATGTAGCAGTTGAAGCAACAAGAGCTTTAAAATGTAGAAAATCCCATTTGTGTTCTTTACTGTGCACATGTGCCATACTGATATTTATTTTCTTTGTCTTGCTGCAGCAAAAGCTGTTCAATCGGCATGGTGCTACCTCTGTGGAGTGACACAAAGATCCATCTGGATGGAGATGGGTGAGTTCTCTCTGTCTGACCCCTGCTGTAGGCACAAAGAACACAGCTGCAGCCTTTTTTACTTAGTGATATTTCCCTGCTATTTCCCTAACACTACATCCACACCTGACACTCAGGATGAACATGATACACACATAGCTATGTGGTGCTCAGGGAATGACCATCTGTTTTGTTTGCTCCTCAGGGGCTTTACTGTGAACACGGCAGGTCGGACTCATGTCTTCAAACCCGTGTCAGTGCAGGCGATGTGGTGAGTAATAAACAGCCTCTGGAGCCACAGTGGCTGTCAAAAAAAATCAAGCCTCATGACACACCACAATAAATCTCCAGATAAACACATGTGCCACTCTGCTGCAGTGAGGCAGGTCAAGGCAGTGCTGATTTAGTCTGCCACCTGCTGACAAGATTACGCATGTGCAGAGAATTCTAGAAATGCTCTATCAGATTGAGAGCATCAAAGTAATGTTGTTATTTATATTGAAATATCTGACGGAACCAGATCTACTTGCAACATCTTAAATTATGACCTTTATCTTTCCAAACAAGGTCAGCCCTGCAGGTGCTGCATAAGGTATGTGAGGTGTCACGCAGGTATAACTATTTCCCTGGAGGCATGGCTCTCACCTGGATGGGCTACTATGAGAGCTGCATCGCTTCAGACCAGAGCTGCATCAATGAGTGGAACGCAATGAAGGACTTGGAGACCACACGGCCAGACTCGCCCCCCATGTTTGTTGACAAGTCAGTAAACACTAATCGACCTAAATCAGATGCCTTATGTAAAAGACCGAAACTTAACACTGCTACACCTGTTGTTGAAATAGCTTTGCATTTCATGGATAGCTTTTATTGTGTGAGTGCTGAGGTTTTTATAAGGCTTAATCTTTGGCAGGCCTTCAGAGAGAGAGAGGACAGAGTGCCTTATTAAAGCCAAACTCAGAAGCATCATGACATGTCAGGACCTGGAGAACGTCACCTGCAAACAGGTAAAATATACAGTAGCACACACCTACACAATGCAATAAACCACTGCTTTGCATTCATTTATTGTGGTTTCAATCTCAGTGTCATTTTGTTCTCTAAAGATAGAGACACAACTCAGTTCTCTGACTCGTTGTTAAACTAACCTTGAAGTTGAATTTTATGGTATAATAATACTCTGGGGGCGTTTCTTAGGTTTCTTGGAAGATTTTAAACTGTCATTAAAAAAACATGACCCACTTAGACTCTTGCACTGTTGTCTTTGATGGTTCATCTTTTGTCAGTTAAATTACATTTGTGTAGTTCTCAGGTAAAGAATTTAATGTAAAGAATTTAATGTAAACTTATCCCACTGACTGACAAGAATCGTCCATTCTGTATCAATTTCTGGGCAGATCCGTACAGAGTTGGAACAGCACATGAACTGCAACCTGATGGAGTACAAAGAGTTCATTGACAACGAGATGCTGCTGATCCTGGGCCAGATGGACAAAGCAACCCTCATCTTTGACCACGTCTACCTGGTGAGACAACAAATACCATCTCTTACATGAATAACTGGGAGATAAAACAATTCTCTTTCCGTGAATGACTGCTTCCCTGTGAAATGATTGTTTTTGGAGGTAGAACAAGCTTACACAGTTTTGAAAATATACTGAGTCTAAACAGTATTTTCTCTCATTTGTTTGTAGGGATCCGAATGGAATGCTTCTAATTTGGAGGAGCTGCAAGAGACAGGGTGATTTATTTTACATTATGGCGGAACTAAGATAGCCAGACAAAAAACATTTTCACTATGATTTGAGCAAGAAGGAATGTTGTTCATTAGTTAACATTATCTTTCTTCCCCAGGGTGGGCTATATCCTCAACGTTACCCGGGAGATAGACAACTTCTTTCCAGGCACATTCAGTTACCACAACATCCGTGTCTATGATGAAGACGCCACTGACCTGCTGGCTCACTGGAATGACACATACAACTTTATTGTTAAAGCAAAGTAAGTTCTGAGTGGAACAAAAAAAACATGTTGCTCATGTATGAATCAGTTTCTATAAAAACCAACACGAAAGACTCACATGTGATATTTGAATTCAAAGATGTGTATTGTATTTGGAAACTTATGTTACTTTTCTACATGTGGTCAAGTATTGAAATGAATGTGTTTTATGGGTAATAAGCTTCAACTTTATTATGAACTCTCCCTTATAGAAAGAACCACTCCAAGTGTCTAGTTCACTGTAAGATGGGTGTCAGTCGGTCGGCCTCCACCGTCATTGCTTACGCCATGAAGGAGTACGGCTGGTCACTAGAAAAGGCTTACAACTTTGTCAAGCAAAAGAGAAGTGTCACACGACCCAACCCAGGTTTCATGAGACAGCTGGCTGAGTACGAGGGCATCCTGGATGCTAGGTAAAGCCCTTTGTATGTGTGTGTGTTTATTTGTGAGATTGTGTGCGCTCGTATGTATTCAGTGTGGTCTAATAGTTGTATTTTCTCTTCAGAGTTGTTTTTGACTTCTACACACTGCGTTTGTGTATATTTCCAGTAAGCAGCGTCACAACAAGCTTTGGCATCCTGATGCAGACTGTGAGATGGCAGAAGGGCAGCAGGGGTTGGCTCAGTGTTGTGGAGGGGAGGAGGGAGGCCACCTGACTCCAGAGCCTGGGATGTCTCCCTGCTGTGAGGAGGCGCTCTCTGAGAAGGGGGCTGCATGTCCCACCCCGTGCAGGACTGTTTCACTGGACATTGACCCCGCCTACAACAACTACTATTTCAGGCGGCTGTCTGACTCAGCACTGGACAGTGAACCATCCACGCCTGTGCGCGGCCCTCCCCTTCTTGGCATGGAAAAAGTGTTTATAGAAATCGAGGACGTGGAGCGGGACGCCCTGCTGGACGATGAGGCCTTTGATGGGCGTGAAGGACTGCCACTCTCCCACTTTGGGCCTTCAGCGGAGGGCACTGCTGCACAGACAAGCTCGCGGGGACCCGAGCCCCTGGAGGAGCTGCGTCTGAGGCTGGAGTTCAGCACAGTGGAGGAGGAAGATGAGGAGGAGGTACAAAAGGAGGAGGCGGAGATGGAGGTACTCATGCAACCAGATGATGGAGGGGGTGAGGAAGGAGGCGAAGAAGAGGAAAGTCAAGATGTAGATACAGAGGGCAATGGGATGGACCTGGCAACTCTAAATGAAAACTCGAACAACAACAACCATTTGAGCACTTCACATAACCTTAATGTAAGTTTCAGTTATATGATTAACCTTCATTTATAAATAGATAAGCTGTTATTCATTTCATTACTGCAGTTTGAAAAAAATACCTCATGCCCTCTGATGTTATTTTCCCTTTTTTATTTAGGAAAAAGTTTCCTCCATCACCCCTCCAGCTGATGCGTCTACATTGCCTTTTCTGGATTCCAAGTCCAAGCAGAAAGAAAATTCTCCACCCCTGGTCTCTAAGCTTTGCCTTAACCCAACTCCTCCTGAAGTCCCAAGTGCTTCATTCCCACTGTCCCATACGTCCTCTGAAGGCCCTGAGTCTTCAGTGGTACTGCTGCACTCCTGTGGCCCTCTTTGTGATTGTGCCAAGTGTGCTGCCTCCACGCCCACAGCTTCACTTGACAGAGACGAACAGCCAGAAGACTCACTGCACTTGCCGGAGCCAAAGGACAACGGTGAGGCAGTGGAAGTAAAGAGAGAGAGTCATAAAGGTAAATCTGCATCCTCTTCAGATGCTCTCCCTGAGCTGATGAGAATGGATGTGGAGGAAGAGAAGTCCGCTGTGGCTTGTTACATTGGCCAACAACAGGAGACCCTTTTACAGCTGCAGAGGTCTGGGCTTGTCCGCCGGCGTGCAGAGAGACTAGAAAGACTTTCAGGTTTATCCCAGGAGAGCCTGCACTCTCTTAAGCCTTTGCACGTGTGCCAAAGGTCCAAAAAGAGCCCCTGTCATGCTGAGGATGAAGAGGAGCTCTCCAGCTTCTCTGGGGATTTCCCTAAATCATCTACCCCGTGCCAAGTCCGGTTAGAGCCCCTGGTGGTGCCACTGACCAATGAAGCCTTGCTGGGAGTGGTGGGGTCTGGGTTGCTCACACCCACCTCCTCGCCTCATGGCTCCACCCTGACACGCAGCTCCAGCAGTGACAGCCTGCGCAGCGTGAGAGGGAAACCTGGCCTCGTGCGTCAGAGGGCGCAGGAGATTGAGACCCGGATGCGCCTAGCAGGCCTTACCGTGCCCTCGAGGCTGAAGCGGTCCAACTCGCTGGCCAAGTTGGGAAGCCTGAACCTCTCCTCTGAGGACTTGTGTTCGGCCTGCTCCTCAGACGCAGGAACACTACTGCTCCTCTCGCTGTCCCCAGAGCCAGATCCTGGCCTGGAGTGGGACTCCCCCACCACCTCTGCTCTGCCTCGGCCCTGCAAGGGCCTGCAGTCCCCAGAGAGAGCTCTACCAAGTGAGCCCAGAAGCTGACACATCAAGCAGAGGTAATATGCACTCCACCCATCCCCTCATCCGTCACCCTGTGGGTCTGGAGACTTCAGTCAAATGAAATTTAAAAAAAAAAAAACAATGCCAACTGTTGTTACAAGGAGTAATGTACACTCTCCTTTGCCACATTGTTTCTCAAACTGCTGTTCACATTGATGAAAGTCATATTGCTGTATCTGACAAATGTGTAAAGCCATCAGTTCACCTCTAACTTGGTTTGATTTATGGACAAACAAGTGCCTTACCTACGAGACCAGAGGCACAGAGCTGTGTGTTAGACTGCAGGATGAGACGGTACAAGATGCTCTATAACCTTTAACTTCACAGTACCTGATTTGTACCAAATTATGGTACTTATTGGCACTTGCATTATTTTTACCAGTCTGGTACAAAGTGGTAGCCTACATTGGTGAACTTGAGTCCCTCCGAGGAGCTTGACAGAAAGCAAAGTGTTAATAAATGTAGAGTTGTTTACCGCACAGTTATTTTAGATGCTAGAGGGTTGTAAAATTAATGGTTACCTCATGTTGCATTCATGGAGCTCTTTCTCAGACGAACACCAGGCGAGAGCTTAACTCAGTTCATTTGCTGATGTTGAATTAAAGTGAGGAAATCAGTCTTGAGCTCAATTTAATGCAGAGGTGTGTGTTAATGCACTAATGCGTAACTTTACGAGTCTGTGAGTGAGTGAGTGAATGTGATGAAAAAAGAGGAAAGAAGGTTGTGACTTCGTTTTGCCTGAGGCTTGCTCACTGTTTTCGACAAACAGAACAAAAACATTTCTGAGTTTGTTGTTCCTTTGCACTGCTTTTTTATTGAGTGAATACTGGTACACAGCAAGCTATCTTCCAAAATAACATTTAAATAATGTTATTGACCTCATCATTCCCTACAATGTTCTTGGGAGAGCAGAGTGAGAAGACATGCTGCATGGCTTGAAATCATTATACAAACACCAAGTGTGTATGGCAGTCAAATCATAAAATGTATATGAGGGGTTTTTTTCCAAGGCTAAAGTTAGTTGATCATTTTTGGCAAGAAATAAGACAAAACATTAAACATTTTACATACAAACCTTCTGTATCTGAGGGTTAATTACATTTTAAACTCATTTGTGCTCTTTGAAATGTGAGAGACCAAAGTTCTTTGGCTGTCTTGACAAATTGGGAAAAACAATCGACGCTGTACAAAATATGTGAACCACAATGTCAATCATTTAATGTATTTAAATGCTGTCACATCTTTTTGCACCTTTTGGGAGAAACGCAGGAGACTTCCTGAAGTCATCGGGCTCATAGCTGTTAAGCTTTTATGCTCATATCATCAGTGAGTTTTAAAGCTTATGTCACACTGAGGTGACAACGATCACAATGGGTTACTTCACAGTTTTGTAACCATTTTCTTTTTATATTTAAGTATGCAGTAACTTTTGTACTGTACATGGCTGTAGTTTGAATGCATATTGCACTTTTTATGTTGTTCAAAATAATGTACTGTATGTGTTCATTATGGAAATAAACATTTCTTTTGCATAATGTGCTATGCATCTTTTTTTTTTTTCATTTTCCTGTGGCCACCATCAGAAAACAGAGGTGGGATTAAGATGTACTGTAACTGTAATACTGTGAATGTTTTGGATGATGTGTTTAAGACCTTCCCGAACGTGAAAACAGCACACTGCCTCGGCTGTAATGGTGTCTGAATCCTGAAATTACATCATCGTGCCCCCATCTGTATGCTTTGGCAGGAGAGCCATTTTCTAACAGCCAGGTTATATAATATTTGGCTTCCCGTCACTGTTTGCATGACATCAGTGAAATACTTAAGTTACACGCTCTTGTTCCTCCTATATGATTGTGCGTGTCTGTGTAATGAATGGTAAGCCCTGTGTGCAGCATAGCATGTGGTGGCAGAGCAATGAGGCTGTTGTTTGTGCTTGAATTGACACTGATACAAGGAACATGAAAGGACATGAAACCTGAGACTAGTATTTCCATGGGAAATGAAAAACGAATACGTCTTAACTACTGTAAACTTGTAAACATTTAAATGACAGACAGTGAGAAGGACTAAAACGAGAAGCTTTGTAAAGCTTATCATCAGTGTGTCAGAAAACCTGTGGAGTCTGTCTTGAATTAATGACGATCTTAAATTAAAGACAGGTTGGCTTCTGTCTAGACAAGATTTAGAGTGACCTGCAAACCCTTTTAAACAAAAACACCAGTTCATAACAACACAAGGACTGCTGGCTGCCTGTCTGTCAACACTGCAGTCTTTGGTGTATGGTCTCTGGGTGTGGACCAGCCCCTCTTCCCCTTTTTCTGCCGGTTAATTCTTGGCTGTTGAACCTCCACTTTTGTTTTATTATCTGAGGACGTATCCTGTTTTGGACATTACTATAGAGACCAAAAGAAACAAAAGAAAAAAAAAGTCTGAGCTATTTTTCAGATGATTTCCTGCACTCCTGGATGTATCCAGGTTAGCTGTAACTACAGTTGACCATTTACCCCAGACTCCAGTAGACTTTTACCACCTCTTACTTATCTTAACTAGGATCCTGGAGCAAAGTTGTATCAGTGTAGCCCTTTAAACTGTTTTACAAACTGTTGTGTAAGAGAAAAATAAAAAAAAGGGGACATCTCCTCACACGCACTCATAGTGGTAGAAAGTCTACTGCTCTTTGATCATAACATCCAGTTTTTTTCTCCCGTCTTCCACTCGGCTATGAGGTGAAAAAGTCACTTATGTGCCTGTACTCTCAACTCAGGATCAAAACTAATTCTTCTCCCACTTCAATCCACACATGTCAACGAAGAGATTGAGATATTAAAGATAACTTCTCCATGGTTTCTCAAGACAGCACAAAGCAAAGCTAAAAGTTCCCCTGATTGTGTTAGTCAAATGTGCTGTGACATCACATGGATGTAATATAAGGCTCCCACAACTTGTTCATTTGTGGAAGGACAGAGCATCGCCAAACAACCAACAAAGAGCACTCTGTCGGTCCTGAGAGAGAGCCATCGACCCGGCCACGAAGTCTAACCGGTAAGTGTCAGTCTCGACATATGATAAGAGATCAATAATAATATATGCTTCTCCTTGTAAGAGTAGGGGGCTGACATGAGTTTGCCTGTGCCCAGCTTGTCTTGTGCTAATTGGACGTAAGAGCTGAAGAAAAAAATGATAAGTTCTCTGTTTTGCAGATGCTGAGACTTGTAAGGGGTTCCTGATTCATTGGTTTTGAATTCCTGTATGTCTGAACATGTTGAGGCAGCAAAGCACATGGTGATCAAGTGATCAGCTTTTGGCATTTAGGGAAGATGGGATAGGATAATAGAGCAGTTGTTTTAGATGGATTTTTTAAATGGATTTGGCCTCAGGGGAAGGGTTTTCCACTCACTCAGAGTAGGTAGAGGAAAATCAATGAATGCAAATTCTTCTGAGCTTTACTATGAATTTAACCTGATGAGATTCAACATGATGTAAAGCAAAGTAAGAACAGTTGTGTAACTTGTTTCACTGACGTTCTCACACATTTCCGCTCTCTCTCAATACTACAGTGTGAACAACAGCATGTTTGCATCTTCTCACACAGCTATGCCACCATTGTAGGGGGATAACATGAGCTTGCTTTGCCATGTGTCTGGCCTGTCAGATGATAAGACAACAGCAGTCATATGCTGTCACACAGACGGGGGGAGGGGGGCACAGACGGGAAGCAGACTCATGGTCCACAACATTGTTCATTGTGCCTCACAATTTTCTCTGCTTACTGCTGCAGTTTAGTAGCTGAAAACTCATTAAGCAATTAGACAATGTCATGGAAAAGTTTGTCTCTGCAGGATGATAATTTAGGTTTTGCCTCATGTTCTGCGTTCTTTATAACAACAGCTGCCATCATTCCACTGCAAATATTACTCCCATGATTTCCAACCAGTAATAATTACTAAAACCATCAATATCATTATATAAGAACAATAACTGCAGTAAACAGTTGCAGCATAATTAAATACAAAACATATTCAAAGTTAAACTAATACAATGCAGGGCTTTTTTCTCTACTCCTTGCAAAACAGATTTTTTTTAAATTACAACATGTCTTAGTTTTACATGCAACATGAGTGAACATAAAAAGACTGGACTTACTGTTGCTAATCAGTTCATTTAGTCACATGAAACCAAACGACAACAAGCTGAAACAAACAAGATGACTTTCTAAATGAGAGAGTGGGGAAAAACATTCGCTGACAAACTGGCATCAAACTTTGTTAAACTTCAATGCTTCAAAACGTCAGAGAGTAATCGTTTCGTCAGACTCAGTGTTGCTGCTGTGCACAGATCACAGGTTTAACTTATCAACAGTGATATCTAAGAATAAAACTTTAAGTCTTAAATTTAGATCATGCACTCAGTTTGCATGAGAAAAAATCCTACATTACATACAACATAAGGAAAATTATGTTGCAATGAAACTGCTGAATCACTCCGTCCAAACAAAGGATTCAAATTCACTGGTGAGATTGATGCGAAATCTTGTGACTGTTATTTAACATAAAGTTAAGAAACAGTGAACATTGTGAACGCATGAATAACCAAACAGAGGGTATTCTATAGCAGTTAAAGTCATAAGATACTCGGGTTCATGACTTCCATGAAAATAGTTCCTGTGTGACTATGAGTTGTTTGATACATACGATACGTTTTCTATCCAAGACTGAAACCATTTCTAATGTTTGGACAGCAATGTGTATCCCGGGTGTTTGCTTCTCTTCTCTTTCAGAAGCTTCCAGATTTCAGTGGATTATACAAACAGTACTAGTAACTATGAGTGGAGATGCAGAGGAAAAAGAGGAACTGATTTAGCAGTCACAAACCAGATGAAAAAGCATCCGAGCTGGCTGTCTTAACATGTGGCATGTTTTTAAAGGATTGGTCTCTTGTTGTGAGGTTAACACCATGTCTTTCTCCTCAGATCAGTATGGGACAGAACCAGGATAAACTAGAGGGGGGAGAACAGGCCCTCGGCAAAGGATTGGAGGAGACGAGGCAAAGCCCCGACTGTGGAGGTGCAGGCAGTCCTACAGGTGATGTCATGGAGGGAGGAAGCTCCTGTGAGGAGGAGGCTGGTAACACCAGGGAAAATTCGGAGGAGCCAGACGCTCAGGATCTGGATGGGAGCCCTGGCCAAGAGCCAACAACACCTTCTAGCAAAAAACACAAAAATTTGTGGGTGAGTCCTTTCCCTGCAAGGGAGGTGAGACAGGGAGGGGCCGCAGGAAAGGAAGGAGGAGGAGGAGGAGGAGGAGAAGGAGGCAGGACCGCTCTGTTGGTTCCACAGGAGACGGACGAGAACCGAAAGAGTAGTGAGAGGGTTGAGGAAAAAGCTGCAACATACAAGCTTTATAATCAATTCAAAAGAGACAAGAAGAGGACTGAGGAGGAGCATCACACATCCCTTAAGGTCAAAATGGAGAATCAGGAGGAGGGAGTCGCCCAACATGAGGAGATCCAAGATAAAAGCCTCTCAGCTGGAGTTTCATGTGAAAGGTATGGCCTTGCTGTTACCTCAGAGAATGCAGACTCCTTTGGAAATACTGAAGAGGAATCTGTGATGATGAAGATTAACAGATGTGGAGCCAATGCACAAAGTGAGTTGTTACAGTCTGTTCAACAAGATCAGAATGACACCACCATACCTGCTGGTGAAGACATTAAACTCTGTGCAAGAACAGTGGGCCGCTTGAGTGAGAGGAAGGGAACGCCTACAGCCCAACCCCAACATCCTTTGGAAAACAATCTGCAGAAAGAGTCTCTATCAGACATGAGTGATACCATTTACTGCAGACCTCCAAGAGAGAGAGCAGCAAATGATACAAAAGAGGAAATGTTACCATGTGAGGTGATGCCAGTTTCCAGTGACTACACCTTAACAAAACCAAAGGGCACTGACAATGATGATCTAAGGGGGTCAGTGAGGCTTTATCCACAAATCGACACAACTGAAACATCCGCAGATCAAAAGAGAGACTCGGATTCAGCACCAAATCCAGCCTCACTCACTGAACCCAGCTCTATTCTGGAGAAACTACTGAAGAGAAATAAAAAGGAGGCCACCCCAGTCCTTTCAGAAATGAAAGAGGTTGAAATAAAGGACAAGGATACCGCAGATGCTACAGCAAAGGGGATTCTTGACAGTGCAGCAAAAGAGCTCAATTCTGATAAAATCCGTCAGTCAGATGTGAATACACCTTTGTCCTCACGTGATATGAAGAAGTTGAAAGAGAAACAACCAAAAGAAAACCTTCCAGGCAAAGATCAACACATTAAAGGCTTTGGCATGAAACAGGCAGACGCTCTTGACTCCTCAAATGCACTATGTTTCCAGCCTGGGGTGACTGAAAATAAAACATGTGAGACCTCACTCAAAGATTTACATGATCTAAAAGAAAAAAAAGGAAAAAAAGCTGATTGTCAGAGTTCAAAGAAGAACATCAGCACAACAGATGCTTCACTCAAGGAGGAAATGGAGATTAAGCCAGGTTTGAGCTCCTCTAAAAACCTGTGCTCAGACAACTTACAATCGGCTGCTTCACATGAAGGAGTGTCATGCGAAGTGAGGAGTGTGATAGCTGAAGAATCTGCATCTTCCTCAGTGCCTGGTGCAAAGTCTCCCCAAACAAACAGTGAAGAGCAAATTGCAGACTCATGCCATTTACTTACGACTAAGAGGACAGACGCAGGTACTTTAAAACCACCTTTACAAATAAAGACTGACAGCGAGAGCAAATCTGATCTCCAGCTTTCTGGCTCTGCATGTTCAGATGCTCCGTCTGTGAGGAGAAAGAAGGTGAAGAGCCCCACTGAGGACAATGCTACACTAGGTGTGGATACTGGTTCAGCTCAGGCTGTAGCTGGCAAAGATGTATCACAGGAAAGTCACCAAGTCACAGCAGGCATGGAGCAGGATCTTCACATGACATGTCACACAGAAAATACAATACCAGATCAACCTAATGAGAAACTTGTCAAGGAGAGTGATGAAAGTGTCTCAGTGAGAGATAAATCCCAAAGCACTCCCAGATCTAGGCCTGTGTCAGAGCTTATAAAGGAGACCATTCAGCTTCATGAAAAGCTGCAACACCAGGATCGGCCAAAGCCAGCTGAAGTCAAGTGTGATGAGCAGGGCCAGTCTGTGAAGGTGGCACAGATGAAGGCGGCTTTTGATTCAGTTCAGAAATCCCCAGACAAGGCAATCGAGAGAAAACCATCAATGAGAAAAGGTAAGAGTACATTTTGGATTATTGTAATTTATATACTACGGTATGAAATGAGTAGAAACTGTGGATAGAACAGAGCACAGCAGGAATAACAGGATAGAAGGTAAATGAATCAGTGAGTCATATGTTATTGAAAGGCAATTAACCCCCAAAAAATCTGCTTTCCTGGTCAATGAACCAGAATTTGGGCTGCCAGATGCACCACAAACACTTGCATCAACCCTCATCTAGAAGACTTATGGAGAATGAAAAAAAATAAACTGGATGATGAAATACAGCTGTTTTCATCTGTCAAAAGTCTGCATCACTCTGAATTTGTGAAATAACGCCATCTTGTGGTGCTGTAATACACCATTGGTACATTGTGTTCTTGAAATATATTTTGATATCATGAAATAATCAGCAGAAAAGTAAAATTGTACAAGATTGATCTACTGTTTTGCATCCTATCACAAATTATTTATCACAGATTTTATTAATGGATAGTAAACACGTACTAACCACCCAAAAATCAATGTGGATCAAGGAATTGCTAATTACTCTCTCAAAGCCACAAAGCTACAGATACTTGAACTTACAATGCACTTTTATTTACTATCCATAAATGCATCCCCACTCATTCACAATTGCACATACACACAAAAACATAGCCTCTACCTAATTCACCACTCTTTATAGTTGCTTCTCTTGATTTCTAAATGTTATACTTGAAAAGCTGCTACTGAATTCTGTCAGATGAGTCAGAATGATGAACTTATCTACTCTCTCGAGAAAAGAAACACATAATAAATGATAAATGTATTAAATGATTTGTATAAGTAAATAAATATATTTCTCAATACTATGATTACAGTGTAACAGGGAGGATGGGAAACAAACGGTTAATAGATAATAACATAATAAAAATATCAGAATAATACCACAGAAGATTAAAATACCATAAAGCCACAGTGAACACAAATGATGGTGATTCCTCTTAACTAGGAACCTGAAGAAGGGAGGTGTGAATTCTGTTCCGTGTTACCTAAAATGTCGCATTCACTGGTTTTTGAGGCTGTCCATCAAATACCCCTGTTCCAATCAGAGCTCAACAAGCGTCGTAGGGGGGAGGGACTAATAGCAGAGTGGGGAAAGAGCACACAGAGCGAGTGGTGTCAGCACAGCAGCAGCTCCGGCACAGGGAACACACAAGTGGGATACGCGCAGGGCTGTGTTATATTATTGGCTTCAGGAATACTTTATTTTCCCCTCAGAAGGTGAGTTATAGCTTATGTTGAATGTTTATAACCTGTTTGACTGTTTTCCCCTTTGAATTGGCTTCAACTGTCTTCGTTTGTCTATCCTACGGCCATCCAGACAAGAAAGTGCGTGCGCTAGCTAAAATGAATCGGGATAACGTTGCTCAGTAGAATGTGTTTTTTTAAGCTAGCGTTAGCCTTTAACGGCGGTTAACTGACAAAAATCCAGGAGTTTCTCACCGATAACCAGAGAAATAGCTGTTTTCCAGCAATTTGTTTGTTCCTTCTGGGGTTGGTGGTTAATTCATGCCTTGAAATGTGCTGTTGTTCGTTACTGAGCGGGGTGGGGTAGCTGACCATAGTGCGGCAGGAAAACTTATCTGTGATAGATCCACATACACGGAGGTGCAGGCAGGACAACCGCGCCCTGGCCCTTGACATCCCGATTGTCAAAATAGACTCTCCTTAATGAACACTAGGCTGGAGGCATAAAAATATATAAAAAATTAACGCTTTCATGTACAGAAACAAATTTCTCTCATGTCTCTGTTTGTCATTTTCCCCTCTTTGAGTGAATTCCAGTATCCGCAATGTTCTTCCAGATGCCAGCATAAGATCTGAGATTTGACCCACTAACACACTGGTATGGAAGATAACTGAAAAGGGGTCATAGCATACAAGCAGGCGCTCCTTCCAGGCCACTCACCACAAATTCATAATCATTGTGCTACTTCGACAGCTCTGCTTGTTTTAACACGTGGAGAATCGTTGGTATGAAACTATGCAGAATCTCTGCGACCTCAGTCTTCTCTAGTAACGAAGTTACAGAGATATCGTGTTGTGCTGCAGCACCTGAGTGTATCGGTAAGTGTATTATGTTGACAGCTGTTTTTAATTAAACTCCTATTACAGCAAAACATGGATTCTGTTTACTTAACGTTAAAGTCTTATATATATTGGTTGCAATTTATACTAAAAAGTGTTTCTTGTATTGAAAGGCACGTTTCCTGATTTTATCTGTCAATAAGTCAGATCCACTTTACAGTTATTCAAAGTTTCGACTGCTTGACCACAGGTTTTTTTTTAAATTAAACTGTGTTTTCACTGTCAATTGAATGCTTTGACTGGGAAATTTAATCTAGTAGTGTGTAACAAGTAGTTCTGAAATTGAAGATTATTTTAATTATTAATGAGCTGTCCTTCATTTTTTTAAATTTTACTCCAAATTCAATACATAATTACCTCATAATGATGCAAAAGAGACTTTTAGTATTGTAATTCTCTAATAACAGTACTATTCTAGTACTATTCTAGGAGAGTAGTTTTTTAAAAAATTGATCCAAAACTGAAGGTAGGACACATCCTTCCTCACTTTGCAGTCATAAGCAGACTCCCCTGACAAGCACTGGCGACTGGCTGTTGACCCAAGTAGTCCTTTGTGTGACCTCTCTGTTCACTACCACCGGCTTATTTGCTTGCTAATGACAATGGGGCAGTTTGATTTGTAATGGCCATGGTGTGCCAGAAGGGCAGCTAGATT
Source organism: Acanthurus leucopareius (assembly GCA_029814765.1). Taxonomy (NCBI): domain Eukaryota; kingdom Metazoa; phylum Chordata; class Actinopteri; order Acanthuriformes; family Acanthuridae; genus Acanthurus; species Acanthurus leucopareius. Next base: position 10,852,948 of record JAQMCX010000048.1, on the reverse strand, counting down.
TACATATTTACTCTGTCTTGAACTAGGTTACTCTGCCTCTGTGTGTAATCAGCTTTAGGGTTGCGAGAGTTTCCCTCCTTGTGGGATGCAGAGCAGGTGAAGGCTGACAGAGTGACCCCAGGGTCAACACTCAGCAGTACTACAGCTTTGTTTTGACTTGTTAACCATTCCAGACGCATCAACCTCTGCTGGTTGTGCTGCAGTGCAAGGTCTTGTACTGTGTAGCCTGCCTTCCTATGGCTAGGCTTAGGAAGGAAGTGGGTCAGAATGCAGAGGGAAAGTAAGCATGAGATGAGAGTGTTGGTCCCTATCAGCTTCAGCAAGGCGTACAGGTGTGGGCCGTGAAAAAGTGTTGATACATTTTGAACATGTTGAATTCATTGTTGATTTCAGGAAGATCATTTACTTGCAGTATCCAACATGTCCATTACATTTATTTTTATCAGTGTGGATGAAAGTCTGGTTAAGTCTAGCGTCTCCTCTCCTTGCCATCTTATATTGCGGTTCATTATTGTGCTGACATTGTTAATAGGTAGCAATTCTTCTGGCTTCGGCATTGTTTCGTGGACTAAGGAATGTGTACATGAGATAGAAAGCAGCTAAGTCGCAATCTGATATATTTCCTGTTACACTCAGTTTTCATATCAGTCTGCTGGAATAATCAGTGTCCTGTAAAAGAAGCTAAATATTTGGCCAGCAGTTTGGCCTCTGCATCTCAGTTAGGCTCAAAGATTGCATTCTTTTAACATGTCCGACACACCTCACTTTGTGTCCAGTCCTGTCTGTGTGAGATGTTATCTCAACTCACACTTTCTCCCTGAAATTCCCTGAATGACATGCCACAACTTGAAAATTCAACAGATTTTGTATTTGAATTATGGATTTGATGTGCCACATTTTTTAGATAAGCTGTGCTGTAGATTATATCTGAGGACAGGTGGGAGAGAAAACATCTCATTAACTGATCACCTGCCTAACAAATTAGCTTGTTTGTTTGAGTGTCACATGCCTAAATCTGTGCTTCTAAATACTAACACAGTAGAAAACATACAGCTCGTGGACAGTGGATGTTCTTTGTTTAATGAGTCACAATTAAGTTTGTTGGATAAATAGATCTAAGTAGTTATTTAATCTAAGCTTAGATGTCTGTGTGTTTGTTTTACATGTGTTTTAAACTATAATATCTTATCTCTTAAATCTATGTGACAGGGTTTTTAAAAATGAGTTTTTTGATGTTACAGTTTTTACAAACTTCCCCTTTTAGACTTTTAATGCTTTGAAGCTCAGAAATTTTATCAAATGCTTACAGACTTCTACACACTATTAATTCCATTGGTATTTTCCCACCACAGCTGACAGCATCTGTTGAAATGGAACAGTGGCTTGTGCATTTCTCATTGGGGGAGGGGGAAGAAGCTGATCAGGAAGAGGAAGGGGCATGTCTTGTACTCTGTAATATTTAGGAGTCAACTTGAAAAAAATGAACAATAAGCACTCGGCAGGTTTTTGCATTTGTCCTGTGTGTTGTCTGTTGCTCTCAGGAATGGTGCAAGCACAGGTTTTATGTTCAGCTTGTGTTGCTGTGGACAGAAAAGTAATCCAACACACAAACACTCAAAAAAACTAGAGCTTTTCCTGTTCTGAGTAATGTTATTGGCTTTTAAGTAGCATAAGAAGTTTAGGGGTTAGTTCTTTAATTCTCACAGCACAGAGATTGATGGAGTTAGAAAGGTTTGTGCCAAAATACAGTTGAAGTCATGGTAAGCATCACACTAAACTTGCATAGATTTTCTGACACATTTATGTTTCCAGTGTCTGAATCAAAGGAGTCTCTTTTTCCTATTTCGGAATGAGGAAGTTAGCAAAGTCTCCCCATCGGACTTCTTTTGTTGACATCAAAAGACAATCTGTATATATCTGACACACTACATGTTAGTTGTAAAGGAGCATAGTCTGAGGATTTTGATTCAATCTGGAAAATGACTCTGTCTGTGTGTCACTTAGCGCTGTGTTGAACTTTGAGCCACGTTGCTCTAGTGTCTGCAAATCCCATTTCCTCTTCAAAGTATAAACGGATACAAAGCATTCTCTGAAACACTGGTGCATAAAGTATTGTGTTCCAGTAGTATTTAAATCAAGCAGAGACTGCATGGTCACTTGGGGTTGGGAAGAGGTGAAAAAACAGCACCTTATCTCATTGTTACAAAAAGCAGTGGAATGTAGCTGGAATCTGATTACAATGGTGGTCTGTGGCCTTGGTTACAGGAAGGGGATTTAGGTGGCGTCTCATGCGGTCTTGGTGACAAAAGGCAAAAGGCAGCCAGTGTATAGGGAGCACTGAGGCGATATCACTGGGGTGTGTGTGTGTAGTGGCAGCCAGGGGTGGCATGGATAGCAAAGTGTGGGAAAAAAGTCTTTGACCATTAATGGTTGTTAGTCTCTTAAATTACAGTGTGAAACTTTTTTGCAGTAAAAGGTGAGTACTGTAGAATGTTTATACATTCTTCACATGCTGTATTCCTTTATATTGTAAGCACTATAGGTATTACCATCTGCATATTTAGCATAATGAAGGCATATCAGCTGCTACCGTACAGTGTTTGTTGGAGGTATTAACCCTCCATGCATGGCCAGCAGTGACCTGGACTGTGACTACCAAGATGACACTAGCAGCCACATTACAGTCTTGATTACAACAAAAATGAAAAGCACCAACAAAAAAAGGAGTTGCAAAATTCAACATGTAGCAGAAATGACTTGTCGAGAATCATAGTTGAGCCTTTTTTTATTTACAGATTGCATTTGTAAGCAGAAAGGCTTTATGCATGCCAGTGGCTTTAGCTTTGGATAATCATAATTGTTATGATAAATCGCTGAATATGAGAAACATGTCTTGAAAATAACTTGAAAAAGAAGACAGGAGATGAGCACAAAAAGGCACTCATTCCGTCCAGTAAAAAGATGTGTACTATTTCAATTGTTACTGCTAACGCAGCAACCTTTGTTTATATATTTAACTTGTGTTTAAACAGTCTGGTGTGAAGTGAATAGAGATCAATAAGTAAAGCAGTTATTTTCAAAATGTGTTTGTGCTTCCCACAGCGTCAGAGTTCTTTTTTTATATTGTTGTTAATTTCTGGTTTCTTGGATGTTTTCTTGTTTCAGATTTCACCTTATGAATCTGGAAAAACCAGTTAATTTTTTTACTTTTTTGTCAAGCTCAACCTGTTGTGAGAAACAGGTCTGTTTTCAGTCAACATTACAGTCAGTACCCCCTCAGGGTAGAGCCATTTCAGAAATATTTATAGTGGGCTTGTTTGATGATAAGAGCTATTAGAATGGTGATGGTGATAAATTTATGCATGTATTGTATACAGTAACATATAGTATACAGTATTTTCAACTGTAGTGTAGTATATTTAGTTTTAGTCATAATTCTGCTGTAAATCTGCTGCCCCTCCCTCTCCCACATCAGCTCATCCCGATTTGTGGCTGGGATTTTAATGTTATGTCACCCAAGCACACTATGAAACACTCAGCACCAGGGACAGTTTTGCACAAACGTTGTGGCAAAAGGTATAAAGGCTGTCTGCTTAGTTATTTTTGGACATTATTTACTCTTGTTTTCTTGTTTTGAGTAAACCAGTATCTTGGGCTTCACATTGCACAAATAGACTGTAAGTTTTATGGCTGGTTATCTGCAGTAGCAAGAAAATTGTTGTCCAAGTGTTGTAGGTGAGCCACTGTGTGATAATTTAGACATGATGCCCAAGTTTTAATCTTCTGAAGTCTCTAAAAGAGACAGTTTCCTTCCCATTTCTGGGCTGGGCAATAATTTCCACTGTAATAATATTATTGTTTATTGTCTTGTCAATGAGAAACCAGTTGGAGTACTAATAGCTGTTGGCAGAACAGGGGTGACACCATGTTTTAATTGGAATGGGTTTGAACATGACTGAATGTGGCAGCAGTAGGCAGCATTAAATGTCTCATGTCACTGAGGATGTCCTATTTTCTTACATGATCATAACCCAGTTGTTAGGGGCTCTGTTGACTCAGTAGCACAAAGCAGAGGAGAAATTTTAGATATTTCTAAACGATACTCTCTCCAAGTGCTTCATTGATCTTAGTGTTCAATTACTGAGATGCATGTTGGATCAGGTGACAGAAAAGGTGCTTGTTCTTCCAGCAATAACAAACACTGTAGGAATGACATTCTGGCACACAGACCAAACATGAGCTCTTACCAAGCTTTCTGTTTTTTTTTTTTTTTAACTTGTTTCCTCTCTGTAGCTGTTTTGCAGTCTTATGTCAGAGCGAAACAATTTCCCCTTCGTTTATTGGAAGGCAGCAGTCTGTACTGTGACTATGAGACAGAGATGAGAGAAAAACCATCTATAGCTTAACACATTGATCTTGACAGCAAGCTCAGAGCCTAAATTCTTTAGTTATCACCCTTCCTTTCAACCCATTACTTGACCGTGTCTTTTAAAATGTCAGATTGTCTCTCGTTTGATACCACTGATGCATGACAAGACTGTCATTTAGTTATATTACAAGAAGAAGAACAGTCACATAATTTATTTTCTAGACTTTAAAATATGGTCATAGTAACAAATGAAATCAAAGAGTAGCCCTCGTTTTTCCTTAAGACCCCCGTATCCTCAATATTATCAAATGTAAGTAGAGTTGAGGAATGCAATGAAGCATGCTAAAAACTGTGTCACACTGGTCCTGTTTCCTGTTGGTCATTTCCTCAGGCTGTGGGGTCCTCTTTCTGTCTTTGCACATCAGGGTCAGCTCCATTGGCTCAGGAGGCAATAAGGTACATAGTCATCCTTTCATCTGATTTGACCAACAGATACTTGAGGTCTTTTTGCTTGAATTAGGGCTGCATCAGTGAGCTGTAAATCTCAGGAGAGAGTCACTGAGCAGCATGGCATTGCCCAAGTTTTTGTCTCTGTCTCTCTCCTGATTATATGTCTGGAGCTGTCAGTACAGTGTCAACCTTCCACTGCCTCAGCCGACCCCCCTGTGGACACTGTTACATGCAAATGTCAGCCATGATCATTATGACGTAAATGTTTGGGAAAGGGGATGGGTAATGAAAACTGAAGACTAAAAAACTGATTATTGGACTTCACTGTTGACTCTTTGATAAAACTTTAGTTTAGAGTTAGTTACTTAGCGGTCTTTTTGTTTTATGAATTGAGTCGTCATTTTGACAAATGCATCCGTATACTTCACTATTTATTTTAATTTAATCATTACTCTGTGCTCCACTAGATGTTGTAAATTGGTGTACTAGTGGTTGCTCTTCTGATAATCATTTGTATTAAGAATTTCTTGTTAAAATATTAGTTGTTAATATTTGAAAGGAGATATATTTGCTGATTTGTGTTGCTGTAAAATATGTCTGTAATTTGCCTTGTAGATGCAAAACCTTATTTAAACAGAAGTGACATATTTCCTGCTTTGATTTTGAGTGCACAATCGCATCACTTCCACTAAGGTGATTCACCTCAGCTGTGGCCATACAGCTGTACTCAAAGCACTGCCAAACACTTAAGCTTGTTCGAGCTGCTTCTTTACTAAGATCAAAGACCAAATTGGTGTCAGGACAGCTATAGTCCTGCATAGCCAGCACTGTGTCAGTTCTCAAGAAAAGGTCTTGCTGAACCCATTATCATCCTACCATAGGGTAAAAAAATCTCTAGCTTGTTTGAATTTCTTAAACCAGCCAGTCATCTTTGTTGGCGGAAATTCCAGTATGCAGGAATGGTATATCTTAAAATGGTAACACATAGATAAACAAAGGGGAGGAGAAGGCTGGCTGTAATAGTCTTATATGCTCACAGTCTACATTAGGTGTGTCAGAGTTTGTCAAATTTTAATGCATTACTAGAGACTTAATTGTCTACATTAACAGCTAGATTTTGGTGATCTAACACTACAAGCAGTACACACAGGAATTCCCCTTCATTTTCCTGCTGTCCCTGTTTCTGTAGGCTTACTTGTTTCAGGCTCAGCTCATCAGGTGCGGGCGAGGGATAATGATGTTCTTACATAAGACTGCTGCTGGATAAGGGAGTTTTTGGTTTGGCATTTGCCCATGGCTGAGTTCCCAGTGAAGGAGATGAGATATGTTTGAACAACAAGTTCTGCCATGTTGTGCCTCTGAGGTACGAGGTTAGTATGAGGTTAATCCTAAGTTTTTAAAAATGATTCTGGGTGTGTGCTGAGCTGAAGTTATCAGCATGTCAGACAGTCTGATTTTAGTTCTAGTCCAAGACTTGAGCAGTGCAGTAATTAGAGTATGAGCAGATGTAGTTCTCCTAACATAAATGTAACACAATGCATTAAGGAAATCATAATTTTGTGAATGATTAAGTTGCACAAGTTTACCCTACATTTATTTTCTTTTCAGTCATAGCACATATATCATTATGACTGGCTATCTATATTCAGTCAGCATCAAGTTTCCAGAGACCCTTCAGATATGGTGCACTGCAACTTTTTTAATTTTTTGATTTACTACTTTGTTTACTCTTTAACTTGCTCAACCACTGCTGCTTTCTCAGTGAGTAGTTGAGCTGTAGAGGAGTGGCCAAGTTAGGTGTTGTGCTCCCAGACAGCAATGGACAATTGCTACGTAGTTAAGAAATGGTGGTAGCTTCCTGGAAAGGACTGTAAGGATTCACCACTTCCACACAACAAGACTTTATACTCACCATGACCCAGTTTGCATGATAAGCAGCAACTCCACCCAGTCTGCTCTGACTTATAGTGTGTACACTGATATAGCCCAGCCCTGTGTCCATAAAGGTTTCAGGTCCATGTCTGCAAGTAAATGTATCAAAGACAGCTTGTACTTGTACAAAAAGCAAAGACTAGTCCATTTGAAGAGTCCGCTTTGTGAATATTGATTGAGCATTAAAGTCATATTTTTTAAATATTGTAAACATTTGTGAAAGTTAAAAGTTTTGGTGGTAGGACTGGTATCTCTTTCTGTGACTATATTATAGGTCATATTGAGAAATTTTCTTGACCATATTGGGACAGAACTACTCCTGATTTCATGTCTTCAGAGTGGTTGGTAACATATGATAACATTACATATATATTGACCATTTCCTGCAGTTTGTGGTGCTAAAAGATATGATATTGAACCTTTCTTGCTGTTTGTGGTGCTAAAGGATAGTATGACTGGGGATCTTTGTGCAGCACCAGACTGACCTCAAGAATGCAGTGATTGTTTTGTCTGGGCTAGGCACACTATTGTGGTAATAAAACAACACATCTTAAAAAGCTCTCCTACCTAAAACAATGTACTATTCTGTTGCAAATTAATAGAGTCAAGAGCTGCAGAGTAGTTTTGCTGCTCATTCCATAACAAAAATGGGAAAGGCATTTACAGTGGTTAGTGGGATTATCAATAGAAATGATTCTGTAGATGATTGGATCAGCCTTTACTAAGCAAATAGATGATTTAAAAGTTTCTTCAGCAACCCAGTCGTGAAACTGTACTGCATCTCACTTGATATGTTGCCACCATAGAAAGATGTGGTAACTGTTTGGGAAATGACACTTTTTCCCTAAAAAGTCCAAAGTTTACAATTTCAGGCAATAAATAGGCCATGCAGTCATGCTTCATTTTACAACTACAATGCCTAAGTGATTCCTCTCAAGGTTCAGTAGTTGAGTGGCTGCATGTCAGTTCTCACTAAAAGTCTGGTTTTGTTAGACAAGGAGTAGTTGACAATGAGGAGAGAACTAGAACCATTTTTAACAGTTATTTGCATTTTTATATTTTTAGATATTGTTTTAGGTCAGTTTATGTTTGCTATTGTATTGTAATTCTGTACTGGGTTAGAATTTCCCTGGTTTTTAAGCGAAAAGTTAATGTCACTAAACATGTTTTCTAGAGAGAGATTGCAGCCAACCAAACACCTATGCAGTGTTCAGTGGCATAAAGTAAAATTTTGCTCTGCATTTCCTTTCTTTCTTTTTTTTTCCTTGATATAATTATGTGTCTTGCTACTAAATATTTATTTTATTGTTGCCCTCAGATGTTGCAGACAAGTCTAAGTCAATTTTTAGCTTAAAGAGCAGCATGCCCTTTGAGATCAGCCATTAGATTTATTGTGATGCAGACTGATGGAGAGAGAAATTATGAGTTACTCAACCCCTGGATGAACACCCAGAGGTTTGTCTTAGTAATGGGAAGAGAAGAGGGAATATTGCTTTTTTTGAGCCTTACCGTTCTGTATAAAGTTTACAAAGTAGGAATTGGCGATGTGTGTGTGTGTGTGTGTGTGTGTGTGTGTGTGTGTGTGTGTGTGTGTGTGTGTGTGTGTGTGTGTGTGTGTGTGTTATTGTTGTTCTGAACCGGGCCAGAGAAGTTGTAATAGCAAACAAGAAATTTAAAAGAAGCTAACAGCAGTTGGCAGATAACTTAAAAAAAATAGAATAGGGAACAAAAATGTATGCAGAGAACAAGGTCCAGGAGCTCCTTGCCCTTCCAGCAGAGAATGGCGAAAAACCACGAATATAATATGGACCTTAAATGATTGTTTTTGCCATGTTATGCCATTGTTATTGTTCATAAAGAGCTGCCTGATGAGTATGTTATATGTAACACTCAATGCTGTTGTGTTACACGACACACCTGTTATGTCTCTTTATGTTCTGCAATGCCTTCATGCTATCTAATATCACACATTTGGATGGTTAGATTAGCTTTTTCTCCTCTGCCCCATTCATTTGCTGAATAACTTGAAATGGCCTCGTAAGTTGGCTATGGCTTTACTCCTCTTTTTCAATGCTTCTGTTTTAGGAAAGAGCATGCACTCCAGCCAGGAGAGCATATGGTTCCATTAGAAAACAAGTAGGGACTGACTGTAATTGACCACTTGCAGTGGCCAACAATTAGCCTGTCAAACATTAGACAATCATTCCATTTAAAATGTATGCCAAACTAAACTAACATGCAGCCCCATGACGTATTTTCTACTATATTATTATCTTGTTTTTTAATCTCAGTTTTGCTCAGTTAAATCATTAAAAGAATAGTAAGAGGAGGGGAGTTAGCTGACTTCTCATGGTGCAGCCAGTCTTTGTAATTTTAGACAGAGCATGGAACAAATGAATTTTGCTTAAGCAGCTTAATTTTAAATATAGATTACCACCTATTGAAATGTCTATCTATTGGAACTACAGTTTTGCTATGTAAGGAAATTACTGTATAGACTGTCAGCCCAGGTCAGAACTTGAGTATAAAACTGTGAAGAAGTTCCTGTGGTGCGCTCATTGCTCTCTGACATAATTATAAATCAGTTGCACTTTGATGATGCATTATTACATGCAAAACAATATCAGCAAAATGGAAAATGAGGGAAATCAACCAAGTTGTCCAGTACACTGGTAGTTACAAGATGACAAATTCATTTTTTTCCCAAAGATGTATGTCTAAGAAGTCTATGGTGCAGATTGGCTGAAGTTTTAATCTGGTCTGGCTCATTTACTGTTGTAGAGTTAAAATACAGTTGATGAGACAGAGAATCAGTATATTTTTCAAATATAGTGCCACAGTAATGAGTCCTAAAACTAAGAAGTGACTAAACACCGATGAACTTCTGGTTTCCATGTCTTAAAGTCAATGTTTTTCTGAATAGTGTTTTTTGAAGCTTAGTGGCAGCGACGGTGAAATCATATGAAGTGGTATAGCTCATTTAAAGCATGATGTTAGATTTGTCCAGCGAGATAATTTTCACAATTAAAAATGAATTTCCACAGAGCCCATTTTCTGCAATATATTACTTGTAATGAAGTCAATATCATAGTCATTTATCAGATTTAAAAAAAAATTAAAACCTAAAATGAAAGTGGTTTCTGCTCGGATTGTAACAAAAAGCTAATTGGAGTTTTTGACATTGTTGCTAAGCCTGCCATTAGACATGTAGCTGATTTAAATGTCTCTTTACCTCTGTAGGTAAGCAAACAAGCATCTCTAACCTTAATCTTGCCCCAGGATACCATCACATTTCTACCAGCGAGAGAGAACAACTCTCTTTTCTTGATTTCTGGTTGGCGATGACCTGCTGTGAAATTATATAGTTATTTTTAAAGTTTTTGTCAGATCATCAGTTCTTTGTCTTCAGGTCTTTATGTCTTTTAATTATAATCTATCTGCCAAAATTTCCGGAGACTATTTATTATTGGATGGAAACAGTTGCCTTTGGTCAGAGTCAGCCTTTCCTGGAGCAATCAAATTCAGTTTCCTAGACAAATGCACTTCTGATCCAGATAAATTTAGAGAAGGATTTAGAGAGTCTTATGTAACTCAAGTGAAAACTGGAAAATCCTTAATTTAAGGAAGATTAACACTTAAGAGTCATTAACTGTTTTTTAAAATTTGAGCAGATTTGGGTTTAGTCCACCATCAGTTATTAGGGACAAAATAAACAGTTGTAATGACCACAAGTCCGCAGACAAGTCAGGCTGTTAGGACACTAAAACATCCCTACAGGAAGAACTTCCTGCTTGTGTTGTGATCCTTGTGCTGTCGGAAACATGCCATACAAGCTGCTCACTCACGCTCTCTCTCTCTCTACACACACACACACACACACACACACACACACACACACAATGGAAAACCACCTCCAAAACATATCCCACATCCTGTGCTGTGATTTTATCATGTTGGTGATTCAGGCTGGGAAACTGTTACCATGTGCTGTGTCGAAAAGTTAATAACAAAACTAAGATGTTTTTTAGGTTGTAGGTTAGATCGGACTTTTCTCTCGGTCATTAATGTGAAACTTTACCAAGTTTCCGATATCTTTGGAAGTGGTTTGTTTTTGTTAGCACAGCAACTGGACTTGTAGCTTTCTGAATGAGCTTGTTTTCCAAAACTCTGTTGTCTGCCAGCAGATTCTTGCCTTGGTGAAAATCGTAGCTTAACCTGCTACAAAGTCTGTTTTTGTTTGTGTCTGTCCGATTTTCCTTTTGGACGTTGCTCTTTTTAAGTAAACCACATATAGAGAGTGTTAGTATTTCAGACATCTAATATCTGGCACAGCTGAAGATGAAAAGAAAAAACTATGCGTTGCAATGATTCTGACTTCAGATGAAATATCATCAAGCATGTTTTCTTCTGTTGTTAATCACATATGTTCTTAGTAAAATCAGAATGTTTTAAACCTTTTTTTGAATATTCGTGTTTTTGCTGTTTTCTAGTTAAGTAGTGAATAAATTTCGACCACTTTTCAAATAAATAAATACCTGGTCTGAGATATTAGAAAACATGTGTCACACAAACATAAATGTTGCTTGTAAACTTTGGTGTATTGCTGATTGTAGTTTGTGATTAGAAAATCTAAATGCTTGCTTCATTATCGCAGAGGGTGAAGAAAAATTCACATGGCATAGTCAGAATAGATAAAAGTGACTGTTGTTGGGGGGAAGGCATGATTTTGGTTTGAATCTCATCCAGTAGATAACTGAGGAGTAAGAAAATAAAATGTGGAAGATTCTGTGTCAGAGTAACAGGACTCCTCTTTAAACAAAAAAAACACAGACACTGTGTCATTACACACCACTGTACCACTTGTCCCACTTCCACAATATGAATTTAATTAATATTTGCAAACGTCAACATCTACATACTCTTCTTTTAAACATTCAGCACAACATTGCCCAGAAATTCATAGTAGACCCATGCAGTAGGGGAGAGTAATGGTTTGCTAGAAAACAGCTCTCAGAGTGAAGTTAAATATTTTGTGTCCTCAAGTATGTCAGGTAGCTTCAGTAGCCTATATGTGTTTGTTCATACTGCAGGTCCTCTGTCTTATATACATGTTATCTCGTCTCTGTGTTAGTTTAAAAGCCATCATGTTAATCCTTCTCTCTGCTCTCTTCACAGACATGAGACGAGTTGTACGGCAGAGCAAATTCCGTCATGTCTTTGGCCAGGCGGCGAAGAATGACCAATGCTACGATGATATCCGGGTGTCAAGGGTCACATGGGACAGCGCACTCTGTTCAGTCAACCCCAAATTTGTTGCCATAATTGTTGATGCCAGTGGTGGTGGAGCTTTCCTGGTTCTCCCCCTTCATAAGGTACATTTATTGTGTGTCATATAGTTATTGATGCAGCAGTGGATGAGCATTGTATTGTGTGCTTTGGCAGATCCCATCACTCACAACTGGCCTCTTTGACAACAAGATAGAGATAAACTGAGCGTGTAAACGTGTTTGCATTTTCTGTCTGTTGCGCTACATCAGTGAGGCATCCTGAGTGCCTAACAGTACGTTAGTTAATTGATGTATTAAGGTAGTTTTTATTGTTGACAGTGTTGAGATCGTCTATTTTGTTTGGCTTTTGGTGCACATATTTGTACTTTAATGACCCTGCAACATTAGAGACAGCAGATTCCTGTTATATTTTCATTGCACACTTTGCACTTTTTGATCTGAATGATTAGTAATATGCAGACTGAACTTTTAATCTCACTATTGGTACAACCGTAAAAATGAGAAAGTGTGGTGTCTGTCCCATCCAAAACTTTAGGTTAGAAGAGTTCTGTCAGTCTTAACTTAAAACAAACTTTTGGTATTACATTCTCAATCTACAATCTGTCTGCATATTGTGTTGTCCTAATTCTGTAAAAGAAATGGTGCACTGAATCGGTGTGATGCTGACCTTTTAAAAGCATTGTGTGTCTTTTTGAGTGTGGTTATGCCTGTGATGCTTACATTACCGATGATTTAAGATGATCATATTACGTCTGGATATTTTAAGATGGAGGTGGGGGGAAAATGTTGACATTCGAAAGGGGAGAAAAAGCCAAGCTTACTAAGGGATCATAAATGAAAAAAAGATTAATGCAAACATAGTGCACCAAAAAATAGAGGTTATTTACAAAATCATGATTACTCTTGATTTTTTTTAGAGTAGCCTTATATGTTATATATATGTTTTGAGTACAGTAAATAATCATTTTCATTAAAGACTTTGCCTCTTACCAGCAGGACTGCTGACTCTTCATGTCAGTGTACATTGGGATTAATGTTTACCAGCAGGCGCTGTTGCACACACCCTCATGTGCACAACAGAAACTACTCCAAAGCCCTGGAGTGAACAGTCTCTTGATCCCTGCCTCCATATAAGGAATCACTCCACTCCTCCTAGAATGACTTTAGGGTTTGGCGAGACAGCATTTGAGGAGTGTTTAGCTGTACACAAGTTAACTGAGTGAATACCTCCCTTTTGTTTTAACTCAGCTGTTAACATTGGGATAATTAATGTGAAATAGAGGTCAGACTGTATCCAGTGAGGGGCTGTGGCTTGTACCCCAGAGAGCTGTTGGGTGCCATTATGGTTGGTAGTGGTGAACTGCTGGCTTCTGTTAGAAGCTCCAGGCGATGGCCAAGTGGCAGGTCCTGACACTGTGAATGACATAAGTACTGCAATACTGTTGACAGATATAACCTGGGCCTGTAATTAGTATATAACAGAACACTGCCATGTCATCTGAGAACGCTTTGACATAAGGGCCCTGTCATCACACAGCTTACACCTCTCAGCGCCTCATTCAGCACAGGGCTTGTCCTGGAGGTGGGCTGCAAGCTCGACCGGTTTCACACTCTGTCTGCCTGCCTGCCCTCCTTTCTATGTCTGCGTTGAATGAGCTGCCCCCTGAATGCCATGTCACAGTACAGTAATGGTGTGTCTGCTAAACAAAGTCTACTTTCATTACTGCACTAAAATTTGTGAGAGACTGAGGTCTTTATGTGCAGAGCAAACCTTAGGCAATTTCCTCAAGTTAGAGATTATTAAAGCTCTCTTGATTTTTAGATCTTCCCACATACGAGCTGGCAAGCGTGACACCAACTAATCCTTCTGATAAAGTGTTTTCCTCATTTCAACAGGCCATGCATTGAGACATCAGAGCTGAAAGGGAAATACCATGTTATTTAAGAATTAAAGTATGTTGTGTATGCATATTATTCTTTGAAAAGTGTGACCTGTGTGCTTGCCATCAAATCAGTTTTACAGCCTAGCATGTGAAGTAAAGTCAGTTGACAGATGTAGGGACATTAATTATAGAGCTTAAATTAATTGTCATTCCCTTGTTTATCTGTTTGTGTTTATTCCTATTGACATCTGTCTATGGCATTGATTGCTATCATCTCACACAGCAGGTCCATCTGGAAATCTCAGTATAGCCTCAACTGGTAATGCAGGTCTCATAAGTGGGGCGAGTCTGCTCTTGCAAATGGCATGCCTAGACTGCACTGCGGTGGATCAGTGACAGAGTTGCTCTTTGCGCCTGAGGTTAAGTCTAATGAACAGAATTGGGGGAAAAAAAAGAGTATAATCTTACTGACTCAATTGTTAGAGTAATTTGTCAGTGAATCAGTTTGTTTTTCATTTGGTCATGTGCCAACTGCAGAAAGTGTTTTTTTTCCCTTTATCAGCCTTTGTGGGACACAGATCTGCTGTCTGGATAAATATCCGTGTCTGATTGAAATGGATTTGCTGTTTGAATCACCTAGGTCTCATTTCATTTTAGTTTCAAGGCCACATATCCCCAAAACACCCCCACCCTCCTAACCCTTCCCGTCCCTAATGTGAGGGTGCATCTGTCTGGCTATCCCATCTGCCTAGGCTGTGTTGCTCCCAGTCTCTGTGGGCAGCCAGCTGCTCAGGGCCTTTGTCCTTTACTTACTCCCAGCGTAGCCCTTTGTCATTACCACACTTCAGCTGGGGGGAGGCAGTTGTGTTCTTATGCTGCTTCTCCCTTTTGCAATTATGCCATGTGCAACTGTCTTTGTTGTCATGATGCTGTAACAGTGAAAGAATGAATTATATACATTTTGACCCCTTGACAAAGCATCTTACTCATTTTTTACTCCATTTACATTCATGCTTTCATGTATATAGAATTGGATGGAAAAGCTCCCCCAGACTTTAGAGGTGGATGATGAGGATCTGGGACCTGACCTGAGGTCTGAGCCTCTTTCAGGCAGTCATCCAAAGGAGCCACCTCTTTGTGTGACAAAGCAGGGTGAGGTTTTTGCGGCAGGCCACTGTGACTCAGCACAGTCATGAGTATTGTTACTTCCTCCTGTCAGAACACAGGGATTTATAGAGAGGGCATCAGATGTCCAGCTCAACACGTCATTCCCTTGCCTCATGCTTTCAATCCCCCCCTTTCTCTTTCTTAGCAGGATGCCTGCTAATTTATTCCCTGATTTCCATATGAAGGAAGCTGTGGGAGTGAATACAGCAGCAGCAAGAGTTCACTGAAACATTCCTGATAATTCCTCTCTGTCTGCTCAGCGTAAGGGAGGAAAGTCTCAGAAAATCATTACAGTTGTTGTGATTTATATCCCTTAACTTGAAATAGATTTTGGGACTTCTAACACATGATTATTTAGAATTGAGTGCTGTCTAAAATTTTTAGCCATCACCATGGCCATAGTTGGGATCATTGTTTTTCCCCTTTATTTATAAGGGGAGATTGATAAGATTGACCTGAACTACGGCTATTAACACCACACAGTGCATTGCCTCATGTGGAAGGCCTGTTCTACATTAGTGCTTCAAAAGCTGCCTCTGTACAGAAAGGATGATCAAATGTGGAGTGTGTGTGTTTGATTTGGATTCTATCCCTCAATGTACTATTCATCCAGCTCAACCTTTGCTGTTAGAAATCCCTGGGTGTGTGCACAGTGACACATTTTTTCTGTTCTGTTTCTCATACACCAGTTTGGCTGCTAACTAAGCTACCCACTGTCTGTGCACACAAAAATACACTGGGTGTGCATAATATCTATGGTCTTTCCCCATACTTTGGTCAGTTTGTGTTCCAAGACCTCTATACTGCTCAGTTGCCTCTGCCTTTGCCGCTTCTGCCGCTCAGTCCTGCTGACTGCAGATTTTACCATATATGGTCATTCACTGCTCCCTGCCTGACAGCCTTCCAAGACCATTTCCTCCCTGCCCTGCCATTGGCTGCCTCATGCAGTGTCAGTACACATGTGAATTCTGGGATAGGCCGAAATATGAAGAGCGGCCAAGATGAGAGAATTGGGTTGAAGTCAGATGTTGTCTCTGTCACAGAGTCACTCGCTGAATCAAAGTGCCATATACCAAAAAATAATTTTTTCAGTGTGATAATTATTATGACGCTGGATTGCTCAATTCTAGTCATGATCTGTTAATAAAAGCCTTTCCAGCTTTTGTTAAAAGAAAACAGACTTTTTCTTAAGATGCAAAGCTTAGAACAAAGCTATAGAGTTTTTTAATTAGGGTCTATGTATATAATGCCATTATCAATCATTTCATCCATTTAAAGTTTAAATCAAAAGTGAAAATTACCTAGCCAACATTTGTTGTACATGAATGCAGCATCTTTTAGGTGGGCTGCCTGTTATTTGCTCCAAGTTCTTTCTAAAAATATCTTTTCATTCATATGTTGTCTGTTTCTCCAGTTGATCATTTTTACTTGCCACAGATTCTGGTCTGTATCACAGCATGCAGTAGGAAGTAGCAGGAAGATGTAGAGACAGTTTGGACAAATGGCCAGCCTTCACAGGGAGAACGATTATGCTTATTAAAGAGATGAAAGAACTTATTTATCCTGCTGATATTCATTAGATTCCTCGTTTCAGAATCTTAGATGCCATAAACTTACTTGCATGGATCCAATTACTGACTGGTCCTCCTGTCAGCAACCACCAGCAAACTAATCAGGCCTCTACATGATGAGTAAATAATATTTTTTGTTCAGTGGCCTGTTCTTTTGTTGCAAGAGTTTGTGAATAAAGGTAAAAATTTCAGCTGCCTCAAATACTTCCTGACTGGCAATGGAACAACCATTTGCAAATGTTTTCAGTCATGGTGAGCTTGTCTTAGATGCTATCTGGAATCAATCTTTTGACCTAGATTCACCAGAATATACGGCACTTTAGTAAATCTTATCAATTGTACATCTCTGAATAGTTATATCTTCTTTATCTCTTAGCTATGAATAGCTTAGGTTTACAGTCAGTCTGTAGCGTGCTTCTCTGTGTTTTCCTGCCCTACCATACAGACTTGTAAAAGTGGAAATTTCCATAGAGCTATGAGCAGCACTGGACAGCATGTAGACCCTTTAGTGGTGTGCATGTGTGAATCACATGTTGAGCTGCAAGGAAAGGAAGTGTGCAGGCCTCTTGTGTGAATGAAAAGAATGTCCTATCTTGCCTTGAGGGAATGTTGTTCTTCCATGTTTTTTGTGTGTGTGTTTCACTGTTGTGCTTTGTATCTGTCGCTGTGTGATTCACTCTCATTTACTGCAGTCCTACTCGTTGCTATGCAACTGGTTGTTTTCTCGGCATCAGACATTCCTCTAGAAGGATACAAATGTCTGTAGTGTAGTTATGGACACGTTAGGTACTTGACTGCTGACTTCAGTCTCTTGCCCCTCAGCATCTGAAGCTGTTCAATTGTCCTCTTTGATCCATCCTCTTCAGTCATGTTTTACAATCAAAATTTTGTCATCATTGTTGTGTCTTCTATGATTTTCTGTTAGGACTCTGTTCTTTGCACACAGTATCCTTGCACATCTGCCCATCCTGGGAGAGGAGTCCTGCCTGTCGCTCCTTCTTTGATTCCTTACATTTTTTCCCAGTTAAAAGTTTCCTCATTCAAATGGAGGGTCAAAGGACAGAGTGTCAGAAACTGTGAAAATTTTGAAGCTCCTCAAATATGAAGCTATATAACTAAATTTACTTCCCTTGCAGTTGGTATGTTGCTGTTTTTGTAAGATGATGCCATTGATTTTTATTTATTTATATATTTAAGGATGGTTGCCTTGGAAATAGTTTTCTTGCTTGTTTTTTTTTAAGTCTGTTTTTAGCAGTGCTCTGAAAGTATGACATAACTGACACTCCTATGCAACTGTTTGCCTGCCTGTTAAGGTAAAAATCTTAGGGGAGACTATAAGACTAGAGTAATTTTCCCCATATGACACATTAAAACATTAAGTATTAGGCTATATTTTAAGCCATTTTAATTTGCTGTATTGGAGGTGTTCTTGTAAACCAGTGTGGTTTATTTGTTTATTGATTGATTGAATTGATTGAATTGATTGAATTGATTGATTGAATTGATTGTCAAAATACTATGAAATATGAATTAGCACCAGGTTTTCTTGCATGCATTATTGGAGCAGTGAGCAGCAGCTGATTTTGCGAAGATGTAGAACCACTAGCTGTCAAATAACTTGCTGGCAACTAACTAATTGCTGACAAGTAGCTGTAGGACAAGAGAATGTCTAATTTTTATTTTCTGCCCTTGAAGTTTAAATTTACCTTCAACAAGAACCACACTTATTTCTGATCCACAGTCATGGTAGCCACTTCTGAAGATGGATACACGTGCTCCCTATTTAAAACCATCAAGATATACACTGGTGAACTCCCTAAATGATTGGAATTTGTTTTTTGGGGGGGCATTTTATTTATTTTTCTTCCCTCTTTAAGTCCACCTTCATTAGCAGTTGCTTGGATTGCTGTCAGATTTCTTTCGTTGGTTAATTTATGGCCATTTGACACTAATAGACCTCTAACATGCAGTGAAAGTGCTCAGCAGAGCGTGTCAAATGAGTTCCCAATACGAAACTTCTTGCAGGTCCTTTTACATCACCACTAAACCGCTAAAAGTATAAAGAACTGCATTACATATAATTATTATCAAATCAAGTTTCAACATAGTGTGACACCTCTCATTTGTGCTGTCTCTTTTATTTGACCATTTTATGTAGTCTATGTAGGCTGGCACATAAATTATAAAATGTGTAACATTGAAAAAATGTCCTCCCAAGACTGAAATGTCTGTTTACAGGATAAGAGGTTAGGTTATTTTTTGGGAAAGACAACCGTGGCCTTTAATAAATACAAATTTACTGGGGCATGACAGTCAACTTATAGGGCACCAGACCGCAAAATCAATTGCTCAGAAAATATAAGAGATAATTAACCTACAGTGAATGAAGACAAAACAGTAGCTTATCAATAATGAGTACTCAGTGTATAAAAAATACCATTACATTTTCTCTTAATTGGGAATTTTGGGACTGAACTGCCCAACGTTGACCAGAGCAGTGGATTGTGCAGTACATGTCTAACTTGGTGTGTGGGGATTCTAGGTAAGTCTGTTGCAACTTAGTCCAGCCCAATCAGAAATGTATAAATTGTTTTTTGAGCCCCAAGCTAGTTTTAGATTTTAAGGACCTTAATCTGTTCATACTAAAGTAAAAGGTTAAGCCATGACTGAGCTCTAAATTGCCCTACAACAGATCCGATGATCTAAACGTCTAGTGTGTCATCAAGCTAAAGCACTGTTTATCCCCTTGTGATCAATGGCTGTCAGTTTATTAACTTTTTTTATCTGCCATCCCTCAGTGACATCTCATTATGTCTGTGGTTGTGATTTTGAGACAAATATGGACTTGCAAATTTGCCTCAAGCTCTTTTTTTTCAGAGCAACAGGAGGGGGAATGCACAAGTTGGTACAGGTTAACTTAGCTGCAGAGCACTACACAAGTAATGTTGCTTCAGTGAAGTTTATATAATGAGCTACCTTGAATGCAGCTTTAGTTGTTTTTGGTTAAATGTTTAAATAGCAGTGCTAACAATTAAAGGGAACTACCTCCATGCAAATTACATTCCTGCCTTGTGTATCATGTTATTGGATATTTTATGCAGGCTTGAGGCAAGACACACTTGTGTATGCTCTTCAGACCCTGAAATTCTTAATCATATATATCAGACACAAACACTATTAACACCTCTGAGGGTGCTATATTTTACACCCTAGCGGCTCTCTTGCTCTCATTAGTCATACCCCTACCAAGGCTGCCTGGGGCCGAGGTGTGGAATGTAAAGAACGCCTGGTCGACTGTCGGCCTGCTCTGCCTTGCCCTGGCTGATCAAGAGGACAAGCTCTAGAGCTTAACTCAACTGTTGCTGGAGCGTCATGGGTCATCACTGCAAGTCAGCCATAAAATCAGTTATTCTTAAAGTATAGATTTTACTTGTTGTTGAGGGAAAGCTAAAAAATTATCAGTAATGTCCAGAGGTTATGTTGGAGTCTTTGTAGCATGTCTGAACTAGAGTTTACTTGTTGGATGTGCTAAGTTTGTCTGAGTTTTGAAGTCTAAACCCTAATTACTTTCAGTGGTGGTGGCCATAATCTGTCGACCAGGCCTCTGCAAGGACAGACATAAAAAATTAATGTTGGCTTATCAGAAATGTTCTGTTTACATTAAGTCAACTTCTTTACACACCACATAGTTTTCATAAAGTCAGTTCTGAATATTTAAGCCTCAAATAAATTAGTTTTACTTTACAGTTTTATTAAACAATCATGAAATACTAACACACCTCAGTCACAGTCTACTCCCTTTTTTTGCCCTGTGCAAAAACCTTAAGATCGTAAGTATTTATCTAACAGTGTTGCGTATGTTAGTTTAAAGCATACTAATAGCCAAGTGACCATAAAACCAGGGTGTTTTATCAAGTGTTGTATAGAGTAACATCCAACTGTCTGGACAATGCACCCAAGGAGTATACAGACAGCACCAAAGTACAACACCAACTGATGTTGAAACACTAGACTGTTTTACGTGACAGAAATGGCCTGACCAGAGTCATACTTAGTTTTAATGGGTGTGCAAAATGGGTGTGCAAAATACACTTAATTAAACCTGATCATTAATACTTTCAATATACTTTTGTTGTTAAAATAATGTGTAGTTATTGCTGTCGGAGTAATAGCAGTTTTAAAAAAACATCAAGTACAATGCAAATAAGGTTGAATTGTTGGCTTGTCTTATCGCTGTAATCCCTTTGTTGTCAGACTTGTTTATGCTGTTTCTATTGCGACACCTGGTCATCTGTGTTCTTCCTGCTCCACATCCTGTTCCTACTGACTGCAGGAAATCGTGTGTAGGGAAGGTCTGGTGAACTTAGCTGTAACATACAAGAGACACTGAATAAGTTTTGATAATATTCTTACCTCGTAATACAAATATTTCATGTTTTGTGCTCAAGTGAAAATGGAATACAGAGGTAGATTTGGCTGCAGAGGAGTCATATTTCATATTTGTTTCATATTTGTTTCATATTTAGTGATAAAGTTATATGATATTATATGGATGGTGTCTCATAGATCCCTTTTGACAGCTATGTCAAAGTCTGCTCTTGTTACATTTTTACTTCAGACTAAATTTCAGGGTGTGTTTAGCACTCAGGGTGAAGTTAAGACAAGATCTTGTGATTTTTACATACTGGACATGCATACACTCGTAGTTCATTCTCACATACACTGGACTTTGATCACTAAACTTGGAGTTGGAGTATGTGTCATAACCCAACTCTGTGTCAGTCATGTGACTACATGGTTGCAGACCTAATATTTGTATTCAGCTCAAAGTAACCTACAGTGATTTGTATATGTGTCCGGCCATTGTAGGACTGTACTGACCCAGTAAACCATGCATCTATTCAGTCTTATTAAACATGAACAGATCTTCAATATATAAATCATGTCACCTGGTGATACAAGCCTCAACACCGTAGTTTTGAACTTTATT
Organism: Acanthurus leucopareius; assembly: GCA_029814765.1. Lineage (NCBI taxonomy): Eukaryota > Metazoa > Chordata > Actinopteri > Acanthuriformes > Acanthuridae > Acanthurus > Acanthurus leucopareius. The sequence continues at coordinate 10,831,298 of JAQMCX010000048.1, read as the reverse complement.
AACAGCAGGCTGTAAATGCCCTCTGCTTTGGCTGTGTTATCTTCTTTAGCAGTGGCAGGAATGCCTGAGCAACATGACACTCATATCCTGAACTCACATCCTCTGCTTGCCTCTAGGTTTTTATTTCTCACTTTGTTTTCTACCAAACCTGGAAAATGTTTATGGTTTCAGGAACATTTTTGCTGTTGAATTTAGCAATGTGAGTAAATGTAAGTATACTCTGCAGTGCTCAGGATTCTTTTGTTTGATGTCCACATCAGGTGGAGAAGCTGCTAATTGCACTTGGAGATGACACTACTAACAAGTGCCATTACTGTAAGAGAGTGGCAAAAAAGGGCCACTAAAGAATTACATTACAAGAATTAACAAAAAAATTACATAATCAAGGGTTGCAGATAACAGTGCATTGGGGTAGTGAAAATGATAGGTAAAAATTTAAGCACCATCCAGCTAGTTTGCACACATAGTTACACAGTTGCAACTGAAGGCTGATTTACACCTCTGTCTTAAATCTGCGCCACAGGCACTGTGTAGCTGCATACTTAATGCCGCAACATTCGCCATAGCCTGGACGCCCCTTCCTCAAATTTAACTACACGTTGAAGTGATACAGACAAAACAATTGTGATTGGTCAAGTTAAAAAGGCAGTACTCTCTCCTTTTGTGTACATAACTTCAACTTACTGCCTCCTCAGACATTTTCTCTCTTCTTTGACGCTGCTGCAACTCCACATGTTCTGCTCACATTCAGTCACCAGCAGTTATTCTTTATGTACTTTATGGAAAGTACATAAAGAAACTCCACACAGACTCATGGAAATCCAACACCATTTAGTGTTTTGACCGTGTAATTGCAGAGCGCCACAGACTCTCCAGCACACAAGTGTAATAGCTCATAAGACGCTGAATCAGTGCACAGGTGTATACCATGCTTAAGATTCGATGCAGTGCTTATTTTGGGTCAAAATCATGCGGTTTGGCTTGTGTGAACTTCAAATCTGTTTAGAGGATAAAAAACACCAGCATGGTATCAGAAGCCCTCCGTTGTTTGGATTAACATTATTAATTGCTTTGAATAATGTTCTCACAAGGTTTAAGTCTAGTTTTGGTTGTACCTCTCACTCATTATTGAATATACAGTTTTTAGATTTAGTTGCTCCTCTCAAGCCATTATTGCTGCTATTACCATTATAATGGCAGAATAACTGTGGGCAGTGAGTGATTCTTCTTCTTTTTTTGTTTTGGGGAAGACATCATGCTTTAAATAGGGCTGCAGCAGCAGGACTCTTTCCACAGTAGGTGACATCATCTCTCCGTCCCTGCGGTGGTACAGACTAGGGTGTGTCTCAGACACCCATCCACTAAAGCATGGATTTATTAAGTTACCTTACCATGCAGAGCTAGCACCTGGCTCTCCTGACCCTGAGGGCTTGGGGTCAAATCCACCTTCAGGCTGATTTTAGGAAGGAAGCATAGTAGAATTGAATGTGTTTGCTTCTGTGCATTTGTGCATAAGAATGCCATTTGTACCTATCTAGTCCATTAGTTGCATAAGCATGTTATGTAAAGGGCACAGTTTAGTGTTTGATTCAGGGTAACCATTTAAAAGTAAGGAGATGCTTTGGAGAACTAAGCATCTGTTGGCATGTGTCTACAGTACAGTGACGTCACCACTAATAACTTTGCTTAATTACTGTGGGTGGTCCAACTGGGGGTAAATCTAATCTCACTCAGCTTCTAGTTGCACCATTAAAACCAAGCCTCTGTTTTTGGCTAGGTAGTGTCATACAAAACCAAAGCTGGTGACTCTCTGTCTTTAGAAGGTTAGGTTTTTTTCTTTTCTTTGCTCATAATCTATTAATTAATTATGTAATAAGACCCAAAAAATAATTGTCAGAATTCATGCTGGTCTAAAGCTCTCGGTTGGAGTTTGTAGACTTTGATTTCCCTTCTCATCTGAAAGCTTTTTGATCCATCACAGTTGCTTTTACTCAAGTAATCTCACCCAACTAGGGTTAATGTGTGTAAAATTATATTACATATTGGTGTGTAATCAAATCTAAACCAGTTTGTTTGCAGTATAATATGTTCTTTCTTTAAACATTTTGAGCTGTGTTCATACATGGTGTTTTTACTGGTTCCTTATACACTACGTTTATTAAAGTGACAATCTACAAATTAAAGAATCATTTCCTATTTAAATTCAATAGAAGAGTTTTATGACTTTTTTCAGTGTATTTTGCCACTTTGCTGTCAGTCCTGAATCTCGTCTCAGACTGTATCACTCTTGATTTCATTGTCCTCGTAGAATGAATCTGTTAAAGCTCCTTTTCCTAAATTGGATGCATGTGTGTAACGGGCTAATGGCGCAGGTGGGATTTAGGATTATACTGTAATTGTCTTGTTTCAAAACATGCTCACTCCTCAAGCATGGACAATGTTCTTAAAGCAGGATCTCACTGAGACTAATCTCATTACTTACTCTGTTGTTTATCTTTGTCTTTACAGACGGGACGCATTGACAAATCCTACCCCACAGTGTGTGGTCACACAGGCCCAGTGTTAGACATTGACTGGTGCCCCCACAATGATCGGGTCATCGCCAGCAGCTCTGAGGACTGCACAGTGATGGTAAGGTTTGCCTCATGCTTTACGCCTGAAATGTGACGTTTTTAATCGGAGGTAAAACAGCACACATTCTTGAGCTAAAAAGTGACAAAAGACTACATGCTTTTATTGTGAAACGCTGTGCTGTTGTAACACAGGGATGGGTGCAGACCTCACCCTCTGGATTAGATTAGGCCTCAAATATGTGTTGCAGAATCAGAGCTGGGGCATGATTTAGCTGTTTATTGAGCTGAGGTCACCAACTTTTTTGAGACTGTAGTTGTGCTTTCCTCCATATGTCCTTATTTGGGCTGTGAAAGACTGAGCCTTGTGTGCTGCCTGTTTATGTTTGCTCCTACCACTTCCTCACCTGAGAGTCTTGACTTCCTGTTAACACAGGATGAATCACTACCATATTTATTTTACATTTGCAAAAGTATAAACTATGTAATGGCAGCCATCAGTGAATACTCTCTCCATACCAATTGACCTTTAAAAGGAAAGTTTACAGCCCAAACGGGCTCTGAGTGAAATTTAGTTTAGATCAGGTGGAAGTTGCTTTGACTAGTGTATATATAGCAGACAGGTAGAGAGACATATACGCCATGATGTGATTGTGGCTGCACGGTTAAATTACAATTTCACAATTGCATTTACAATAATTACTGGGGGGTTTTTTTACAATCACAAATGGATTTTATCTGACATCACATAAAGTGTTTACCAACGTCATCAGCAAAACAGATATCAACACTAATCACAGCTGTTAACATTGGCAGTTAGCAAGAGCACTCTCCTTACAGTTATGCAAATATTGTTCTGCTTTGGAAGCTAGTTGAATAAATGTAGACAAATGCAACAGAAGTGACACTAAACAAGGGAGAAAAAGATACTACAGTCATAGTTCAGATATGGCTTGGTATGACATTGAGCAGAAAATGATTCACTATAAAACATATAGGTGGCATTTGTTAGAGGAGACAGAAAAAAGCAATGTTTTTATCACCAGAGCTGAAAGCAAGTCTGCAAATACTGAGGTTTTCTCAGCACATCATGCATCATTCGCATGCCCTTTGACACAAATAATTTCAGCAGTGGTGTAAAAAAAAACACATTCAGGCAGCAACAAGTGATGCACTGATCTGCAGGACACACTGTGTACGGTCAATATGTAGAGACTTGTTGCCTAACCAGTGTGTGGAGGAAAATAGCTTCAAGGCAATGTAAAAATGTTATGCATCTACCCACAAATATTTAATCCAGTGCAAAATCCTATTGTAGAGCAGCTGTTTGGGAAGGTGGAGCAAACACTAAACACACACACACACAGTGTCAGCTCTTTTTTTTTCTCCTGTATTTTGCTAAATTTGAGTGTTTATTCCATCTGTCACAAAATCATACACTGGTTTCGGCAGCTGAACTTTTAGTCACTGCTGCCCCCCTTAGGTTCCTTTTGGTAACTACCATCTACTGGTATCCTCTTTGCAGTGAAAAATTTGTGGGTTAATGGATTCATATAATAAGAATGTATATTTTTATCAAATACTGTCAAAACGAGCTGTCACGTCCTGTTCAGATCGTGACTTCCTGCTCAGATCATGACTTTCTGTTGATGTCCTCCACAGGTGTGGCAGATCCCAGAAAATGGCCTTGTCACTTCCATGTCTGAGCCAGTAGTGGTACTGGAGGGCCACTCCAAGCGTGTTGGGATTATCACATGGCACCCAACAGCACGCAATGTCCTTCTTAGTGCAGGTAAGAGTTATCCCCGTAAAATTTTCAAGATATGAACATATCATTATGGTGGGAACTGCCTCAAAGACAAAATAATGTGTGTGTGATGCTGTTCAATTCACCCTTAATCTCACTCTGTTGTCAGGTTGTGACAACCAGATCATGATCTGGAATGTGGGCACTGGTGAGGCTATGATCACCCTGGAGGACATGCACCCTGATATAATTTACAGTGTGTGCTGGAACCGCAACGGTAGCCTCATCTGCACCTCATGCAAGGACAAGGCTGTCCGTGTTATTGACCCCCGCAAAGAGACGGTCATTGCTGTAAGCAGTCTTACCTTTATTCTTGTTATATTCCATTGCATATGCAGTATTAAGAGGGAGATGGTAAGTGCAGGGGCAGCCAAATGAGGTTGCAAGTGTGGAGCTCTGAGTTCAGTAAATGTCCCCTAAAAAGTATCGCTGAAAATGGTAGTGGGATCAAACCCAGAAACAAGTAAAAACAATTAAGCTTAAGCTGGAAAAAAGGTAATTTCTGTTGTCACTTTTCTTAAATTTACACTGTAATTATCTGACATCAAAACAAATTGACCAAGAGTGTAAGATCAGCAATAAGAAACAAAACTGAAGCAAAAGTGTAAAATAATAATAGACTGTTCAAGAACTAGGGACACAGGTGTTGTGTTGACCAGTAAACTTTACTCCACAGGAGAAGGAGAAGGCACATGAGGGCGCTCGACCCATGAGGGCCATTTTCCTTGCTGATGGCAACATCCTCACCACAGGTTTCAGTCGCATGAGTGAGAGACAGCTAGCCCTCTGGAACACGGTAAGCTGTTTAACGTATGCTATCTCCTCTACCCCTGTTCAAAGGTTATGGGGTCACGATATGTCGCACTGTTGAAATAAACAGTAGAATTTTTGAGAAATGTAGGTCAAAGAACTAGCAACTCTTGATTTCCACCAGAGTCTTTGGATTCAGAAAGCAAGCTTTTTATTCAAATCAAAAGTATAACTTAAACAGTACTTACACATTAAATAATAATCACCATATTCGAAACTCATAACAACCAACCTGTATGCAATTTGGAATCGAAGTTCTCAGGTTTGATATGTCACTCTGGGCGAGTTAAACAGCTGGTTACAACAGTGAAATCAGTTGTGCATGTGTAGTACTCAAGTCTTTCAGCAGGAGGCGGCAGAGTTTAACCCACAGAAAATCAAAAGAAGAAGAGTTTGACCAGTTGTAGTGCCAGATTAATTTTTCTGCCTTCACCTTCTTTTTCCAGCAAAACATGGAGGAGCCCATGACTGTTACTGAGATGGACACCAGCAACGGAGTGCTTTTGCCCTACTATGACCCCGACACCAGCATGGTTTACCTCTGTGGGAAAGTCAGTTTCCTTTCCAGCACTAAATAAATAGTCAAATTCAGCATTGCATGTGACTGCACAAACATGGAAATTTAAATTTGATCCCCACTCATATGCATACATAAATTAAAGGCTTCTTTATTTCTTGACAGGGTGACAGCAGCATCCGCTACTTTGAGGTCACAGATGAGGCTCCATATGTTCACTTCCTTAATACCTATGTCACCAAGGAGCCCCAGAGGGGAATGGGCTGCATGCCTAAGAGGGGCCTGGATGTCAACAAGTGCGAAATATCAAGGTAAACTGAGCTAAAATGTAAAGCTAATCCATAATCCGTAATCCATAATCTTGATCAATAGAATTTGTTTTGAATTTGATTTTAATGGACCAGATCTAATGTGAAGTTCCTAACTTAACCACTAGGAGGCAGAATGTATCCATCACACTATCATTTATCTCTTTTTCAGTTTCTGTTGCCTCTGTTTTTTGGTAATGCTTTGAATTGTGGGTAATTGGTTTGATTTTCTGTGTTGCCAGGTTCTATAAACTGCATGAAAGGAAGTGTGAGCCTGTTGTGATGACTGTACCCAGAAAGGTGAGTCCTCATTCACTGTTTCTCACTTCACACACAGTTATAAGACCTGTGATCTGCTTGTTAAATCAAAGCCAGCCTAGTGAGGCTCTTTCTCATGGATCATGTGCCTGTTGTTGAGTTTTCCCCTCAGCTTGTCACTCTTTGCTTCCCCCTCAGTCCGACCTGTTCCAGGACGACTTGTACCCTGACACAGCTGGACCTGAACCTGCCCTGGAGGCGGAGGAGTGGTTTGAGGGCAAGAATGGAGACCCCATCCTCTTCTCCCTCAAGAACGGCTACGTCCCGGTCAAAAACCGCGAATTCAAGGTGGTCAAAAAGAACGTTTTGGACAGCCAGGGGACCAAGAACTCAGAGAACTCAAGCCCTGCCAACAAGCCTGCCTCTCCAACTCCATCAATTGTGAGTAACCATTTTTTCTGATCAGTGTATGCCATGTTTAGAACCAGGCAATATGAAACAACAGGTAATTCTTATAGCATTTATAAATAAAGTTTTTAAAAAATTGGAAATGAAATTGATTTGGAAATTTACCATGCACTACAAAGGAGCTGCAATTGAAATAGAACTATTTTCATTTTCAGATGAAATTATTGTGTATGGTATGGTAATTTTTTCCAACTAACAACAAAAACTTGAAGGTATTCAGTTATCTTTTCAACAATAAACACTATATTTCCCAGCTTGCACTCATCATCGGACAACAGTTTGTCCTCATGACTCCCACCTCCTTCCCAGTCATTAATTCCCCTCCCTAGTGGCTTCATCTCTACAAAGCCGCCTCCCAGTGTCAAGCAGACAAATTGTATGTGTTCGAAGCTGGGCAGATAGCTGGCTATCTTCATGGGGTGGTTTGTGGATGTTGTTTAACCTACCCTCTGGCCCACAAACTGAGGGGTCTGCTGCTGCTCAGGATGCCTGATGCCGGGCGTCCTGCCGCACCTCACCCACAACACAGCCACCCGCCTGGGACCCAGCCCATGTGCGTCTCTACAGTTGTGCTCTGTAATCACAGCCTACTGGGCTCTAGTGCTGGTGAAATATATTAACCCCCAGAATACCAGACCCTGCCAGATGACATATACAGTCCAAGGCTTTAGGTAGCAGCTTTGAGACTGGGACTGTCTTGTGCACTACTGGGACAGGGCTTAGGTTTGACATCGGTTCAGCTGTGATTGTAGTTGTGTTTGTTGTACAGCAGAGCATTTATAGCACCATTGTGACAGAAATTGGGTACAAATACGTCTCACTCCTCTCTTGTGTCTCCCACAGAAATCTGAAGCCAAGCTGGAGGAGATCTTGAAAGAAATCAAATCCCTCAAGGACCTGGTCAGCAGTCAGGAGAAGCGAATCATCAAACTTGAAGAGCAGATGTCCAAACTTGCCGATTAGGGATCCTTTACCCAACCCACTACAATTCAGGACGTGTCATTGGCTGGGGGAGGGCGGGACCAGTCACTGCCTATCTCAATGACAGTGTTTCGTCTGAGGCCTGCCTAGCAACGATCCCTAGCTACATTCCAGATGGACTTTTTCTTAGCCAGCCCCCGACCCTCGGTTTAACACAGGTGGAATAAGGACGTGTGGCAAATTTAGCAGAAATGTTTCTTGCTTTCTGGTGACAAGGACTCTGTTCCTTTTGTTGTGTGGCAGTCATTCTTCATTTTGTCTACTTGCATAAAAAGGTTGTACTTACTGTTCCATTGCATTTTTTAAGTTTGAGAATTCTAGTGTCAATATTCTCCATTTGTCATTGCATACCCAAATATTTTTATAAGTCGGTATCAGTTTTCCATGTTATAATTCTCCAAAATGATGTTGCCAAATTTGAAATTTTGTTTACGCCTAACAGTATTTCCTTTTTTCTTTGTGGGAAGCACTAAAATGTAAACAGACTGGTTATGTAAAAAAAGGAATAAGTGAATTTCATCAAACATGTATTACAAAATTAAAACAATATAAATAAATTTAGGAGTTGCACAACTGAACTCTGTAATTAGGAGGAAATAAATTCTGATTGAAGACACATTTGGCTGCCACAGTCAACATCAAGCCCACAAACATAAATGACAAGTCTTGCTGTCTGTGTTGAAGCTGCACTAATTAACTCGCTTTCTGCCATTTTCTCTCATTCCTGCTGCTTCCCGTCATTCTGACTGTGGACAATGGTCCGCGTAAACATGCATTCCTTTCTTTTCTTGCTTTATTAACAGGCACTGTGTAGTTATTGCAGAAAAAGACAAACACATTCCACAGATCTTATTGGCAGTTCTGGATGCCAGGAAAAAAATATCTCTGTAAAGATCCTCTTTCTGTAAACATTCTGATGTTGTGACTCAGTTACACCGATGGTTGTTATTGTGACATTTACTTGCTGTCCATGAAAATACCAACTGTGGATTTTCTCATTTATGTGAGAGGTTCAATCACCAACTTCAGTGTTCGGTATCCACAACTTTCACTCGACACACAAGTGCAGTCAAGTGTGGTTGGATTATTTCGTGTCTCTGTTCTGTTGCATCATATGCCATCTCAGTTTTCTGTACAAACAAAACAGGAGTAGAATCGAAGTGACACCAAGTAATCAAACCTTGACTTGACTATTAGAAACCATCTGGCAGTAAAGCTGCAGTTTGCTACACAAGCTGTTCATGATAGACCTCAAAGGCCTAGATTGTGTGTTAAAATGTGCCTCATGTCTCTGGTCTTTTGGGTACACGTCCCTGTCCATGTTCCTGCTTCGTTTCTTACTTGTCTCTAACTTGAATGAATTGAAAAGTCGCGTTTTTGCTTCACTGTTAATTTTAGCCTGTTTTCTTGTTCCAGCTGTGCTTATATCCCTCTTAGCACTTCCACGTCTTGTTTTTTTTTTTTTAAAGGTTATTTCTCCGTTTCCCTTTTTAGTTAACTAGTTATCAAAATCAAGGAACCATTGAATTGTCCAAAGTGAGCTGTTTTTATCAGACAGCTGTGATAAAAGCTCTTCCTGATGTTTTAGATTTGTTTCCCAGTGGGAAGCTGAGACGGGTTCAGTCTGTTGTTTGCCTTCAATATTTGTTACCACTGTTAAGACCTGAAAGTGCCATAAAGGTGACCACGGAAGTGTTTGTTAGAGTACTGTTGTGTGAGTAGATTGGTGTAGTAAATGGAAGAGTTGCTAGGTGTCCGCATATAGATAGAAAGATAGATAGATAGATAGATAGATAGATAGATAGATAGATAGATAGATACTTTATTGATCTCCAAGAGAAATTATATAAACCACTCTGAGGTGCTATGCTAAGTGCAAACGCTATGTTCAAAGACCCTGTTCTTAAAGTACTGTATGTCAGCCCCCCCTGGGTGAGGACATCATGAAGTCCTGCCAGTTCATCCCACAATGCTGCACGGGAGGTGGGGGTTTAGACGCATTGTGCCGCTGACATTTTGACACTTTCGACCTTGGTACGGGTATTTAAATCATCCTCAAAACTGATGTCAAACTGAGATGCTGTCAGCTGAAGGCACGGCTTTTTCGAATCATCGCTTCTTCAAGACGCACTTTGAGCAGTGAGTCGTAGAATATTTTTGACAGAAAATCTACAGAGTGTATCAAAAATGTGTGTCTGACACAAATTATACTGCCCTACCTTGTATATCTGACTGCCACTCTATGGATTCTGTATAGCACTGTCGGCACAAGAGCTAAGTTTTAAGGGGTAAGTAGTGAATAGCAATCAAAAGGGACACTGTAGGTTGGAGAAATGTGCAGTTGAAAGATAGATGTATGTTTGTAATTAAGGTTTAGAAAAGTGAGTGAAAGCTGTGTAAATAACATGACCATATTTTTCTGTATTTTTTTTTTTTAATTCAATTTTTTTGTTTTGTGGTTGTGCTGAAGAGGGTATTTGTGTGGGAGGTGGGTTTTAAATGTTTCCCCTTGTCTGTGTTCCCTGCACCTTTTCCGTAAAGCATCATGAGAAAAGCAGAACCTCTGTTATGTTGGAGGTCGTATGAAAATCAGATGAAAAACGAACCAGGATGAAGCCTCATGTGGAGGTCTGCTCAGCATTTTTGTTCATTATTCTTGCTTCAAGTATCAAACATTGATTATAAGAAAAAAAAATAAAGAATTTTTAAAATGGGCTTTTTGTACATTTTTGCATCAGCGTAACTTTTGTATGTCGTCATTACTGTTAACCATAGTTTTTTCACTGTGGGGGTAATTTATGTGTTTGATAGGTGTCTTGTTGGCAAGAGAAACATGGACATACTGTTAATATACGGGGGAGGGGGGGCGCAATTGTGTAGTGGTTAGCTGATTCAAATTTCAGGTTTGCTATGAAAAGAGAGAGGAGGAACATTAAAGGACTGAGTCAAAAAGAATCGATGAAAATGGAAGACGCCATGTTGAAGACACAGCTGAAGTAAAGAAACTGTAAACAGAGTTATGGTTCACCCACCAACATGACAACTAGTAAATATTCACCCTTCTAAAAAATTTTAAATCGACAACGGCGAATGGAGCAACATAGCAGAATCCATATAATAGTGCCGGTGCTCTCTGTAGGTTTTAAATATATATTAGATATAAAAAAAATTACAGGCGCATTTTAAGTTAATAAAAGCATTATTCTTTTTTTTTTCCAGATGATTTTACTCTGAAAAACTTCTATTATATCCACATATGCATAAATCCCACTACATAAATCCCCCTAAATCCTAAAGACTGGACCTGTAAAATATTGTCATCCTCTTCTTGTTTAAACCAACCTTGACAGCATCTGAAGGAAGATCCTCCAAAATCAAGTCCAACCCCTGTATGGGAAGCTTTGTCTGAACGTTAGCAAAGGAGAAAGTCAGATTAATTGTTTTCTGTAGGTTGTAGGACACGGACAAAAATCCAAAGTATACATGTAAGCACTTCAAACACTTTTTTTTCGTTTGCCTTTGGACAGCTGTGACTCAGGAAGGAGAGCAGTTTGTCTTCTTATCAGAAGGTTGCTGGTTCAGTCTCCTCAGACTACATGTCTAAGTGTCATTTGACAAGACACTGACCTCTAAATTTCTCCTGATGGCTTTTCCATCAGTGCGTGTGTGTGTTTGTTTATGATGAGCACAACCCTGCCATCAGGATATAAATGCAGTCTATTAGTCTCCTTTTTTTTAACCAACAAAAGTAAGCAAACACTCAGTACTTTGTAACATGAGATGACAAGTCCGTGTCGCGGTGTGAACTGGAATCATATCTGTTTTAATACACACTTATTTGACAGGCCGCAATGGTAGTTACAGTAATCTGTGACTTCTGGAAACAGTATGAAGACGTTCCACTTTAGTTTTCTTTATTGCATCATGAACCTGGACAAATTGCTAACCATTTTCACACTCCAGGTTTCAGGCTGAGCAGCTCTAATATCAACATCTCGCAGCAGCTGTTCAAATAACTGAATGAAATAAGAAAAGGGCCATGAGCAGCCTTAAATAGATACCCTTCATATATAGAAACATATACAGAGATAAGTGCTGCTGAAATACCATGAGGTTTATATGTTCGCCCTTGTACATGTGTTTTGGGATGAAAGGGGAGCTTTCTCTCTGGTCTTGTATGCCCAGCAGAGACAGGCTGTAATCAAAAGGGAGTTAATTAGAGAGGACTCGGTGGGAGGCAGGGGAGCCTCAGGACTCGCCCGCCATGTACAGAAATACCCGTTTCTCTAAAACATGGGGCCAATGTACCGACTGCAGTGTCTTTGCAGTGAGTTTCACTGCAGAAAACTCAGTTTAATCATCCACACTTTGAACAAATGAACATACTTCTGTTTTAAATTCTACTTTCATACAAAATGTGGATTCTCCAGAGACATTTTAGCATTACTGCATGTATAAGAAAATACCTTCAAGTACAGAATCAACTCTACAAGGTTGTTTTATCTACACGCACTGAGGAAATATGTAAATAAAAAAGTCACATACTAAATTTAGGGTCTGTAAGTGCAGGAGGGTGAAGACTGTGAGGTTGAGAAAGAGGGAGGAGAAGCTGGAAATAGAGGGATGGATCAACATTTCCCAGTAAGTGGACTTTTTAGAGCTCAGTGAAAAAAAACGGTCAGTGTGATCGAGCAGAGAGGGCGAAGGCTTGGAAACCCTCTCTCACTCTTACTTTCCTCTCGACACTCTGTCTCCCCTCTGTTTCCCTCGGTGCCTTCTGCACTGTGTTGTGCTGTTAAGAAGATAAAACAGGATAACACATCGTGTAAGTATAGATTTATATTTGCTCTGGTTTTGAATTATGTTTTATCAAAAAATGTGGAGCTAAAGATTAGTTTTTTCCAGGGCAGGCTGTGTATCCAGACCGACACCTGCTCACATTTAGGATCCATAAGGTTCATATTTTAAGTCTACTTACAGTGTTGTGTGTGTAATGAAGTACATACAAACACATTTAAGTAGATTTAATTAAATTCTGTACATGCAGTTTTAAGATAAACTACTTGTTCTTTCACTTGAGTATTTCTGTTTCATGCTTGTTCATTCTCCTCCTCAACTACATTTCATCAAAGGGGAATACTTTACTCAAAACAATGTTTAACTAAATTACATTTATTTAATAGTTACAGTTATTTTACTGAATCACTTTGACACAAAAAACTTGTTAGTTTTTTAAAACATGGTGCCTCATTACAGATCAAATTTCCCACCAGTATAAATGTGTAATGTAGTTAAAATTAGCTTCAACTTCACAACTAAACTAACGATCAAATAGTTACAATAAGTTAATTTAGCATTAAAAATACATTTACATCTGATTTTTTTTAAGTACATTATCCTAATAAAACCTTTGCAGTAGATTTATAATGCAGGGCTCATACATGTAATTTGTCATTTTACATAATTTATTCATGCATTGATTGATCGAACATACACTGATTGACACTGATAATTTTTCATGTAAGAATATTTTTTATGATTATCTAAACTTTGCCAGTGGCTTCATCTGTGAGAGCGTTGTGAAACCTTTGTAACTTTTATTTAGATTTTGTGGTCGAGACTCCAACTTTTCTAAAACTACCAATTTTGACATTAAGCTGCAGCCATAAAAAACAAAGTTTCTTGATTTTATGTTATAATACACATTGTTACTTTACTCAACAACCTCACATCGAGTTCTGTCATACAGCATGTTAAATATTTTTAAGAAATTGAAAAAATGGAGGGAAATCTGGAGTTGAAGACAGTTTGTACTCATATGTCATGAAATGGATTTATTGCACGCAGGTTGTCTGATGGCCTTGAGTTGAAGGTAACGTGGATCCTCCAGTAAAACAGGAAATGTAATTATGCCTGTAATTATGAGGATTCAGGGGGACGTGCCTATATCTTTACATCCAAGGATGGAGACCCAGCCCACGATCTAGTCCAGCAGAGTACACACAGTCAGTTTGACCACACATGGAGGGGGGGGGGGCTTCACACTGTACAGTGTAAATCAGAGCAGGTTCACTGAAGCATGAAGCTGATTAGAAGCTTGTTGTTACAGCGTAGCAGTGTGTAATTACACACCATCTTCAACGGGTCTTAAACGGTAGCAGACTGAGTAGCCTTAAGGTCACACTGAGCAGGATGGAAAGAATAATGGCACAAAAGTTATACTGGGTCAGGAAGTTTACACAGTCCAATGTTCTCTCAGTAAATGCAGCTTTCCCTCGAAGCAGAAATATCTCCATCAGGTCTGTGCTGCTGTGGCCTGCTGTGCAGCTGCTGCTGCTGCCCAGTGTAAGTATAGGGGCAGCAGCCGCAGGTCTCCCACGCCTCTGTGCGCCCTCTAGAATATAGCTTCCTCCTGGCTTTGGTGTGGTGGATGGGTGGCCTCCCTCTACTTTACAAATTATAAGGCCTTCTGCGCCAAACTCGCTGTCTCCACCCCAAATAAGTAATGGCTACTCTGCTGCCTGCTAAAATAGATCTGGTACAAGATGAGAAACAGGAGAAAAGTCAAGATGGATACTGGAGTTACATGTCAGATAGAAACAGCTCCTGAAAACATTGTTTTACTCCCTCAGTATGTGTCTGATGCATGAAAGACTGCTTGACTGTGGTCATCGGCTGTTCCCGACATGAGCATTGGGACACATCAGTGGGTTAAAGGAAAAAACTTAAGAGGTCGCAAGATGATTGAATAAAGTATCTTGGTTTTTGTCTTTTCTTATCCCACAGTTTGTGACACACAATACAGAGATAGGTTCACAATGTGGAAATGTTTTTATCTTTAGAGGATCAATACCACTCTGTTCAATATTTTTTTTCTCAGATTTAGGGTTTGTGTTGCTAAGCACAAAGACGGTGTATTGTGGGAAACAGCATGACTGTCCAAAGTTAAAAAATTCCCCTACAAGTTCCTCTGAATCTGCAGTCTTGTTAACATGCAAACTTCCGTAAGTCACTGCACAAGGTCACTGGTTGTCAAAAACAGTGTGTAACTCCTTGCCGTTCCTTTCTGTTTGTGTGCAAATTTAAAAAAAATAAAGAAAAATGTTCATTTTTGAGCTTTATGGGTGCTGATAGATTTTGTTACCTTTGAACAAAGCCAGGCTAACTGTTTTCTAGTGTTTCCTCTCTGTTGCTAAGCTAAGCTAACCACCTCTGGCCTCTTGTTTCATAGTAAATACTCAGGCATGAGAAAAGTATGAATCATCTGGTCTAATTCTCAAAAATGTGTGTTTTTCCCAAAATTCCAAACTATTCCTTCAGGGAGTCTTAAACCACTTTTGTCTAATTAAATTTGAAAATATTTCCTCTTTTGATGCTAAATTTAAGATTGTTGTCGTTGCAGGAGAGAAGAAGATGAAGTCCGCCTCCCTTTGTCTCGTCACCTGTGTGACCCTGCTCTCACTGTGCTGCAGTGTGTGTCAGGCTTCACCTCTGTTTTACAACGTATCAATGGACGGCAGCGGTGATGAAGCAGAGCTGGAGCTCCTT
Organism: Acanthurus leucopareius; assembly: GCA_029814765.1. Lineage (NCBI taxonomy): Eukaryota > Metazoa > Chordata > Actinopteri > Acanthuriformes > Acanthuridae > Acanthurus > Acanthurus leucopareius. The sequence goes on along the minus strand of JAQMCX010000048.1, from coordinate 10,816,031 downwards.
CCAGTTACAACTCGAGCACCTGTTCACATCACTGTAACCACTGGACCTCCCAGCCTCACCAACACCATCACCACCACCATGATCCGCCTGAAGGACTTCGTTCTAACCCGAGTGGTGGATTTCCTGCAGGAGAATCTGCTCATCATCATCGTTGTGACCTCTCTGCTCATCGTCATGGTGTTCATCATCTGCTGTGCATCTGCCATGAGTCACAAACGCAAGCTGGAGGCCTACAAACCGCTTCCAAATCCACCCAGGAAGTACATGGCTGATAAGACAAACGGGCGCAAGAACTCAGGCGACTTCCAGGAGAGACCGTACGCCGTCGACCACGTGAAGAGAGTCCAGACTCAGAGCATGGCCTCCCCCAAGAACCTGCGCATGCCCTCCAAGGCTCTGGTGGGAGAGAGGGGGAGAGACCTCAAGTCGTCGCCCCGCCAGGAGGTCAGAAAGGTCAGGGAGGCAGAGGAGGTGGAAAAGCGGAGAGAGGAGCCCAGACACAAAGAGCAGCCGAAGCACCGGGAGGAGGTGCAGCAGAGCCCCAGCACCAGCTCCAGCCATCCAGTGTGCACCTGCCATCTGAAAAAGAGCCACCATTAGTGCATGTTAGAGGCTGATGTTGTCACAAGAGCTGAAATGTTGTAACCATGACATAAAAAAAACAGATCAGACAGGTCAGTTTTACTGCACACGTGTGATAAAAAAAAGCCAGAAATGCAATGTGATTAAAGTCAGAAATCATTTTATAACTGTTTCTGAGACTTGTGCAGTTTAATGAGAAAAGATCCATCTTATAAACAGGTAATTCTTAACATGAAACATGAAACTATAAGCTATTACCTGGTGTATTATTTAAAGTAAAAAAAACAAAAAAAAATAAAATAAAAACAGCAAGATTTATGATATGTGACTAGACGTCAAAACTCAGTTGTGTTGCTGCATAAATCATGTCTTTAAATTTGCCACCTCAACATTTTGATTTACATTTAAAAAAGCATTCAACTTGACATTTATTTAAATATTATAACCGCAGCCTTCTAAGTTAAAAGTGGCTCTGAGGTCTGTTTGTCCTCACGCGCTGAAAAGACTTTAATCTTGCAGTTAATGAGCTTTTAACACAAAGTCTCAACAGCCTGAAATCATATCACTGTGCTGCTGATGAAGCTTCACTTGAAACAAAGAAATTAAATTTTTTTCTGAAGGACAAAGACAAGAAAAATTATGAGTAGCCTGTGATCTTCCGTGCTTTCAAACTGAGAAAAATTGTAAGTATTCGTGTATTATACGATATGCCTGCCAAGACAGAGGACCCTCCTCAGTTCATCCTGCTGTAAAACAACTTTGCATCTTTGTAGCAACAAAGAGCTTTAAGAGCATTAAAAGCAAAACCTTGGCTGCTGTAAATAAAGCATAATGAGGTGCTAGTAAAGTTAATTTGTTGGAAAAGTAACAAAACAGTCTCTTAATATTTACATTCATATTTACTTCATTTTGTTTGCATAATTATCATAATAATATATGTCATATCATATTGTATTTTACTTTATTAGCCCTAATTCATGAAGATTTACACCAAAAGCAAAAATTACAACTTATTTCCAATGAAGTAAAGAACGTGCATAAATCTAATATTTATATTTCCAGATATTTATTGGTTTTTAATTTTGATCTGCCTTAAACTGTCAAACATTAAGAGTACCTTTTTTTTGGTATGAAAACCTTGTGAATTGGGGTTTGAGTTTTTTAGTTTTTGAAGTAATACTTATGTAAAAGATAAATTATGCTTTTTGTTTTTAATGTAATAATTTGTGATAAGTCAAAAAACTTGAGTACAGTTGACCTATTCTGTTGTTAAATAGGTTCAACTTTGACTCATGAGCTGAAGAAGGAGATAATAAAAAAAACTCCTCTAACTCCAGTTAAATACAAAGCATCTAAAGCAAATGTTTACTGTCCGTTTGTACATTTACAGGCCAGAACTTTATTCTGTTTGAATGCTCGTTTCCATTGAACCTCAGATGTTTGCAGACAGATGCCTCCTCTTTAAGTGACAGTTTTATTGTTTACAAAATGACAATGTTGTTCTGCTTACGTTGAATAAAGTTGTTGATAACGACGTTTCTGTAATTATTGAAAAGAGAAACTGTGGAAACTTTGATGTAGAAGGACAAACTACAGGCCCGAGGAAACCTAAGATTAGAAAAGGCGAGGAAGGTCTAAAAAGGAAGATGCTCTCTACATGCACATTATGCTCGGCTCAGGAATCTGTAATTTTGAGCTGCATCCACTCAAGGATCATGGGTAACTATTTTTAAGGTAATTGCCTAAATGTTATATGTGTCATATCAGCTTTCTGGGACAAGCTGTCTTCTATCTAACATTTCAGGCCCAAGATGAGCACCCACAACACAATAACACCAACTCGACATTTTGAGGTTTGGCTTTGGTGAAGCGGCTGGCACCATCACACCCAAACACAGGGCTGCTGAAGGTATTAGAGCCTGGAGATGACGAGAGCCTCTTTTGTCCTTCACTGGCTACTGTACAAGATTGTTTAAATATTTCAGCAGCGGTAAAACAGATACATGCAGAGCCCTTTGCTCCAAAACATGAGCTCCTATAAATCATGGAGACACTGATTTGTTCCAGTGAATTTTTTAACAAAAAGTCAAAGAATTTTCAGGTCTCACATTGTGAATGAGCTATGAAATGCTGCCCTCCTGTGAGCAGAACAAGCACTGATTTATCAGTTACATATTTGTTTTACATTATATCAACCATGTGAACTTGATACTAGAACATGCTGACCACATCTGAAATCTATTGTATAAAAAAAAGTCTGACCTGAATCACAAGTAGGTCAACTTGGCAGAGATCAAACATCAAAGATGACAGGGCAGCAGCTCAAAAGCCAGCGTAACCGTGTGGCGGCTGAAACGTGAGCCCTGACAGAGCCTCGCACCAGGGTCAGATTCCCCGCTCTTTTGTCAATGAGGTGCTAAATAATTCGAGAAAATACTACCCCTTCACTTTCACTCTTCCCACCGGGTGATGGGAGGACACACGGCCACGGGACCACCCAGACATGCTCTCTGCCTGTGGACCTGTTTCCTAGATTCACTGTCTATTTGACTTTTCGAAACTTTGACCTTTGGTAACCTCAGATAAAGGAATATTTGGGACATCTGTGTTGTTCCTTTTTTTTTTTTTTTTTGTTTTAGATTTACCCCAAACCTTCTTGCTCTGTGTATTTTGACCCTTTTCACTGTTTGCCACTGGCAAACAATAAGACCTTTCAGGGAATTTGAATGGTGAAGAGGATCCAAAGAAGGTAACACAGCACCTTAAGGCTATCTTTAAACTTTGATGAGCATCTGCCTGAAAAACAGCAGCAACGGTGGTTACATCTTTAGATCATGTGAAGACCACAAACCTGCCCGAGTCTTCAGCGAGCAAAATATTACAAGAAGAGAAACATGGTGAGTGTACAAGCCTAAATGTGTTTATCATTTATTCTGATAAGTCACCCTCTATAAGGTGTTTCTTATTAGAAAATATTTGCTTTATAAATGCCAAATTAATCATCTAGTGATATGAACTGAATCACTAAGAGAAATATTCTTTTTGTTTTCTGAGTAGCCATGACTGAGTTATTTATGCTAACTTGTTAATTCACAGGTTTAAAATATCATAGAACCAAACAGCAAACTGCAACTTTGAATATTAAAAAAAAACAAAACAGATAGTTCTTATAATAATCAATCAAGAATGTTCACATAGAGGGTTCTACCTGATGAAGTCAAGACATGAAAAAGACAAAATGAGGGTAATTTTTAAGACAGACACTATCCAGAGATTTGTTTTACCTATGCTCAATAATCCCTCAGTTTTGGGTCATAATCAATTATCTATTTTTCATCAATAAAGCCTTTAATTAAAACTTAACTAACTTAACTAACTCTAATAAAGAATGCCTTTCTATGAGGTGGTATTTCCTTTTAAAGTGATACTTCAGTATGTTTGATGACACCGTTTGCTCTGTTTGTATCTGATGTGATCTTCTGTCCTCCTTCATTCCTGGCAGTGAGTCATGCTTTGGTGCAGATGTTGTGTCCTCCTGGTTCTCTGCGTTTGTCCTCTAGCCTCCCTCATAACATCTCCCTGTCCTCCTGGCTGCTGCTGTCTTCGACTTGGTTTTTTGGTTTTGTGTGAGTCCCTGGGTCTCCGTTCACTTCCTCGCTCTGTTCCTCTCAGTACTTCGGCTCTGTCTGTGGCCAGGAACCAGCTCTGTAACGTGGACCACCTGCTGCGGCCCTTCTCCGGCCTGCAGGAGCTCAGCTTGAGTCACAACCTGCTGGCTCGCTTCCCTCGCGGTCTGCCTTCGAGCCTCAAGTCCCTGCTGCTGCAAGAAAACCGCATCACTTATCTCACCTCTGGCGCCCTGCGCCACCTAGGGAACCTCACTCGCCTGGATCTGGAGGACAACCGCATCCGCGTCATCCAACCCGGGGCACTGCAGGGTCTTAACAAGCTGCAGATCCTGACACTGAAAGGAAACAAGCTTACAACCCTCCCTCTGAATCTTCCTCCATCACTGACCCACTTAGACCTCTCAGCAAACTGCATCTCAGCCCTGGACTTGCCCTCGCTGTCTGCCCTGGTCAACCTGCAGGTCCTGAAGATCAACAGCAACTGCCTGCGTTCGGTCCCTGACAGAGTCTTTGACGGTCTGCCACGTCTTCGATCTGTGGACCTCACCAACAACCTGTGGGTGTGTGAGTGTGACATCTTGTATCTTTACCGCTGGCTGCTGAGTGGCAGGTTGAAGATGGCCACGGACCTGGTGTGCTCTGAACCCATCCATCTTGCTCACCGTCTGCTTCTGAACCTCTCTGTCATGACTATCTGCCCCCGAGTCTTAAAGCCAAATGAGTGGAAACACCAGCAGGACCTTAACTTTGCACTGGAGACACTGACAGTGACACCAACGGAGCCAAATTCACATGAAAACAAGAGATATTTGGGAAACTTGTTAAAGCAAACATCACAAGAAACCTTTGCTGGACTCCTTTCCAAAAGAGCCCCCAAGACTCTTGTAATATATGAACACTACTCTTTAGAGACCCTTACCTATGAGGAGTGTTTATCCCTGAACAAAACACTTCCAGTCAGCCCTTCACACTCAGAAAACATGAATTCTCCCTCAGAGGGGGAACAGAAATGCAGAGACAACATCACAAGTCAGTATCCTCAGATTAATGCAACCTCTGCAGAAGGGACACGATCTTTGTTTTCCACAAACAGAGATGCACTCTGGCCCACTCCAAACCCACAACCACATGCACAGGACTCTGCAGTGATCATCTCTCTGCTCGCTATGTTATGTGTATTAGTAGCTCTTCTAATGCTGGCGGTGCTAATTGTACTGAAAAAGGTGCTTCTGCGCCAACAGAGGGTGGCGCCGCTTGATGTAGGATCTGGTGGATGAAATGAGCACAAACACCCAGAAACTGTTTTTAATCATTTAATTCACAACAACAACAACTTTTCATACAATATTCTGTAGTATGTTTGTGTCTGAGTTCATAAGCAGTTCACCTCAGTGCATTTTCATGCTGAATCCTAAAAAAACGGAGCAGAGATTTTGCACAATTGAGCCAAATCGAGCTAAAATGCCAAAAAATATTCAAATCAAAAACACACTTTGGCCTGTAGTTTCTGACTCATGACTTATCTCCTCTGTGTTCTTGGTAGCAACACCATCGAGCTCCTTTGTTCACATTCAAGGATCAAAGTTGTCTTAAAATATCCACTTTGAACTTTCAAAATCAGTATCAAGCATTGAGAAATTATTTCTGATCATCCCAACAAATAAACACCATTAACACTTGGCACTTAAAGATTTAAGGGGTTTTTTTTTGCTTGAATTAAAGAGAGGAACCCACAACCCCTTAATTTACATGGAGATTTTTAAAATGTATAAAACTCCCAGAAGGGTTAGAAAGGGTGATGTAGCATTATGATAAACAATCATCCAAACAGGACTGTAACATATTAACTGCTGGCTTGTACACGTTCCTCCTTTTTGTCCTGTTGCTTTAGTCTGTAGTCTGACAGCGCTGCTTTTATGGCATCTTCTGCAAGCACTGAAAGAAAATGAATGAACATTTTAAAACACTATATAAATAGAGAAATACAATTGATTTTACCAAGAAAATGAATCAAAATAAATAAGATCGAAATTTACCAACACCGTAGTGAGACATTTAGTTTTTTCCTTTAATTTCAACATCCACCTTAATGTTAATTAAATTTATAGTGTATATTAACACAAGTTTCATGTTTGCAGGCACACTGAACTGCTTTACTTCTTTCATCGTGCTGCTTTGAACTTACTAGAGCAATGAAGTTTGACTGGAGGAAGGCACAGTTCTTTGGCAATGTCTGTGTTCTTGATCTTCAGGGCTTCATCAATCTACAAGATAACAGCAGATTAATCAGTTCCTCAACAAAGAAGCAGGACTTCTAAGGCCATTATGCTCCCTTCTCATCTATGTTAAAACAACTCACCGACTTCCCTTTCACCCACTCTGTTGCTAAAGAACTGGAGGCGATGGCTGAGCCACAGCCAAATGTCTTGAACCTTGCATCAACGATCTTGCCATTTTCATCTACTTGGATCTAGAAATAAACAGACAGGCAAACATGTAGTAGCACAATAGGAGACTGGCAGTCATGACAGCAGTATTCCTGCTCCTGACCTTCTCCTTACCTGAAGTTTCATTACATCACCACAGGCTGGAGCACCCACCAACCCCGTCCCCACATTCTTGGCGTTTTTGTCCAGAGAGCCCACATTTCTTGGGTTTTCGTAGTGGTCTACCACCTTAAGGGAAGTCACAAACAGAAAATGACATATTATTGCTCTGTTGCTATCAGTCATGTGCTGACAAGATAGGACGCAGCTGGTGAAGTTAGCTACAACTAAAGCTAATGTCAGACAACAGTTGTCGATAACACTCAGGTGACAAGTTATGAGTTAACAGTTTAAAAATGAGATTGGTTAACGTTACCTTTTTGTGATATGAACAGATCGCACTCAGCTGCGGGTTGAGTAACCTTCTGCTATGAAAAAGCAGCGAGGACGCACAGTTTCGTAAAGACACAATCGCCATGTTCAGATCTCGATGAGGAACGGAAATCAACGAGTGAGCGCGAGTGAAGAGAGTCACCTTCTGTTGACAAACAAGCGAAGAAGTGTGGGTTCACCGCGGAGCGAGCGCCCACTAGCGGCGAAAAGCAGACGCTACACACTACGTTGTCCACGGTGACAGGCTCCGCCTCTCACGATGCTGCTGGCTTGTTAGGCTGTTACCAGGCAGACAGCATTTCCAACATGGCAGCGTCGAGCAGCGCAGAGCAAACGCAGTTGCAAGATATGGAGGAGGAAGATGCGGGAATGGAGGAGAGGGAAATGGAATCGGACGAAGGGGAGGAGGAGGGCATGGGAGAAGAAAATTCAGACGATGAAGAGGACGATACGTCGGAAGACGAGAAAGAAAATGAAGCCGAGATCCAGAGGCTGGAGGAACAGGTAATTAGCCAACAACCAAGCCAAGCTCGCTTAACTAGCGTTAGCTGACGAGCTAATGGGAATGAATGGATGGTAAACACAGTCAGCTAGAGCAAGGCAGACGCGTAGAAATTATGAGCTGCTCCGTCCAGATTTGCCCTTACAGCCACTGTAACGTACCTGCGTTAGCCTCTGTTTTCCAAAACAATTAAAAAGAGTGCTTATTATTCTAGCTACGTCATTGACATAGCTATCGTGATTAACGTTAGCAATGGAGCTAATCATTGATGCTAATGACTCGTCTCGTGTCACACGCGCCTTTTTTACTGTGTCCAGTATAACATTACATTACATTACATTCCTGTGTAGTTATTACAAAAGTACGTGTCAGTATAGAGTACATACTGCTTTAACTTTATTCTGTGTCACGAGGTGTTAAATCTGATGGCTTGACTACGTCCCATAACGTGTTAATAACATTATTGCAGCTTTACATCTAACACTCAGTTTATTATGCACGCCTTGCTAAAACTAAAACAGCCCTGCAATAAATCATGAGATACTTGCAATGTAGTAATATTGTTTATTGTCTTATCCTCCTTTCATCTGTGTGTTCTTTCAGCTGTCAATCAATGCTTTCGACTACAACTGCCATGTGGACCTCATCAAACTACTGAAGCAGGAGGGAGAGCTCTTCCGTCTGCGAAAGGCAAGGCAGAAGATGAGTGAACTGTTCCCCCTCACTGAAGGTTGGCGCATGTCTACTTTTGTTTTTGGGGTCAGAAGAATCATTTGATTGCTGCTGAAACTCAATTTTTTATTGAATCCTGCAGAGATCTGGCTGGATTGGCTCAAGGATGAGATCCGTCTGACAGAGGAGGAGCCAAACCGGGAGAAAGTGTATGAACTTTTTGAGAGAGCTGCAAAAGATTATATCTGTAAGTGCATCACTTCATTGCCTCTGACTTTTGGTGGACATTCAGTAATTACATGATCTTAATATGTAATTGTGTGTGTCTATGTGCAGGTCCAGATATCTGGCTAGAGTACGCTCAGTATTCAATTGGTGGCATGGGCTCACCAGGTGGGATAGAAAAGGTGAGATCCATCTTTGAGAGAGCTATGACAGCTGTCGGACTTCATATGACCAAGGGACAGATGTTGTGGGAGGCATACAGAGAGTTTGAGAACGCCATTCTGTCCACAGTACAGGTAAGTGTTTCAGTCACTTACTCCAAGTGTTTAGGAGAGATTAGCTTAAACACTTTTCTCTGGAGTCCATTGATAATAGAAATAGTGCAATAAAGTATGCTATGTCATGAAAATATGCTCATTTATCTAAAATACAAATATTTTAGAAGTGAGTTGAATTATTTAAGTGTGAAACTAAATCTGCCTTTTCCTTTTTACACCATTTTCTCTGCTGTGTTTCCTCTCAGCCTCCCCCTGGCAGGATTCCCAGCCATGAGGAGCAGGAGCTGCTGAACACTCAGCTTGAGCGAATCCATACTCTGTTCCGCCGCCAGCTGGCCGTCCCCTTAATGGGTGAGCATGACGCCTCTTATGTCCAGACGGGCTGTAAAATGGAAAGGATTCATGTTGTGAGAGCCGTATGTCACAACCCACCTGAAAAGCAGCGAAACACCCCATTTAAAAAAGATAACGCTGCCTTGTGCGATGAGTCGAGCTCGCACAGTTGTGATGTGGCTTTTGAAATACAATACAGATTTAGAAAGAGAATCCTCTTCTTTAGGCTCTGACCAAGCTTTCAGTTTGTTACAGTAGTGTACAAGAGAGAACCAGATGGTAATGTCTAATGCAGATTTATTTATTTTCTGCACATTTTTGCAGTGCTTTTACACCTCTCTTATCTGATCTTTCGGGTCTATGAGATGTTCACTTGAGTATGGGACTGAGGCTGGGCAGTGTACATTAAAACATCTGCATTCTCACATTCCTGCACACTAAATCAAACTTTATTTTTATTAATGTTTCTCTTGTAGAGCAGCATGGTGGTTATCTCTGTGGTCTCATAATAGGAAGGTTCTAGGTTTATACTAGGCCTTTCTGTGTGAAGTTTGCATGTCCTCCTCTTGCCTGCGTGGGTTTCTTCCAGGTGCTGTGGGTTCCTCTTCAGTCCACAAACATGCAGCTTGAGTTAACTTGTGACTCTAATTTGTCTGTGGGTGTAAATATGAGAATAAACAAGAGTTTATCTTTAGTGTGTGTGTGTGTGTGATCTCCAAACAGTCTGTGTGGTGTGTGCATGCTAACTGATAATGCTGAAAAAAGGAAATGTACCTTTTACACTGAGCTCTGTTGCTTTGTAGACATGGAAGTCACTTATGCAGAGTATGAGGAGTGGTCTGAACACGGGGTGCCTGAGACTGTCACACATCAGTACAAAAAGGCTTTGCAGCAGATGGAGAAGTGCAAACCTTTTGAGGAGTCGCTGGTAACTGATTTACATTGATTGGCTGAAATTATATCTCTTACACTTTTTCTCCTTTATGGTTTCAAAATACTCGTGTAGTTTTAACATCTGCTCGTGTTGTCTCTCTGCAGCTGGCAGCAGAACCTCCTAAGCTGGCAGAGTATCAGGCTTACATCGACTTCGAACTAAAGGAAGGAGACCCAGCACGGGTCCAGATAACCTTTGAGCGGACTCTGTCAGAGAACTGCCTGGTACCAGACATGTGGGCAAAATACACCACATATCTTGTGAGTATTTGTCAGTGTTTTGCATGGTTTCTGTCCTGCTGTGTTTGCTGTATAGAGTTTGGAATCATTTCATATGCCATTACCTCCCAGTCTGACTGCTCTTACTCACCGCCTTAAACAGCCAACTTCATCATCTGCCAGCAAGAGCTTAACAAATGTAATCACAGTGTTACACTGAATTTATCTTGATTAAATTGCTGCCAGTGAATTATCCAACAGCTCCTCTTGCAGTTGATCGGAAAAGAGTGAAGTGAATCCATTTAAAAGTGTGTTTATGTTTTTTTCAGTTAGCCAGGTGTCCAAATCCCTGTTTGTTTACATGTGTACTATTCCAATCAAATGTTAATGATATGGCTGATTTCCTGGGTGATTAGCAGCATGTGAAACCAACCAACACCTTGATGAACTATATTGTGTAGGATGTTACAAAATTGGGATTCTTCTGTAAAAAAAAATTTAATCATTGTATTTATTGTGTTCATAGAGAATTTTAACCAGTGTTTTGTTGTGTTCTCTACAGGATCGCCAGCTGAAGATTAAAGACTTGGTTCTCCCCACTCATGAACGTGCTGTCAGGAACTGCCCCTGGACGATGGGCCTTTGGAAGAGCTACCTGTTGGCTCTGGAAAGGCATGGAGCGGACCATCAGACTGTGTCAGGTAACAGCTAGAGTGCATGTGCAGCATTAAGCTGTTGTAGCTCAGTCGCTTTTTTCATAGAGTTTCTGTGTTTTAAATTATGTATGTATTTCTCACAAATATAAGTCAAATGAGCCCTCATATTTTGAGACATTAAACTATTAAAGATGCAAAACTATGAGATGTTGGTGAACCACAGCTGTCTTGAATATGCTTTAAATTATTTGCTTGTATGGGAACACAGACACTAATTTTATATTAGAACATGCATGGACTTCTCATTTAGTTCATTTGTCTTCCTTACAGATGTTTTTGAAAAGGCACTGAATGCAGGTTTCATTCAAGCGACAGATTATGTGGAGATTTGGCAGGCGTACCTCGACTACCTGAGGAGACGTGTGGATTTCAGCAGAGGTGAGAGCAGTTGTGTGAGAAAAAAAATGTGTGTTTGTGTTTGGAAAAACTCTTAAACTCACCTGTTGCTCCCTGCTGTGGTGTTTCATCTTCTGTAGAATCAAGTAAAGAGTTAGAGGAGTTGCGAGGAGCTTTCTCACGATCTCTGGACTACATGAAACAAGATGTTGAAGAAAGTAAGTGGATTTGAGTCAAACTGGATTTTTAATTATTATTATTATTTTTTTTTAGTATTCATGGTTTAGTTTCCATATAATACATTGTCTTTGTGTCACTGTAGGGTTTGGTGAAAGTGGAGATCCTTCTTGTATCATCATGCAGATATGGGCAAGGATAGAGGTAAGCTGTGTTACTATGAAGACCATTTTCAAGAGATGGATTTGTGTCTGGTTAAATCCCATTCAGCCCTTTGTTTAATCTGTTTGTGTGTGTGTTATTTTGACTTATTTTATTTTGAAGGCAAAATTTTGTTAGTGTGTTGCTGCTGACTCAATGAGCTTGTAATATACTTTATTATACTGTACTACCAAATCATTATGACATCACTAGTAAAGTTCAAATACATGTTGGAGGACTAATCTATGGCAGTACCTGTCAGAAAATATAACTACGTTGTTTTACATCAGAGTCTTTCATAGTTGGAGGTGGGTCTCCTCATGCGCTCTTAACAGTTTCAGGGCAGGTTAAGTGAATGATAAAGGCCTCAGGATAGTCCCTTGTGTAGTTTGAAGCTATATCAAACAGAAATATTAGGCTATCTTGGATCAATTGTTAATGTCTGTGTCATTAAATAATAAAATCACAAACCCTCAGGCATCTAAGACTTTCAGACCCCTGAATTATGCATGTAAAAGATCACTATTGATGTGATAATCTTTTTGTTTTTACAAGGTCTATGAAAATAATTCAATTTTAATAAAATAAGTAGGAAGCATTCTCTATGATTCTTGCTTTTTTCTTAAATATATTTTTTTCTATCAGGCACTCCACTGCAAGAACATGCAAAAAGCCAGAGAGCTGTGGGACAGTATCATGACAAAAGGAAATGCCAAATATGCAAACATGTGGCTGGAGTATTACAACCTTGAGAGGTTTGTCAGTGCATGTCTGCTAAAAGTGTCAGCTCATTTAAATCAGGGCTTAAAAACATAACTGCCTACTGTTGTTTTACTGGATTTCTATGTGAGGCACTTTCAATTATCTTGTGACTGAATGGTACCTTATATAGTCCTTGCTGTTTTTCATTACCTGTAGGTCTTATGGAGATGCTGTACACTGTCGGAAGGCTCTCCACAGAGCAGTTCAGTGCACCTCAGACTACCCTGAGCATGTGTGTGAAGTCCTGCTCACCTTCGAGAGGGTGGAAGGTGAGTCCTAATGAAAAAACTCCACTTAACAGAGGACTAATGAAGATTTTCAAGAATTACAGCTTGTCTTTGTATTTTATGTCCTCACTTACAGGTTCTCTGGAGGACTGGGACATTGCAGTGCAGAAGACGGAGACTCGGCTGAACAGGGTCAATGAGCAACGAGCAAAGGTAGGGGCATGTTTCAGCCTGGGACCAGCCTGATTTATCATTTAGCTGCTTTTTTCTGACACCACAGTGCCATGTTTATCTGTTAGGTGGCCGAGAAAGAAGCTAACATGGCTCGACAAGAGGAGGAGAGAGCTGATCAGCGGCGGAAGGCCAAGTCAGAGAAGAAGGCTCAGAAGAAGGGCCAAAAGGGACCTCATGCTGGGGAAAAGAGGAAAGCAGAGCATGATGATTATCACAACGAGTGGAACGAGGACTCGGGTCAGTAATGAGGATGATATAGTGAACATTAATAATTTCAAGAAATTCTGTGTTTTCTAATTATTCTTTTCCAACAGCAGAACAAGCTCCTAAACGGCACAGAGGAAATGTGGACCAAACCGGAGAGGAATACATGGAGACTGAGACAGGACTCTTTGGGAAGAACGCTCCTCCTGGCTTTAAACCTGCTCCACCTGGCGCCAAAAAGGCCCAGCAGGGAGCTGAAGCTGCTGCCCAGAGGCAGAGCGATGACAAGCCAGAGCTTCGCAACGATAACAACAGTGTTTTCGTCAGTAACCTGGCGTACACGCTGGAGGAACCAGAGGCAAAGCTCAGGACGCTGCTCGAGACGTGTGGTCCCATCTCACAGATTCGCCTTGTCTTCAGCAACAAAGGGAACTTCAAAGGCTACGGTTACGTGCAGTTTGAATCCCCGGTGTCTGTCCCTGAAGCCCTGAAGCTGGACCGACGGGACGTGGAGGGAAGGCCCATGTTTGTATCACCTTGTGTAGATAAAAACAAGAATCCTGATTTTAAGGTAAATATCAAACACGAACACAACTTGAAATGTAATTAATAAAAAGTCATTAATATAACTGGTGAACCTTGCAAAAGCCCAGATATCAATAAATACAAGCGACTGCTTTACATTGATGTTCCTTAGGTGTTTAAGTACAACACAGCGATGGAGAAACAAAAAATCTTCATCTCCGGGCTGCCGTTCTCATGCACTAAAGAGCAACTGGAGGAAATCTGCAAAAGTCACGGCACCATCAAAGATGTTCGTTTGGTCACGTATCGCTCAGGAAAACCCAAGGTGAGGCGCACAGAGGGGGACAACGTCCAGATGTCCGGCTAAAAATAGTCATCATAACTTAGCTAATGATAACCACCTCTGACCATGCAGATGCTGAGCATGATCACGATGCGTAGAGTCTGTCGTTCATGTATTAACCCTCTCTTCATGTGGCTCTGCAGGGCCTGGCTTACGTTGAGTTTGCAGATGAAGCTCAGGCTTCTCAGGCGGTTCTGAAAATGGACGGCATGGAGGTTGAAGGCAACAAAATCTCTGTTGCTATAAGTAACCCTCCTCGCAGGAACGTGATGGATAAACCTGGCTCCAGCAGGCTCACGGCAGACCTGATGCCCCGTCAGGCCTACGGATCGTAAGTTTGTTCACTCAGTCGTCTGTCATGACCACTGATATGTCAAATCTGTATCTGCACAGAAACAAAGCTGTATTTTTTTTTTTTTTTCCAGGAGAGGAAGAGGACGCACTGGCCTCTCTTTACTTCCTCGCTCCCTGCACCGACAAAGTGGGCCTGTAAGCAAAGTGGAGAATGGGACTGCAGCATCAGCCAGCGCTTCAGCCAATGCAGCCGGAGAGACGAAACCTTTGTCGAATTCAGACTTTGCCAGGATGCTTCTCAAAAAGTGAGAAGATGAGCGAGAGAACTTTGACTGCCTTCACAATGAAAGCCATCTTGTGTCCTTACAAATTAGAGTTGGGGATTTTTATCTGATTGGTTACCTGGCCTCCCTTTAATTCTTCTAGCTCCTTCCCTCCTTCACAAACCCTTTTCAACCAAGACTCTTTACCTGTGTGGCTGATTGTTTTGATTCATTTTGTTCTGTTTTGAAAGTGGCTGACAAGCTTTTATGTTTTTCTTTCATTTTTCCTTTTCTTTTTTTAACAAAGAGTGTATCATATTTGTGTGTAAATATACTGTATCTAAAATAGTATGCCTCATGTTGCAGAGTGTCGTCTTTTCTCGTGTAATGTGAAAGGTATCTAAGAAAAACTTATGGGAGAGTATTTTTTTAAATATTCAAAGCAGCCAAACTTGTGAATGTTGTTTAAAGAGGTTATATGCAAAAGTGCAGATGTGGTGTAATATAGTTGGGGTGTGTGTGTTTGTGTGTTTGAAAGAGAGAGATATTCCCGAGATTTTTAGGAAAGGTGAGATTTTGTTGTGTAACTTATTTTTTCCTCTTGAAGACACAGCAAACAAGGCTAGCAATGATTTTCTGACTGTACAATGCAACTGACTCATTTTCACTTTATATCATCTCTAAGTTGCCATCTGCTGATAATTGTCAGTATTGTGATGCTATGAAGCCCTAGAGGGTCCTGCTAAGTAGTATTAGTTAATCGGCCAATTCTTGACCCTAGGGCTTGTTATTACAGTATTAAAACTGCCCACATGTCATGTCACACTGCTAACGCTTGATATCAGTTATAGTATTTACAGAACTGCTATAAGTACATGATCTCATCTCTTTCATCACTGTTAATGTGATCTGTCTCTTCAGGGTGAAAATGTCATCAAATCACTGATGTTATTTCAAGTATCAGTCTGATTTCAGAGGGAAATGAAATGAAGTACCTTCACTTTGTTAAAAACTAAAGAATGAGCATGTCAGCAGGATGTTCGTGATGCTGAGCCGATGTTTTAATTTGTTGCTATGGGGGCCAGACACATCCCTGACTAATGTGTCAGTGCTTTAGCCTGGCTTTAAAATGTTTTACAGTTTTGATCTTCAACTTCATGCGAAAACTAATTTTCTCAGAAGTTTTTATCTGTATCAGTAAGTTGATATATACAGATTTTTAATTATTTTTTTTAATTTTAAGGACAATTTCAACCTCTTGCATCTCAAATTTTGAATGGTTTGCTTTTTTTTCTGTTGTGGTACATTGAATATATATAGACCTTTGACTATTGATGGGATAAAACAAGACATTTGATGACATCACCTTGGACTCAAGGAAACTTGATGGGCATTTAAGAAAATAAGCAAATGTATTAAAATAACAGTCTTGCAGCCCTGCCTTGATAGAAAAGATGTTTAAGAGTTAAAATACATTAATGCTAGAAAGTACATGTAGAATTCCGCTGTTTACGCTGCACCTTAGTATTTCCACAGTGTGGCTCACACCTGGTCTTTGTGTTCACTAGAGTGGATTTCAGTTCAGTAGTGATGCTGTCGCTGTCATCCGTTAATATTTAGGTCTGCAGCTCCTTCTACACAACAGAAGAGAATCTATGCAGTTTTTCATTTCCTTGTCATCTCACCTGACACCTCCATCATGTGTCTGCTCGTTTGGATATTAACAATTCAGTTTATGTACATAATGTTCAGTATGATATCTCAAAAAGGTTACCATAGTTTGTAATGAATATAAATCTATGTTTTCAAAACAGATGGAATACAAGCTATATGTATTGCTCTCACCACAGTGGCCTAACCTAAAAAAAAATCTCAATATGTTGGTCTCTAGAAGTCACCTGTTTTATGTTCAGTACTAAAAGGTGGTATGTGTGCATTGTCGTTGTTTTGTAACATTTCTATATTCAGTGTTTTAAATTTGGTATAGAGGTAGGTAATAAATGGCTATTTTTTTGTTTAGTCACAGTATTTATTTTCCTTCTGGTGTCATTCTCTCCTCCTGTGTTTTTGGGTCCTGTACAAAAAAAAGAAGAACTTGTGTCATGTATTTTTTTTCTGGTCTAAAACTTGTTTTAATAAAATCATGTAAATCATCTTTGACCCCAGTTCAACACTCTCAGCTTTGTTTGTTCTACGGAAAAAAGTTTACAACCTAAAGACAAAATGAAAGTTAATAGAACACCTTTATTTTAAAATAAAATAAATAATAAAGTACATTAAAGTGCTTTACAGTGTCAAGAGACATCATCTTTATCCCAAAGATCATCAACTAAATATTCACACACTAAACATTCCCAGTGGAAATCACTGAAACGTCTCATGTCAAACATGATAAAAAAGCTCTTTTCCCTCCTCACATCCCCAGAGGTCAAACTTCAGAGTGAATGTAACAATATGGCAAAATGGTTGCAAACTGAATGTGGTCAGAAGATTTGTCTTCATTATAGAGGAGAAAGATTTGTATGAAATCCAAACACAGCAAAACTAGATTTCACCTAAACATCCTTCAGCTGTTTCAATAAAATCAGCAGCCCAAACTAAAGTGAGCTGTCAATAAGGCTGGATATGACTAAGTAACAATTCAATGCATTTTATGATAACATTATTTAACAGCTTTTAGGTGTATCTGAGCTTCTCCCTGCACGCTCTCATCTCATGCTCCCTTTTTCCCTCCGTCACCAGCTCAGTTGTGGATCGGGATGGTCTGTTTGCAGTCCAGACAGGCCTGGTCCTGACTGGCTGCTGGCAGCCCCACAGTGTGCTCTGTTGTAGAAATCAACAATGTGTCCAGCGTCATCTCTGTACATTTGGCTATAAAGCGAATGAAGGGCCGTACATCACCTTCATTGGCTGTGTCTAGAGCTGCATAATATTCAGCCCTTTGCTCTTTGCGAATAGTGATGGGTGGGTACCGCGCTTGCATAAGCACAAGGTTCATGAGCAGTCGTGATGTGCGTCCGTTGCCATCTACAAACGGGTGAACATAAACCAGTTTGTAGTGGGCGAGAGCTGCGTACTCCACCGGGTGCATCTGCAGAGCCTCCTCAGAGTTAAGCCACTGAACCAGCTCCTGCATGTGTCTCTGCAGGTCCTGAGGGTGCGGGGGGATGTGATGGCCCACAAACACCTGGTTGGTCCGCAGCCTCCCCCCCTCCACAGGATCCACATAGCCAAGCACCCTCCGATGAATCTCCAGGATGTCGCTGACGGTGATGGTTCCTGTTCTGGACAACAATGTGGTGTTAATGTACTTCATGGCTGCATCCACGCCAATGGCCTCATTCTGCTCCTGCAGGCTCTTTCCAGGAACAGCGTAACGCGTCTCGATGATATGACGGATCTCAGATAGAGTGAGCGTGCTGCCTTCAATGGCCACCGTGTGGTAAATGTGGTGGTAGTAGGTCTCCTCCATCACTCGGCGGAGTGCAGAGTTGCCTTTAGGAATAGACATAAGCCGGCGAACTTTACTGTCAATGATGCCAAAGTAACGCTGGTCAATTTCTTCCACCAAGGGAAGAGTTCGGTCTCGGCTGACCAGAGCTCTCTCATTACACGGTGAGATGGCCAAGGCTTTGGTGTAGAGGTGGTCTGCCTGGACAACATCTTTCTCCTCCTCCAGAATGGTCCCCAGCTCCGTTAGGGCATCCACAAACTCTGGATTCATGCTGAGTGCATGTACAAGCAGCTTGTGAGCCTTCTCTCTCTTCCCCAGTTTTTTCATCTCCAGAGCCTGCTGCAGCGCCGCTTTCGCCTCCAGCACCATCTCTGCAATCAGAACATGACGGACATTGTCAACTCTAACACAGAACATTCAAGACCTCCAGAAATCATGCAGAAAACTAATATTTACTACCTTAAATAATAAAAAAAATTACAATTGATGTCAAAGGGTAAAAGAATTGACAGAAAACAATCTATTTAATATGAGTGAATGTTAGGTTTCTCTCCTGATAAATCACTTAAATGACTACTAAAATTACTCTTGAGATCCTACTACATTTGAAAAAAGACATCAGGAAAATCTTCATGATCCTCGTTGATGCTGTACTGGACATTACACATTATCTACTCTTAGCTTTAACATATGGTAATGAGTTGAACTAAGAATTTACGAGTTTAACGTATTACAATGATCTGTCTGTCTGTACCTTTGCTTGGCTTGGACCTCTGAGGCAACACATCAAGGGCAGTGAAGGGGATTGTGAGGCTGGTGGACTGCACAGCTGGAGACGGCGGTGGGCTTCCCCACAGCTGGCAGCGGAGCTGAGCAATGCCCTTCAGGGCGGCGCAGCACTGGTTCTCCACCACCACCATGGGCATCAGGAGGGCCACCAGAGAACCGACGAGGACACACAGCAGCGGGCCCCATCCTCCGAGGACACGGCCGCTGGTGTAACGCCACATCGTCACAGCAGCCATGATGACTCCAGGTTAAGTTTTCCATCCTCTGGTAACGCGGTACTCCATGTATATCCACCCCAGCTAAAAGAGCCGAGGGGCGGCTGACAGGAGGGAAAACCCGGTAAACATAACAGCTGAGTCACCACACTGTCGACGAAACCCGGCTCAGTTAAAAACTATTAAGGCTCTTCCGTTAGCTAACAAGCTGTCTGTCGCATTTATGTTACTTTAAGCTGAAACTCTAAAACACCGGCCACGTTAACAGACGTCGGTTGACTTGTTCTCGGCGTCAGTTCATTTGTGTACAAAATACACATCATCAACTTCCTCGGTATCAACGTCTGAACATCCTGGAATATAATTGGTCAATAATTTAAAGAAGGGCGGCGCTGATTGGCTATGAAAGTGGCATAACAATAAATGGTTCGTAGTCGTCTCTGATTGGTTGATGTAGAAACATTCTGTTCTCACTGCAGCCTTTCTGTCAATGTTTAATATTCTATGATAACAATCCAAGATATGGCCAATGTATGATAAAAACACGTGTAGTTCGACGTGATACATGTATTTTTTATTCAAATTATTTTTTTTTACCCTTTTTCACCTGATGCGACCATAAACCTTTAAAACATATCTAATTTATTTGTTTCCTGTTTAAAATTTGTACTTTTTCTCCCACCCATTGATGTTTTGTTGCTGTTGTAAATTTAGATCTGTTAAAAGATAACTTGTTCTTTGGAAATTAAATGTTAATTTTTGGGCGAGATGTGATTTGTGCATAGTTAAAAGAAGAGTTACCTAAGAGATACCAATATGATTTCTTGCATTGCAACTGGTGATCACAGGTAGCCACTTACTCCCATTACAAATGACACAAACAGAGGTTAACTGACTACAGAAAGTAAGTTAATGACTGATATGATTTGGTCTACCAGGCTTTTCTTCTTATTTTATTTTATTTTATTAAAAGAAAGAATAAAAATATGTTAGAATAATTACTGTGCCTTGATAGACTTGTCTGGCAACATCATTCTATTTCTGGGAATGAGGGGGCTTTATGTACTTCTGCATCATTTGCAATAAGGAAATGAAAAAGAGGAGCTTTTTTATTTTGTTTGTTTTTTTGTATGGTTTTTTTTTGCAGATCCAGCTTTGCTAACAGACTTTACTTCCCTATCATTTTAATGCAAATGTACAAACAAACAGAAGAGGGCAGCATCGCTCTGTGATGCAATCATCACAGTAACATTACAGCATCTCCTACGAGGACTGTGGTTGCTCTGTAGGCCTCAAAGTCAGTATAATCAATATTTTCCCTATCCCATCCAGTTTTTTAATGCTACAAAAAGATAACTGTCTATATTAAGTCAGATTAAAAACTTCCCCACAGTTTTCTTGAAATGTCTCTGTATTAACATTTGTGATCCTTCAGTTTTTGTCTTACAGATTTGTTAGATTTCATGTGTTTTTATTCAAAGCTTTTATACTTATGACAGTGTCATCTATTTTTAGTGAAACTGCCTTTACAGAAATGACCACCAGCTGGAAAAAGCCTGGGGTGATGAGGATTGATTCCTGGCCGCATGCCAAAGCCAACACTATCAGATGTATCTTCAGCAGATGGCCGACTATCAGCTCTAAATAGCTGATATACACAGACAGTCTGTCTGACTGTGCAGCACCACACTGTCTGCACAGACCACAGAAAATTATGAATGAACAGCCATGTAGGTGATTTTGTGTGCAGTTAGAGATTTAGTGGTACCGTTTGAAATATGGGGTTTTACATTTGTCAAGTGCTGTGTTGCACATAGTGTACTCACAGTGAGCTCTGGAGCTGCACACTAACATCATTTACCACCACAGAGTCCCTCTGTGCTGCACTGACCCACAGCAATTCCACCTTGGAGGATAATAGAGTAGCTTGTTCACGTGTGCTTGAGCTGCATTATTTCTTTACTCTCATTTTTCATGCACTTTATCGCACACATCTCACGGCAAGGAGGAGGCTGTAGTGAACTATATTGGCTGAGAGTGCATTTACTTTGATTTCTTGTTTTCTGATAGAGCAAAAGAAAAAAGAAAGAAAGAAAAGAAAATGGAAGAAAGAAAAAAGAAAGGAAGAAAGAAAGACAGAAAAGAAGTTGGAAATTATTTAATGAACATGCTGCTAAGGATTAACTGTGATGGGGAAAAGAATGACTAACTGCCGCCTGTGGGACACAAGCTTAAAATTCATTGTATCTGTGGCTCAAATCAGACTGAACGCTGTATAATTTTGCCACAACACCAAGACACTTTATTATTACTCTTTGGCTCAGAAGCAGCTTTCACTCCATGAGGCATAAAACCAGGCCTATAACGGACTGCAGTGAGAAGAAAAAAGGACAAGGCCTTTGCAGGTTTGTATTCCCACATGTATTTTACAACAAAAATGAACAGATAACCAAAAGGTGTTTCAAATTCTTGACTTTCTTAAGACTATTAAGATGACCTTTAACTCAACATCCACTGACAACATCACACTGCTGGATATTTTTCCAAAAAGAATCATAAATATCCATTATAAAAAGCATACAATTAGTATAAAAAAGAAAAAATGTATACAAATAAGAGTAAATGAAAGTAAAGGCTATAACATGAGATGACTAAAACTGTACTGACAAATGTAGAGGTTTAGGTTAGCCATACATCTTTATAAAATACAAAATTTTCAATGTGAATATCCAGTTCAGAGGGTGTTAAGGTTAGTATGCATATCATGAGCTTTTATAATGATCTAAAGCTGCATTTAGAGCTGCACTTGAAAATAATGGATCACCCTTCATGTCAAAAGACTGATTCAGTCCTCCTTAAATCACTGAATCCTGAGATATCTCCTGTGAGACCATTACTCATGATAGAAAGACTCACACTCTTATCACCCACCTCAACCTCAGGCCTCCTCGCTGAGAGGGTTAGATAATGTCTATTAGATAAGGTATTGGGGGAGGCTTGAGGCTTACACAACAAAATATCTGTAATAACAATTGTCAATTCTTTAAATAAGTTTTTAAAGTTAGCAGAAGTTACCACGTGTGGAAATATTTAACTTAAACAGCAAGAGAACAGGTGACAGATTGTGAGAGATATTCATTCCAAGGATGATGGTTTCAGGTTTTATGTATCTTCTCATCATCATGTGTCAGCCTGGATCAGTTAAATCTTTGAAGTGCATGAGGTGCAGGTTTGGATGCTGGTTCAGTGGTGTCCTCTGATTCATCCTGTCATTGATATCAGCTGTGAAAGATGTTCTTCTATCACTTTGGTTTTGGAGCAACAGATTTCTCTTTGCTGATACACATATTTGGCCTGAGTTGTACTTGACACTTGATTTAACATCTGATTTAACATGACAAAACATGGATCTTGATCCTGGGGTCGTGGTAAACCTGTGAAGACCTCTAGTACAAAGTTACAGTAAAACAGTTACTCTAGTCATTGTGATTGATGAATCTCTCTGTTTTGTACGACTGAAAATAATTAAAAATGGACTGCAATTATATTGCAATTTCTAGTCTTGCCAACCATTGAAAGAGCTTTATAACAAGACAGCACTCACTCACACACATTCATACACTGGTGACAGAAGGGAGCAATTCAGGCTTCAATATCTTGCACAAGGACACTTTTACACATAGACAGCAGGGGCCAAGGATCAAACCACTTATTTGCTAATTACCTGCTGACCTCCTCATGCCCTGAGCTGCAGTCGTCCCATAAAAGCATCTGAGAAATGACTCTGAACTTTTACAAGAGTGTAGAAGGATTGTATAAATCCCATCATATAAATGCAATAAAAGGTTAATGTTAATTAATAAATACTATTATTAGTGTCCGATCCAACTTTTAAAAAAACCTTTTTTGTCTTCTGCTGATGTAAGCTAGCTTGTTCTTTGTATCTCCTTACTTTATGTTAATGCAAATTTAGGTTGAGATGTATCAAATTCAACACATTCGACAGTAGAGTGTTGTAATTACAGAGAGTCGCAAGTGCTCCAAAAACAATTGTGTTCAGACTGTGCTTTAGTTAAAAAACAGGGACAAATATGGCAGAACAGCCTGAGATTAAGGGGAAATGATGGCATGAAATAAATGGCCCCGGGGTTGTATTGTGGACTAATTTTATGCCCATTTGGCATTTGCTCGCAGGAGCTCAGCTGTGGAAACAGATAAAACTGCATGAGTCTGAAGTTAAAATCATTGATGAGTGCTAATTCTGTTCTCGCTGTGTTGGTGCAATTAAATACCTCATGTCACTGTGGGATTACTATCAGGATGGAACGGTCTCATTGCAAAGTCAGGAATCTGTTATCTTTAATGCATATGTAAGATATGCTGTTATCTCCTGTATCATTGTTCTTAAATGACTTTAATGCATGGAACATGAATTACAGGCTTTTTTATTGATCTGTGTCAAAAGAAAAAAACCCCCTTATGTTTCCAATTAATATTTTACAGGTAATGTAAAAGAAAAGGTAACATCATGCATTAGATCCTCACACCAGCAGACATGTTAACTTGAAGTACACTCCAGAGATGACCCGTCAGAGACAATTAAAATAACCCCCCGTCTTTTCATCGCTTGCTGGAGCTGAGCTTCAAGAGGTAGAAAATCCATCTGCCCACCTTGAAAAAAAGTGACCTGTCAGGGCAGGAAATAAATCCCTCTGGCACGGGCGCCTCGCCTCCTCCCCTACCGGCTCGCGCTCCTCTCTCCAGCCTCTGTGGAGCCGTCAGTCTGCCTCCCTTTCTGTCTGAGAAGAGGCTTTGTTCTGGGTGACAGAGCTGGGTGTCAGAGATAGAGGATCTCGTTAGGCAGTCAGAGAGAGAGAGGCATGGTGGCTCTCTTTTCACTCTCTCAGTATGGATGGCTCAGAAAGCAGGGATGAGAGGGCTGTAAAATGGATGACAGAGTGAAGGAGAGCAGGACTGGGAGCAACATCTGTCCTCGACTGTCAGCATCCAAAATACTTCTTTAAATGGAGGGTTTTCTTCAAAATGCAAGTGAGACTCCTTTAGTGGCAGACTGATGCGTGCTGTTACAAGACGATTTGGGAGGTCAGGACGTCTTTTTTTTTTCTCCTCTGGTGACAGGAGGACAGAGTGTTGTCTGCCTTTCCTTCAGCCTGTCCAGAAGCTACACCATGAAACCAGAAAGAATAAAACACCTGCAAGACAATAACAAGTGCACTGATTCACAACAACAGTAATGTGACGTTTCCTTCATCTCCCGCTGATCCAGCAGCCT
This sequence comes from Acanthurus leucopareius, assembly GCA_029814765.1. Classification (NCBI taxonomy): domain Eukaryota; kingdom Metazoa; phylum Chordata; class Actinopteri; order Acanthuriformes; family Acanthuridae; genus Acanthurus; species Acanthurus leucopareius. Next base: position 10,791,746 of record JAQMCX010000048.1, on the reverse strand, counting down.
GGTGGGCCTCACAGTGCATGCTGAGACTCCCCTCTGCTGGGCTTCCCTCTGCTCAGTGCAGGTTAGAGAGGAGAGTAAGGAGATGTAGCTGCCTCCCCTGCTGCCAGACGGGTAATTACTGCAGGTCTTTTTTGTTTTTCTGCACTGGGAGCAGAGCCACTGTCCATGATACCGCCGCACTGGGAGCCTGCATTGAGAAAACCTGAAACAAATGATGGTGCTGAATTTTTATAGTTAATGAATGTGAATCCTCATTATTTGTCACAGTTACTCTTTTTGGGAGAAATATTCAAGTATCAGAAGGTCAAAAATATGTCTTAAATGTGAATGGGATTGTTTAAAAATGCTTGATTTTCAACACAATCTGGTGTTTCATCAACATTATTACTCATGTAAACCCAAATCTTTTCATATCTAAAATTGAACAATCCCATCCCATATTTTTTTTGTTGTCTCTGAAATAAGGAAGCATGAAATTACATGATAATGGTTGAAAGACATCACGCCCTTACGACCTTTTTCAACCTGAAATCCTCATTGTTGGCACCAAGCTAAAAGCCTTAACATGCATCACATCTGACATGGATGCACAAGCTTGAATGTGCATCCAAGCATCAAAGAAAAGAGCACAATCAAACCATTTCTTATATAAGAAGCTGCAAAGTATTGACTGATGAATCCTCAGCAGAGTTTTCTCTCTTTGCTGTGCACTGACTTTCAATAGAGTGTGTGCTTACACTTTACACTTACACTGAATCTATGAGCTGTAAAGTTTGTCTCTCGCTGGTGACTGTCCTTGTATCTCCTTTCAATTAGATATACAATGGAAATAAGCATACATTTTTTGTGATGTATTGGAAATTCATGCTAAAAGATCTACATGGAGTCCAAATCCTGTGCTCATTTCTTTTATAAAATCAGTCAATTAAATCAATCAGTTCTTGCCTGAAGCCTAAAGGACTGGACATGACTGGACATGATTTATCTGCTTCATATCTCTATGTGTCTGTCCTCTGTCCCACTGTCACGTTGCCCCCTAAAGGCAGCCAGTTTCACATAGAAACACCCTTCATGAATGACTGAACAAAGAGGATGATTTGTTTTGGGGCGGAACAACAGACAGGCAGGTTTTGAATCTGATCTCCGGTCCTGGTGACAGGCTTGATGTTTTCAACGCTGACATATTTGCTTGTCTGTCAGTTCAAACAGACAACCTCAAATCATGAGTTCTTCCTCTCTCTGAGAGGGCCTCAGAGGGGTCAACAGGTGAGTAAATTATCAAGTGGAAAGACAGGAAATAGAAATAATTAGGCCTCCACTGAGAGGCAGCCATTACTAGGGACCCCCCTCGGGCTCTTCTAGATGTTTCTCTTATTATCTCACTTCCACACTGGCCTGTGCTGCTCACCAGAGTGGGTGCACGAGCTGCCAGCTCTGTCAAATGCACCAATTGCAGCACTAACAGGCATATCTTACAGCACACAGCGATGACTCAGCACCTGTGGGTGGCTTATTATTTTCCTCACCCACCAACTGGCTTGTGACTTTGGTTTCTTTGGTAACATACAGGGGAAGGACAAAATAAAATGATAGCACCTTATAACAGGATTAACTACGACACAATACTGCTGGATGAAATGTTTGCACACATGTGTGCCCCCAAAACCTGGCTGTTTTTTTTTTAAAGTTTATTTATGAGACTTTTTAATTGCAGGCAGATGATTTTGAGGAAATTAATGATGCCGTCTTTTTAAGCACAGCAACTCACAGCATCAATTTGGCTTGCTGTATATATGTGCCTGTCTGCAAGTATACAAGTATAATGTCTATTGCCTCTCAAGTCACAAATGTATAAACAGTTTGGTCACTGGGCTTTTGAAGTTTATAGTCTGTTTTGGAGTATGTTTCCAGTAATCCAGTGTTATTTTAAAGGTCCTATATTTAACACTTTGCCACCAATTACAGTACATGACTTTGTGTGAGTGTGACTAAAAATGTGGTCAAAGCTGCTTCAAACAATTTGACTCAAACTTAACTGAAGTGTCAGTATATGAAGTGCAGTGTTTATAATATACATGTTCCATATGGTCTGGTGGTTAGGATTCCTGCTTTTCATCCAGGAAGCCTGTGCTCATCTCCTTGTATGGATACAGTTTCATGTCTTTCTGTCAACATTAATTCAATTCTACATCTCTTGCACCTCCACAGAATGATTTAAAATACCGGCCGACCATGCTCATAAAGCACACTGTGTTAATTTGATCTCTCTGTAAGAACTGTATTCTGTTAAACTTCTGCATAAAACTCCTTTAAAGTGTCTAAAATTTTGATTCTAATATATGTAAAACAATGAAGATTTAATCAGAAAAATACACATGTGAATTGAAAGCAGCTGTGTTATTTGGACACATGCTGTTTTCAGCCAGGCTTGCTGTCTGCTAAGTCTACAAATTTGGCCCAGACCGAACTACTGGACGGATTGCAAAGACATTTTGTACAGGCATTCATGATGTATTGACGATGAATACTAAAGACCTTGTGCCTCAATTTATCCATAACTTTGGTTTATGAGCAAATGACTGCAAAACCCATCAGGCTCAGCTGCAACCTACTTTTTTTTACTTATAGTGCAAGAGTGACTGCTTATTGTTGTGAACCACAGTAGTTTGAAAAGTGTCCCTTTGATTAGCTAGTGTGAGGAGTTACATGATTGGTTTGATAGCTATGGATGGAAAAAATGTCAAAGTCAGAGCCAGTCAAGACAGGATAAGTGTGGGTAAAAGTGCAGGTGCAAAAAATGCAGGAAACTGGACAAAATATGTCACAAAAATGGCATTTCATCATAATTAGCACGTTAGTTTTGTAGCAAGCTAAGATGGTAAACATCAGCATATTAGCATTATTACCATAAACAAGTAGGCATGCTGTTGTTAGCCGTAGCTATGATCACATCCTGTTTTACAGAATTTTCTTGACATTTTTGCTCCTTTTATTTTCACTCTGAAGGGGAATTTTTACATCTCATGGAACGACCAGAATGCATAACGAAGAAGCTCCTTTCTAAAAACGAACACTCTTCTTCAAGTGACAGAGTGATCAGTGTATGTGGCTGGCAGGTGTTATTTGTGCTCCAGAGGCAACAAACGCCAGTAACATCTGATAAATCATCTTGGGCCCATATGGTAATCATACAAGAACCCCATCTGGATGCTGGCTTCAACATATTGAACAAAAATAAATAGCCGGCGGCACCTTCCTTCCCATCCTCTGCCTCCAGCTTCACATTTGCAAGTCCTGCACGTCAGAATGTGGGTGTATGAAGATCATCATCTGCTGCATGCTTCAGAAGACAGAGGCCTCGACACAGCTGCCAACGGAGCAAAGTTACCCCCCTTCAGACGATTATTTTAAAGATACAAGCACTTAATATTCTGATTTAAACGCCGCTGCAAATTACAACCATCCGTGGACTTTTGATTTGAAGGCACGACCTGATGTTGTGACACTGAGCAGAAGTATAAATCCCACGATCATCATGAGCCTGGGTCACTTCAAGGATTACGGTTGTTAATTGACATTTTCACTGCCGCAGGATCCGTCTGATCACTCTAACAGGATTTAGATGGTTAAACGCAGCATAGATGATCACATAAAACCGCAGATCCAGAGCCGTATTGGATTATCAAAGCTGCATAATGAGTGACATTTCTGCTCAATCCTATTAGTTCAGTTTCCCTAATCTGAAGCCACTTTTCTAACAAATTCTTAAATGTAGAGTATTTATATTGGGATTCATGTGATAACATGTGGTGATACTTACAGTAAGTGTGCTGCTTTTTTAGTCACGGCTCGACATTTTCCCTGTCATGTCTTATCTTTTCTGTTTATTATGTGCACAACTGTGGTGGCAAAAAGTCTTCCAGTGTGCTCAGTAAGATAAAATATTTGGGTTTTATAGCACACTGACAGACAGATTTTCCAAACAGTGAGTGAGATGACGTGATTTCTCAGTTTACTTAAGACACAAGCTTTCAGTTTTTTACTTTTTTTTGGGAAACAGCAAAACATTCCAGCAGACTTTAGCAAAAGTGGCATGTGCAAATGCAGCTGTCAGTAGCTTCCTTTAAGGCTCAATTGAAATTTTCTGACCTTTTTTTCAGTTTTTTTTTTCCCCCTGAGGCATAGTTATTTATGATGGAGACACACAAATCAGCATTGGAAAAAGAAGCTCAGGGATTGGATCATTTCAACAGACCTTGAAATGATCACTGCCCACGGCATCTCCTAAACACTAAGTCACAGCTCGAGGGTAAAAAGAAGCCCAGAAATAACTTAATTTCTCAAAGAAAATTTAGAAAGAAAAAAATCCTGTGCCAAGTTGTTGCCAACTTTTACAGAGCAGCACTTGGCTGGAGACATCACATACTGGCTATGATGTGCAGGAAGGCTCTGCAGCAGGTGATTAAAACCACGCAGAACATTATTGAGCATCAGTACCCACCTCAGCTGCAGCTTGTTCACCCCGCTGCTGTATCACCAGACTAAAGGACAGCTTTTATCCTCAAGCTGTGAGATTTCTTAACCAACCCTTGGCACTCATTTGTAAACAGCATTTTTTTATTTTCACATAATTTTACAAATTAGGTGTAGCATAAAGAAATTACAGCTCCGTTTCATGTTTTTGTGTTGTAAAATGACCAATGAATGATCCTGAATCTTCCCCGATTGTGAAACAATTGAAAACACTCAACAAGAGGAAGGTGATAGAAGAGAGATGAATGAAAGGAGTGAAAACAGGGGAATAAACATTAACACTCGTGTGATAATAGAACTGAATGGCAATAAAAATAAGGCTGGCTTTGCAAAAAGACGTAAAACTGATGCAAAAACAGTTTCCCATCTGGATAAGTTTTTTATAACATCACAATGCTGCTGTTTCAGCTTTGTTCTAGCTGGGGGCTTAATCTTTGTTGCATTTCATACTTTCCCTTAAACTGAATATTTGTATGAGATTTCAGCTTGTGCTCGCCAGCACAAATTGACCTGTCGTTTAGCATCAGCTCTGCTTCAAATGCTCCTTTAAAAGAGGTCAGAGTTAGAGAAGCAGTCGGACTTTCTTCTGTTCGAGCCTGTCAAACTCAAAATTTTTCTCTTAAGTGTTTTCAGGTGTTGATGGTTGACCTCTGTTAGCTTCAAGCTAGTAACAATGGTAGAACAGTAAGACTTGAAAAACCATAAAGGCCTTCTCTTTTTTACAGAGAACATATGGGTGGATTTGCATATCAGGAAAAAGGGGATTTAAAGGAATCTTTTTGATCTGCCTGCTTTATATTACTACTTTATGTTTTATCTTTATGTAAGATGAACATCTATTGTGGGGAAATAATGTCAGGGTTGATATCACAGAGCAGGTCCTACTGAATGAGAGGCGGATGTATCTTGCTGTGATCTGGATGGATAAAAGTCTGTTAATGTAAAGACTTAACATAGAGCCATACTGGGTCGTCTGTGCATATTACTGCAGGCACAAAGCCAGCTCTAATCCTCCTAAATGTCTAAATGTGTGTGTGTGGTTGTGTGTGTGTGCATGCTCATATTGTATGTCCATGCACGCCAGTGTGCTTTTCCGTCTCTGTTCTTTGTTCTCTCAATCACATAGAAAATGTGAAGATATTGTCCACATTATCATCACTATCTTGATTATACATGTAAATAAATTACTATATTGCTCTGTTCTCTTTTTAATCCCATTTCCTGATTTTATCATATTTTATCCTATTTCTTATGCTAAATAACCCTAACTTCCATTGTCCAACTATATATCACCTTGATACCTGTGTTATTGTCAGTGGGATCCTGACGTTGAGGTAAGAGGTTTCACTCACTTTGGCTCATTTGGAGCAATTGGATGCACCTGTGCTGTTCTCCCTCTTCTCCCTCAGCTGAAGACAATCAGCGTGCTGAGGGGTGAGATAAGGAGGTTGGTGTTTCTCTGCTCAGTTGGTTGTGTGTCTCCAGAGAGTCAACACCATTAGTTCACTCTCTGGGTTTCTGTTTGTGTCTTTTAAGTTGACTTGAGTGAGCTGGAGGTGGTTTTGTTTGTTTGTTGTTTGTTTGATTGTTTGTTCAGGGTAGGGAGGATTCCTCCCTCAGTCAGCTTGCATTTGACCCCTCCCTTCTTAGTGACTCCACACTTTGGTTTCTTTTGGTTTGGGTTCAGTTGTTTTGTTGCTTTTCCATTCTGATGGTTCATTGGTGGTGCACAAGTTGTATCCCTACAACCACCTTTGCAGAACCCTTTGTAGCACCCACTTTTGTGTCATGTTTGGTGTCAGTGACTCCTGTCTTCCAGGTTTTGTGTTAAAAATGTTTCAAAAAAATAAAATAATCCAAGAGGGTGTTAAACAAGAATTAATCAATCCATCCAATAGTTTTGATTTATCAAAAATGACCAATCAACTTTTTGTGCTACAGAAAAAAGTCTGGTTCATCAAACACAGTAGGATTCATACAATGGGGATGTGCATGTCTACAAATTTCACCACAGTACAGCTAATATCTGTTGAGATATTTCAGTGTGAACCAAAGTGGTGGACTAGCTGATAGCACAACATTGTTCCTACAAAGCTACGCAGCTATTACTTTATATAGAAATAGTCCTATTGCAGATGGCTTTTTCCTCATAGCTAGCTAGCTGCTAAAGCTTCAGAGGCCAACTTTTTTTCCACACACCATCAACCTAGATGCTCATGTCACATTCAGAATAAGTCAATAACTCTGCGGTCAGTAGTGAGATGGGATCTACTGATTGACTTTCCTTATTATCTTGCAGCTGTGTTGATTTCAGGCTCTAATTAACCGCTGGGAAAGTCAGTCAGACACGAGTGCAATAATATATGTATGCAAATACATGTTGACATTTGTCTATTGCAGCTTGGTGTGATGAAAATGCAGTGAAAGTTTCAACACATCAGGGAAATTCAGTTATTACTTATCACAAAAAAAGACTCAGAAACTGTCCTCTGAGTTTTTCACTTCTCTGATGCCCCTCAATAATCAATAGAGAAACTAATACAAGCCATAGTTTATGTGAAAATTTATTTTACTCACACTTCTGCTTAACATCACTACACTGAAACACCCTTTTTCAACACCCTTTGACAATGTCAATGGCTCAATGATCACAGAAAATACGGAGTGAAACTAACTTGAAATAATGATTCCTCATGTAAAGAAAATAAACCAAAAGAGTTTTCTGATGCTATTGTGCTTATTTGTTTTAATTTAAAAAGCATAAAATTAAGCTTTTGTTTATATTTGTTGTTTCATGTTTTTTTAAATTCATAATGGGGCAAGGGGGCATAAACTTTTATTGGCCCTTGCAGTGTAGCCAGAAAAACTACGAAAACCAGAGCATCAAATTAGCCAGGAAGCCATGACAGTGTGGCAGGGTGAAGAATTGCAGGACCCTGGAACTTCTTACCGTAAGCTTACCGTAATGTCACCAGCACTTTTTCTGCTCTTACAAACAAAAACCATTCATCGTGAAAATGGTTTGTTTTAGCTCAACTGCTTTACACATTCAGATTTGCACCCTGCGGCTCAATGCCACACAAAAATCCCACAGAAAAGATCATGGCTCTAATAATAACTGGTGTTAAATTTCAGTCATATGAAATTACAACATCACTTCCTGAGGTTTGTTCCACAGATAATTTCAACACATTCTGATCTATTTCTGATACTGCCTCTCAAAAAAATCCATTTTAATCGTCATTGTGGAGGTCGATTCTGCTACACCCTTATCCATGTAATGGATTTCAAGCAGAAGATATTAATGTAACAATGATGCTAGAGTTACTTTGAAATACAGTTTAAGTGGCACACTAGCAGGCAGGAGAGGAACCTGATCCTGCGTGGTGGAGGACCCTCCATCAGACTGCAGAGGAAGGTAACACGGGTCCTGGTTGCAGAATAAATAAAAGTGGTTGCTGCAGAACATTTGGCTGCTCCCTCCTGATAATAAATCCAGCTCTTATACATGTAATCTGAACCACAAAACATTTTGATATATATTGTGGGAACATTATGAAATGTGTATTCATGCATAGATTAAATCTACTTGTGGTTTGCAGAAATTTACAACGTCAACATTTTCATCTGATGTCTGGGCTGCTTGTTGCAGGGTTTGAAAGCTTGAAAACAGCAGCTGATTGGTATGAGAGGTATGTAACACAGGAGAGCTTCATAAATGAAGACCTCTTGTTTATGCTGTGGCTGTCATGGCTGAGCTTGAGAAAAAAATTATTTAAAGCATTAATTCAGACCATAGATGAGTCATGCAATCTGTGAACTGTATACATTTATCGGCGGAGCTGAGTTAATGAATTGGTATGATTGTGAACTGCAACCACATGGACGTCATGGAAAGAGCAGCTATCATGTCATGGTGTTAGTGGTCGTGAAATAAAAATAGCCAGTTTCATTTCCTGAAAAGTTGTAAAGCCAGGAATGCATCATGCGAGTCTTGTAATCACATAACAGTAGACTCTAACTCTGAAATGTTCAAAGGTTGTTGTGATGGACAGTGAAACAGTGAATGAGCATAATTTGTTGAAGATACTGTGGGTCTATTTAATAAAGCACTTGTTCCTGTTGCATTGGATAGAAGAGATTTCGTTTGTGGTTAATGATGAAAACAAACATTGACAGCTTGTCAGCCACAGGTTGTCTGTATGTCAAAATGTTAGTGAGTGAGGAAGTGATTGCTTAATGAAAACTCCCATGAGAACATCAGCTGGAGGCCTGAAAACATGCACTCAGTAATCAAAGATCAATTTAGAGTGAAGACACTTTGGAAAAATTGCATGAGTTTTAGAAACCATGCAAAGTGTTAAGTTCAGTGAATTATAAAGAAAAATAAAATTCTTTTCATTGCAACTGATCTTTAAAGGAAGATAGAAAAATCTTAAACAGCATAAAAACATTGGTGAAGAAGAAAGATTGACAAGATGTTCGTGTTCCTCTATATGTCACATATACTGTACAATATATCATGTATACTGTATTGAACAGTATGTGCTGTTAAACTCTAAAAAAGGATATTCATGTAAAAATACACCAAAGATTCTCTGTTTAGGGTTTGCAGTTGAGGGTCAAGGTCATGCTTATATTCCCACTTCGCATTAAATCTCTGCAGAAATACTGAGTATAATCAAATACAAGATAACTCTGTGCTTTAGGGAAGTTTTCTTTTTTGTCTCCCCTCCACTATGCATAAGTCAGGGTGAAGCACAGTTTGAGTCTCTCAAGTCTCATTAATTTCTGAATTATGTCCTCTGTATCGTGAGTTGAAGGTGGAAGTGAAATCACCCGTAGTTCCTCAGGTGTGAAAGGTTTTCAGCATGAATGAATGTACATTTCCTGCATTTCATTTCCCAGACAGACACAATACCTGGTTGTATTGTGTGTGTTTTGATTATTTATTTCTTCTTCCTTTATTAGGAAATCTCATCTGCCGAGCACCAGCAGGTCTGTGTTTCCTTTGCCATGAAAGTGATTTGTGTCATACTGGATCTAAATGGGTCAGGTAGACACACTATAGGCAACTAAATCTTTCTACATTTACCAGCTGAGGATTTACACAGAAGGTTATTTCCTAACATGTGAAATATGCTGTTCGTTCTGATAATATGGAACACTGGGACACATAAGGCAAATTCAAAAGAAATGTTTTCCATTATTCTCCACTGAACATGCAAGCTATTTCTTATAGTGGTTATTGTGCTTCATTATATTCTCCTTTATGTCTTTTTTGCACATAAAACCAATTAATGTAGAATCTAAATGAAGTAAATATATACATACTAATCTTAAAAATTTCATAGAGGAGTAAAAAATTACTTTGTTAAATTAAACAAAATAAAAAGCAGGACAACAGCCGGAAACTCATTCCTAAAGTCTGTGCAGATGTCTTGGCATCATGTTTTCTTACTTTTGCTGGACATTGAGTTCACTGGAACAAACATGATGAGTCAAGGAAGCCCATCAGTCCTACGATCCTGAGAAAAGGTCTGATCAACATTTTATGGATGAATTTTGATTATTAAGCAGTTAAGAGCTCTTGGTTAAGTTTCAATTACATCACCGACTGTTATTTGCGATGATATTTTGTTCTTTCCTGTCTACAGTGTTACTGTGTCTTTATCTCCCATTTGAATTTTTCTATACCATAAATAGTCCAGAAAGTCATTCATAAAAAAGATTGCTGGATTATATGGAGTAAAAAATAGCAATGATTATGTACACTATGTCTTTCTCAATCTCTTTCAGTTGTTTGGATGTTTGCCAGTAATAATCAATAGTCTAAATACTGAGTGGAACTTACACTTTAACCCAAAATCACTAAGAGAAATTTAAAGTTCACAACAAAACTATGAAAACTAGATTTTTTTCAGGTTTCAGTATGAAGGTTCAAACTAATCCTTCAGTTCTACATATATACATATATTTATTTTAATAACATTCCTGTCTGACAGCAAATCGTCATCCCACTGAACCTCGACAGTTTATTATCTTCTAGAAATGTGGGAGTTTCAGATAACATCAGGGATCCAGCGTTATGTTTGATCCTCTTCGCTCATTAAAACATTTTTTAAACTGAGTAACTTTGCCATCTGTTGTTCTTCCTGCTGCTTGTTCTTGCTGCTGCTGCAGGATAAACACTGAACATTATGGATGGATGCATCTGCCTCGATGATTATGACTCCATGAAGCTGGGAAACCAGAGACAGAGAGAGAGAGCTGATTCAGTCAGTAATGATAGCGACGGTGTTCTGCAGCCTGCATTTGCAACAGCTGCTGCTTTTTTGTCTCTTATTAGAAACATCTGCATGAAACGCTGGGGCTGAAATATCAAATTAAAATCAGTATGCTTATTGCCTTAGAGTGTTGTCATTTCACCCAGTGCTTTATGGTTTTATGAATACTGTGGCCTTACATGCTTTCCTCCTCCGAGTGCTTTGAACAGTTACATCCAGCCAATAGCACACATCTGGCAGTGAAAAAGGAAAGATCCATATCACAAAACTCTGACAGAGCAGAATTAATGTACATTTCTCCATTTTACAGGCCTGAGAAAGGACACAAGGTTCAGTTCTGCAGAATAAATGAAACTGAAACATTACTCTTTTTTGGGAAGACATTGAAATAAGACAAAATGGATAAAATATATAAGCAATAAAACAATCAACAGAAAAATAGCAACTCAAATAACAGCTACAAATTATGTTCAAAGGGGGTAAGCACCAATTTTGACGACCGACGGACATGTCAGAATGGCAAAGGAAGTTAGCATCATTCAGTTATGTTGTTTATTTAGCTTGTCAGCTTGTAACTGATAGTGGCTGACACAGCTTTAGTGGTTGTAATAATGCAAACTCTCTCTCTTTGTACTGACAAAACTGCTCTGCGCATGAGGTTTCAGGTTTCTTTGCCAGTGATTGGCTTTTTAGTTTGGGACAAACCATATCTTGTTTTAAATAGGTAAGTTTAAATAGATTTTAGGGAACTGCACAGACTTTTCCTCCTGATAGAAACAAATTCACAGAGCTGCAGGGTGACTTTTTTGTAGGTTTTCTTGAATGTTTGCATTGCGACAGTGCGCTGGACAATGAGCCAATGGTATTTTCCATATCTGCACTCGTATCTGCTAACACTTCCCTGGTGCCACCTGGTGACCTTTAAAAGCCACTTTAAAGGAAGATGGCTTGAGATTAAACTTTGTGACTATTTAATGAACTCCCATAATACTGTGTTGCTTTGTTCTTTATGCAAAGGCTTCATTTATAAAGTAACCTGTACATAAAGCTGCCTGATAATTGTGGTGAATTCAAATGTAAAATATACTCAAATGTGGGGGAGTAGAAGTAGAGAGTGGAATGAAAAGAGAAATTCATTCAAAGTTTTGAAAATTCATTTTCTTAATATTTGTTCTATAAAAATGTGTCAGACTCTTTAAAGAGAATGCAGAACCGAAAGGCTTCAGGGGATGGAAGTATTGAGAAACCACACAGTCAGCTGATTGGTTAGCATTTGGTTATTTGAAGGAAGCAGCTCAGCGCTGTTGACACTGAGCTCTTGACACCATCGAGTCAACAACACTGGAAGGTTTGTGCTGCATTGTTTAATAAATATCATACAGGATTGAATTTAGAGTCACATGTATTTTAAATGAATGAGTAAAATTAAATGTAAAAAAAAAATTAATTTAAATGCTTTTAAATGTTTTCTTTTCCACAAAAGTGTCAAGACTGCTCTGCCCTACAAAGAAAAATGGATATTGGAGAAGAAAATATTTTTCTAGACTACGATAACTACACCTACGCCTACAACTATGAAGGCAACTGGACCCCAAACGAGGAGCCAGTTTTTTATCACAAGTCGACATGTTTAAAGGATGCCTTCTGTGTGTCCTTACTCGTGGTCAGTGTGGTGATCTTTCTTCTGGGCTTCGGTGGAAATGCTCTGGTCATCTGGATTTCGGGTTTCAAGATGAAAAGGACGGTCAATACCACCTGGTACTTGAGCCTGGCAATCTCTGACTTTGTCTTCTGTGCCTTCCTCCCCTTCAGCATCACAAACATGGTGATGGAGGAGTGGATCTTTGGCCGCTTCATGTGCAAGTTCGCCTCCTCCATTATGTTCGTCAACATGTTCAGCAGCATCTTCCTCCTGGTCATCATCAGCATGGATCGCTTCGTGTCAGTTGTGTTTCCAGTTTGGGCTCAGAACCATCGCACCAATAAAAAGGCGTCCATTATTGTTTGCCTGGCTTGGCTTCTCGCAATCGCACTGAGCGTTCCCTCTGTGATCTTTCGAGATATTGGCACTCACCTTGGTAGGACCATTTGCCACAACAACTACACATTACACCGACACAGTCACGAGATAGTCGCAGTGAGCCGTCTGCTTGCAGGGTTTGTTGTCCCTTTTTTTATCATCATCATCTGCTACTCTATCATCATCCTCAAACTTCGAAACAACAGAATGACCAAATCCTCCAAACCCTTCAAAGTCATGACTGCGCTTGTAGCTGCTTTCTTCATCTGCTGGCTGCCCTACCATGTGTTCATCCTACTGGAGCTGAACCACCAAAAGTACAACCACAGCATTTTAGTCACCGGACTTAAAGTTGGTACTTCCATGGCTGCAGCAAACAGCTTCCTCAACCCAGTGCTGTATGTTTTCATGGGCAATGACTTCAAGCAGAAGTTCAAGAACTCTGTGCTCTCAAAGATGGAGAATGCAATGGCAGAAGATAGACACACCTCCACCAGCCGATACTTTTCCAGGTCAAGCTCCATGGATGGCAGAGTTTCTACACACATCTAGATGTGTCATGAATCTAAAATAGTAAACTGCACTCATTTGACAGTAAAATACTGTATTCAAATATGCAAATAATTATCACAAGATATAAAACATGCTGTTGCTTGTGAGAATACAATCATGAAGCAAATATATTTGGATTCACAATGAAAAAGAATCTTGGTATTGCACCTCTCCACTGCTGGAAGCATAGAAAGCTTTTGCCAAATTAGACTCACAGATAAAGAAGTTAAAAAATCTGCAAGCTTTGGTAGATAGCTTAACATTTTGCTTTACAGGATGACTGACACCAAACTCATCCAGGAGTGTTTTCACAAACTGCGTGTAGATAGTTTTGCCAGCAATTTGAACTGTAAATGCATTTTATAAAGTAAGGACTGTAAATATGAGGTATTTCTTATAATTACAAACATAAATACATACTCTAAAGCAAGAAATGTCTAAAATTTTATTTAGCAGAGTCAACACAGGAGGGGCTCCTCACGGCATCAATTTCCAAATGTTTGTTGCTTGCAAATTGCAGATGAAGCTGCAGTTTTAGGAGGGCTCTTGCATGCTCGTGCATGACGAACAAGTATGGCTTTTTACTGGTGAATAACAGGAAAATTTAACTGTAGATAGAATAATCTTATATTGCATTAATTGTGTTTTTAGATTAAAAAAACTGAATCAGGCTCGAGTAATGTTTAAATTGATTGTTGTCGTTTAGTGAGTTTTCATTTGCTACAGTGACCTTTGGACTATAACAATGGGCACACGGCCAAACATAAATAATGTTAATAAACAGACGATAACATTGGCCACTCATGGAAGGGAAGTAGTTAAAGATTGGTTAGTGGTTTTTCTTTTCATGCACATAAAACCTCAAATGTTCTTTCTGAGCCTTGGGGGGTCTGAGGTTTAAGTTACACAGTATGCATCTGCTTTGTAATGCAAGACTTTCTGTGCATCTGTTGACCGACCTGATTCAGACTGACCTGAATGCAATGTGCAAATGGTTGTTCTCATGAATTAGAGAAGTAGAGAAATAGCTGGTGTTCTTCAATGCTCTACATGAGAAATACAATAACCTGATGTGTGAGATAGTTCTTTCTCTCTGACAATTCAGCGTACAAATATCACACATTCAGCCTTATTTCCTCTTGACAAGCGGCTTGTTGATGGACCTGTATTTTTGTATTTCATGCATCAGAGCTGTACAGTGAATGTTGTTTGTAATATATATCTTTTTTTATTTTTGTGTCTGTTTTCTGAAATAAAGGTAAAACTTGACCAACCAACTCTTTGACGCACTGACATTTCTCTTTATTCTGAAGAGTAGACATGTTGTTGAGAAAGAAAATAGCCAAAAATCTCAAAATTAATCAGTGTGGGGGAAAAAAAAGGCTTTCTTTCACATCTAGAGTTTCCTTTAACATTAAGTTGTTGGATTGAGATAACTTCATCTGTATTTTAATGTAGCCAAAATGTTCCACTAAGCATTAACATTTTACTGACAGCATTATTTATTTATCTATTTCATTTATTATTTATTTATCTATTTCATTTATACCTCACTGACAGTAATAAATGTGACAAAATCAGCCCTAACATCACTGCTCACTAGCAATCAAACTGAAGTCTTTGCACATGTTTTCAGGAACATTTTGCTTCTGAAACAATAAAGCCAGACAAATAGGAGCTTAGATTGTGTTTGACAAAGAAGTAAAATGAGATTTCCCTTGGGGGTGCGAACTACACAAAAAGGTATTTAAAGTTATTTAATTAGTGTATCTGCTGTGAGCAAGTGAACCTTTGAAAGAACTCTCTGAGAAGTAGCTGCCTTCTGCTCAGTAATGAGAAAACAGAACAAGAAGAAGAGCTGGTGGTGACTTCTTTAATGTTGAAACTGTGGAAAGCAGAGGAAACACCCAGACTGCAAAAGTTTACAAGGGATACTGAAAGAAACAATGAAATTCTGAACAGAGTTTAGTTTAAAGCTGCATTAATCAATGTTTTTGCAGTAAGCAAAGGAGTGGGTCAAAATATAAAAGTGACAAACTCACCAATACGGATCATCCAGGTTTGCAGAACATTTTAATATCTTTCATGTAAATGTTTAGTTTTGTTGGTGAAAGAGCAGCAAGAAATGGCAGACAGACAGTTACAGACAGTTACAGATTGGCTGATGAATGATGGAGCATTTGGTGACTAAATAGTGTGATGTTATAAATAGGACAGTGAATATTTGAATCACATATGACAGCATATGACACCTGATAATTAATTCGCTTTGAGCTTTCTTTTTATCACCTAAAGGGGTTGTGTGTAACAACTAACTTGTATTTATCAAGGTGGTATTGCCTTTAAATGAGAAGCCTGTGGACTGGCTTGTTTTCAGGGACCTGGGCCGAATTTTCTGACAATGCTTCACGGATGTTGCGTAGTGCACGTTCCTGACTTCCTTGTTTTTTCGCTTAGCTAACAGAAATTAACAGCAAAACAACAATAAACTGATAATAGGCAAAACTCCTGCACTCAGTCATATTCACTGTGGTTTCCAAATGATTAATAGAAGACTGAGTGACATAGTTACTGTGTTATGCTTGTCACAGTTGTGTTACACTTTGGAGCAGTGCAGTTGTTGTTTCTTCATAGACGCAGTATTACTTGCCCATTAAAAAGCATATTATGCTTAGCATACCCTGTAATGGTAACTTAAAGATACCTGTGCCACCGTTTTTGAACCTCCATGAAAGCTAACGTAAGTTACGTTAGCTATTTTCGTTAAGCTGTTATTGATGAAGCTGGTCAGCTAACATGCAGTCAATGTATCATACAAAGACAACGACCTCGTTCAATATTGAGCTATACTGTGGTAATGTTAGAAAGCTGATAAGGCTTTATAAATCATATAAAAACAATCGTGAAACTATAGTCTTCCTTATCTCCGATGTCAGTAAGTATACCAGTTCATATTCGTGTTGTGTTGGCACTCAAGAATCAAATGTAGTTTGGTGTGACATAACTTGTATAGTTTTTCAAACCATAAACATACAAAAGTATAGCTTTACTTACCTTCTCTGTAGACATGATAGTGGTTAATTACATCTATTCTCCGTGTGTTGCTCAGAATGTTCGTACTAGCATGAGCAACAGGTTAGTGGGTGCAAATCACCAAATGGCCACCAGTGTCATTATCAGCAAGTTATTTCTGGAAGTTCCACAAAGGGCCTTTAATGATAGGGGAGCCTGGAGAGACTGTGGTGAGACCAAGGGGCAATCTCTCCACTTCCGCATTGAAGCCAACCAGGAAGTAAAAAAACTTGCAATTCCTCGACTGGCCGCTTGAGGCTGGCTC
>JAQMCX010000048.1:10682429-10774820 GCA_029814765.1 Acanthurus leucopareius | reverse complement strand
TTCACTTTTGCTCCGGCAGAAACCAATGGGTGACGTCACGGAAGGTTTGTCCAGTGTTTTATACAGTCAATGGGTGAGACTCATCTACATTTTTTTTTATTTAAAAAAAGTCAAATAAAGATTTGACTTCCTTTTGAGTAATCTTACTTTAAGCATTTCCTCATAGCTTATTTGAAAAAAAAAAAAAACTGTCAACCACAACACATCATTTTATGTACTAATTTATTGGGCCTTATCATTATCACACATTCATTCCATACAAAATACATTCAAATGTGACACCTATGCTGAGATAGTGCCGGCTTGTCAATGAAAGAAACAGCCAATAAAGTTTAAAGCATGTGTTAAAAATAGAAACAGCTTCTCCCATTTGCTTTGTTGCAGTACAAATATTGTTGACGTGTGCGCACACACTATAAAAATATATTTATGTCCATACTGAAAATGGAAGTCATGTTTTCTGGCTCTCAGTCACCAGTGCTCTATTTATTTATATATTTATGTGTTCATTTATTTATATATTTGTGTATTTTGAAGCATATGGCGGAGCACATTGAGTACTGCTATGAGACGTGCTGTTTATAAGTCTGAGCAGAATTTTTTTCACACGTTTGAGATTTTTTTCAGAATTATAAAGAGTAAAATGATCAACAGCTTGAACCGTTTCATTGCTCTTCTTACAATCAATTAAAAAAAAAAAGGTTTTTCACATTCAGAATGGTTAACTGTGATAAAATAAGTCTATTAATGATCACTACTGCTAAAGATAACCTCCAGTCTATGACATATAACACCTCATTCCTCAGTGATCTTTGGGGCAAGTGCTGCACAGCGAGGTGCTTTTTTTGGATTTCTGCATCGAGTCCAGTGTTAAGAAAAACATATTCACAACCAAATTAGTCAACATTTGCACTGCACACCAGAGATAAATAAAAGCTGTGGAGATAAATCCTCTTCTCTCCTTGAGTCAGTGCCTTCAAGAGGGAGTAATCATCTTCTTGAATACTAGGAGCTGAGAGTTCTTTATCTCTTCATCATTGAAATAAACATGATTTCTCTCACATACAGTAAGTTGAATAACTAATTACAAAAAAACATGGAAACACAGTATCATCATCAGGTTGTTAAAGCCTGCATATTGCTTTTTTTCCCTCTGACCTGGGGCGAAACGTTTTAAAGTTTTCAGTGAAGTTCATGTAATAAAATAATTTTTTTTCCTGTACTGTGATAGCAGCAAAAGCTTCATACATTTTAATGTTTTCATTTTCCTTATAATCGTAAATTCTCTTTTGCAAAAAAATAAGCTCATAAAACACGCTTTGCAGTATTGTATAATGTATTTTTCATCCAGCACAGTAAGATGTGCCTCTCTGTAGTCACAGCTATTGTACCTTTCTTCTTGTTAAGGCATGTGCACATGCCTACACAGCACATGTGCATAGAGCAGGATAAGAAGTGTTTTTCATTTAAACAAAGAGAAAAACAAACTTAAACCTGCCTCCTCTATTAACGCATGAAGCTGCTGAAGTTCAACAAAAAAAATGAATAAAAAGTAAAAATAGGAGGGCAAAGCTACAGCTTCAGCCTATGTGATTTGATGAAAAATAATAGAAAAAAAACTATTTAAGTCATGTAATCCTACAAAATGTGGTGCAGAGTCCGCTGGCTACATAGTCCAATTAAAAGAGAAAAATAAAGGAGAACAAGAAGATCACATTTATCATCTGGGCATATATTCCTCTGGGACTCCTGACATCTTCCTTTTCTTCAAGGCCGTGTCGACTGTTCTGATCAGTTCATTGATGTTGGCTTTCATTTCAGGAGTGTAGGGGTCATATTCAAGCTTCCGCAGCCCTGATCGCTTGAAGTTTCCATCCTTCTGGCCCTCGACGCAAAGCAGGCGGTCCTCGGAAACCTTCAAACCCAGAAACTGGACCATCCCCTTCAGCTTGGAGAACAGGTCCCTCTTCAGATCCTCAAAGTGAACAACATGGACGCTTTTTCCATAATTCAGCCAGTCCAGTGTGTGGGAGGCCCACCAAGGAGCGTAGTTTTTCACGAACTCAGGCCACTCTGCAAGACAAAGGACAGGACACAAAATAAACAAGAACTTGTGGTTTCAAGTTTTGTGCTGCTGAAACAGAACAACTGGCTCAGTTACGCTCAACAATACACCTTAAAATGTTCTGCAGAGTTATTAATAATTTATTGGCTTATAATAAAGAATAAGGAAATTTAAGAAATTACTTCATATTACAGCGAAAGAACCGGAGGGATGACTCAAAGCTAAAGTTGCCACAGAACGAATCACAAGCTCAGACGATGAGCCAAACTGATATCTGCTGTATTGTATCTTCCTGCAGTTTTTATTGTTCATCTTTTCATTTATGAGAAATCTTCAGCATGAGCAAATAATGTATATGTGAAATTGAACTACCTGATAGATTTACAGTCTATATACATAAATAGGGATACAATGTAGGGAAACTGGCTGAAACGGATATGCTCACACAAAAAAACTTAAACTGGAACAGTAAAGATGACAAAAATCTGAGAATTCATACAAGAAGAGTTTTTACAGTAACATATTACAAAATGAAGAAACTTGATATCTTTAGAAATAGACTGTAAACAAGACTAATACCAGATTTATTCTTGTTGTCTGCACCTTCAGAGATGTGTTCAATATCTTTTTATTCTTAATGACACAGTTTTACTTTGAGCCTTAAATCAAACATCTTTATGTAATTTCTGCTGCTGGTAGTCTCTCGATTTAAACAGAGAAAAACAAGATGTTGGTGCGATTAAAAAGCATTGTAAATCATCACAAGTAAACGGCTTAAAGCACGTTCAGTGTTCACACCTGGCTATCATACATGCACCTCCAGTAACCACGTGTGAACAGACCTCATTTCCTTGTCACACATGCAAATGAAGCTGCAAATTTCAAATTTTGATCACTGCTTGTAACTTTTCGGACAAAATGAGTACACAACCCTTTAAAATATACAACAAGGATTATATTGGTCATATTGGACACATATAGGAAGTTCAAAGTCTAAAATGTATTTTCTCGCTGTTTGACGAATCCAGGCACTGATCTCACACCAAAGCAAAGGCAAGTAAATATAACAACCTAAAATGTCAATGTGTGGGTTAAATGAAGAGGAAGTGAGACTCATGACAGTGTTACTTAGCTTGAGAGGTCTGTTGCAATTTCATGGCAGGGTACATTAAGTCATTTCTGAAACGTTTGGCCAAGAAAGTGGACATTCTTGGTTGTCAGTCTAACTGAGACACTGCAGAAAAATCCTTTGCTTGCATCTTTCACTCATTGATAATCGACTGGCCCATAAAAGCATCGTCTGGCAGGAGCTGTGCTGCATTAGCAGTCATCCTCACCGTTCTGAGAAATTGTTGTAAAAAATTACAGCCAGTTGAGTTTGAAATGGTGTCTCAGATACCAATGAGAGTTGATATGACAAAGTGCATCAAGCAAGCACTCAGCAACACCAAAGAGCCACATCCCTGTCTTCACTCGGTCTGCTGTCCTTTTAAAAAGACACCGAGCTTAAAATGAGAAGGAGGCCAAATCAATTGCAGCTCTCTGCAAGATCCTGGTCCTGGTTAACTAAATATTATATTTAGGTAAAAATTCTACTGTTATTATAAGCCGGGTTAAAATAAACCAGTTTAAGTGGTGCATGAGCTTTAACAGAAAACAGGCAGTGATTTGCTCAATGACATGTCCTCAAAATAAGCCACACTCGGCCCTGAGTTAACTTCACGGGGTCACACTGGAAGGCATCAGTGTCTGTACATCATCTGAGCCCCACAGTGTCCCTCTGCAGAGGTGAGTGCATCAAATCGTACACGCGGCGCCCTGAACACAATGTCACACCGGATCCTCTCTCCAGTATTCGAAGTGGCAGCTGTCATGAAGCCTTTCTCTTCGCTGATGTCACTGCATCATTTCCCCAACAACAGAGGGAATAAACACTCATTGGAAGCGGCAGGCCAAATGTGCTGATGTTTTCACAAAGAGAGACAACTGCTGGGTCGGCAACTCTCCAGCCTCTGTAAAATCGATTAAAACCCAGCAGAAAGTCAGAGAGACGATACGCGGACAAGACAAAACCAGTTGCCATGGTTACCAAGACCCACTTTGGTGGGTGAATGTAGGGAGAAAGAAGAAAAGCAGAATATGCATGAAATACAATGATATCTTGGCTGAGGACTCAGGTTTTTTTATAGACAAAGAGTTACTGGACCCAAAGGTTTAATTTCTTTAATTACACCATCAACAGTGACCTTTTCAATAACATCTATTAATCATCAAGTGGACTCAAGAGGAATTTAACATGACTGACGTGTGCTGACGCGTTGTTAAAGAGCTGCACCATGTAGAGTGACTCACTCACTGACACAGTGTTCAGATCTGTTGCCAAATCTTAGAAAAGAGGACATGTTAACTCTAGAAGTTTCAGAGCATTTTTAATTTCAAGGTTATTCATCAAGAGGGTGTTTATTATAGAAACCTTAAGATAATTTATTTTTACTGCTTGAGCTTTTCTCAGAGAAGTCACTCCGAACATAAACACGCTGTAACACAAGGCTTAAAAATGCTGTGTTGACACATGCTAACAGCTTTCAAAGGAAGAGGTCAGCATTTTAGGAAATGTGCTTATTTGTTTTCTGACAGAGAGTTAGATAACAAGATTTAGTTTAAACATTAAAAAAGAAACTAAAGCAAGCTGCCCATTTGCTGAGCTTAGCACAAAACCTGGAAATAAACCACCGTGTTATTTATCTATATCTTGATTTTTTAATCGGTACAAAAACCAAGATATTAACACAACATTTACAAGACGTGTAGTGTTTCTTCAAATTCTAGTTGTTTTATCAAGCTAAGTTAACTAGCTGCTGTTATAGATTCATATTAAAAAAACAGATATGAAACTGGTATGAGTCTTCTTCCATAACTCTCCAACAAATGTTACTTGTCCAAATGTCAAAGTGTCTAATCATCACAAAGAAGGAATTCCTGCTTCCATAACAAACCCAGATTTCCCAATTACATGAAACACGAGAGTCTCAGGAACAAGCTGGTTTTTCTGGGTGACATATCTCATGATCTGCCTGACCGCAATAACTGTGGTTTTGGTTGGGGTGGTCACTTGTTTCATTTCTCATTTTTTGATTGGGCCTGATACATTGTATGAAATGCCTTCAAATCAGAAACTTTGTGTTCAGCCGCATTGGTTTCTATGGTCAAAACCATTGAAACACCTTTCAGTTTATTGTTTGTTTGCAGGAGTGAGTAGTGACACAACGAGTACCAACACCTGAGTAAAAAGGTATTTTCTTCAAAGGAACGAGTACTTTAATGTTACTTTTAGTCTTACTTGAATGTATTTTTGAGCCAGTAAGCTATTTTTGACTTTGATACACTTGTAAAATACCTCTGTTACAACTTGTCTGCTCTAAATGGGAGGGTTTTGTGTGTCGGGGGAAAAGTTGTCAGCTGCCAGAAAGAAAAAGAAGCACTCACAGACTTTTGAACGTGATGTGATAATAACAGAGAAAAACCCGAGAGGCAGCTTCCAGCAACAATCCCTGACCATGTCTCAATACCAAAATCTAAAAAAGACAACAGTTGTGTGACGAAGTACCTGCTGTGCCTCTTGAAAAAAAGTGAAATTTCATCTCATTATCATAAAAGCGAAGAATCTCTTGCAGCTTAGTGGTAAACTTTGCAAGACAGCTGGACTGCTGGGATTTCACGTCTGAGCTCTTGCAAGTTCATCTTGAAGAGCTCCAGCTGAATTCATTTGTGTCCAGTCAGTATATGACCAGACCACTACGTCACTACGTGTCCTTTGCTGAGAAAGAGGTTGTAACTACGTGATTAAGTTTTGATGAACTCGGCAAGCTTGTAAACAACTGAAGCTGCCAAAGATGTCGCCGAGGAGGTTAGCATGGATGCTGCAATAGCGGCATATTTATCAGAGCTGCACAACATTTACTCATTAAAAGAAGAGCAAAGATCAGCACTGAAGGCTTTTTTTGATGGAAAAGATGTTTTCACTCTTCTCCTGTAATGTGACAGACAGAACCTTCGTCCAATCACCTTCCAATTTTTTTTGAACAACCTGAACCTTCCAAACCCTGTCTGTTTCCCAGATGGACATGTGGAATAAATCCTACGGATATGTGAAACATTCCTTCTAAGGTGTCAGGTCAGGTTTCTCAACTTGTAATTTTTGCACTTGAGTCATTTTTTGGAAGAAATTATACTTTTACTTCAGTAAAACCTCTGTACTTCACCCACCACTGCTTATTTCCTCCATTTTCTTTCCACCCTGCGTCAGCACTGACCATTTCCCTGTTCTTTGATTATAACAACTGCTTCCAAGGAAAGACATGGTGGAAAATTAAGTTTTTCAATTTTATTTTATTTGAGTGGGCTGTACAAAGATGGTTTTAATGTTGTCTCGTATGGGTTGTTTTCAGGGGTGTAAAATTTCTAATTAAAGGATGGTGGCTGCTGAGTGATGAGTACGATTTAAACCCCTGAGAAACCGCAGTGGAAGTACAGACTCTCTGCAGCCTTCAGTCACGATCAATTTGTCCATCAGCTGCATAGAGTTTTGGTCATATGCTTATAGATTTTAACATTATTCCTTGCAGTTGAATATAATATATATATATATATATATATATATATATATTCATCCCTGAGTGTCTTGCTTTTTGTTACTAAGAATGACTTTATTTCTTTTTTGTTTGTTTAAAATATTATGCATAATGAATTGTTGCAAATATTGTATAAAGACGTGATTATAGCAGCTCACCTTTCCCTCTCCAGTGGGCCTGGGAGGCAAATCCAATATGGCCGCCATATTTTCTGTTAAATTCTGCCATGAGGGCTTTGTAAGGGTTTCGGATCATGAGGATGCTTGAGTCAAAGGCTTCAATCTCCTTTCTGCCGCTCTCGTGTGTCTTTATGCAGATTGTCCTCCCACTTCTCCAGTGGTCCCGCTCCCCTTTAAATCCTGTGAAACAGTGACAACCCACAGTGAATATACAAAATCCACAGAGTCGTCCTCACGAATGACACTTTGTGAATCATGTCAGAGAAATGTTGCCTGCCTTTATTATAAAGGGAGCCATCAAAGTAATAGCTGCCGGTGTAGAAGCCAGTGGCGAGCTCTATAAGGTGGCGAGCCCACGTGTTGCCAGCTCCGGGGAAACTGGCAAGAGCCACCAGCTGCTTGGCACGAGTGGGAAGGAAGTGCCTATCCATGCAGCGGTTATCTGACAAAAAACAAAGAACAGGCTATATTATTGATTTGTTGTGCAGTGATAAATGCAGGCATGATCTGTGACAGTGCTGCCAAACATGGAGTGAAAGATAGCAACCAATGATGCTGCACAAAATCTGACAAATTGCTCAATACAATTAGGCTCTAAAAAGACACTGAAAGCAAGTCACTTCCTGCTTACAAACTTAGTTCTGTAAAATATATGGATAGAAAAAAAATATAATGTTGAAACATTGGAAGTTTAAAGTATAGACATTTAACAACTCAGTGAAAGAGAAAAGGTCATAAAAGGTCCAAAACCAAGAATCTGGACATGTTGTGGTCTGAACCTACCGCTGGTGTGGGTTAGCTTGACACCTCTGCATCACACATTGCCTAATAAAACCTACTCACTGACATTAATGCGTTGTCAAGATGTTTGGTCAGTTCAAAATTGAAGTAAACAACAGGTTAATAAGAGCTTAACAAGAGTTAAGAGCTCATGACAACATGTGGTAAAGACAGACAGATACTAAACTTCTGGATCTGATCTGAAAAGATATTTGGTCATAAAAACAGAAATTACATGTTAATGTCTTTATAGTATCATTATTTAAATGAATACAATTAAAAAAAACATTTTAGTGAATTAACCTGTTGTTTTCAAAATATCATATTATAAATATGATTAGGACACATATTTTTAGGCAGAATTAAATAAGCCTTTAGTTATGCAAGCTTGCCATAACAGAAAACCTAGAATAATGGTGAGCTTTTAAAGTAAACCTAATTGGAAATTTTGTTATCATTAATGATCAAAAACCCCAAAAGAACAAAAATATATATTCCTAAAATGAGAAAAAATTTAGATAAATCTACAAAAATTGTAGGATTATTTAGATGGTTTCCTACAATTTGTACCAAATATGCAGAAGCATAAAAATAGATAACATAGGCTGTCATGTACTTGCCAGTTTACAGGAACTTAACAATATGTCTTTTTCACACTAGATAAACCACTACTGCAGACGCTGTGGGTTTCCTCTCCATGCAGAGTTTGGCTGACATGCCTCTCGTTTAAATGCGTTCTTCCTTTTCACACAGCTGTGACCTCGCTGCAAGCTTTACCTTGAACCTGTGTCTGGTAAACCACAAAGTACTCTTCATTTCCACAGCTCTCAAACTCTTCCCCCTGGCAGTGGTGGAGACACATGTCCTCATTCTCCAGCTCATGAAGAGAGAAAAGAGGAGTCGGGAAGCCGCAGTGACACCTATCTCCAGCCAGCACGGCTAAAGATTTCTCCTAAAAAAAAAAAATACAGCCGCCATCACAAACTGAGCACACACTCGCTTGCACATAAAACACAATGCATGAATACACACGTGTCCTCACCCTCTCTGTGCACATGTCCACACACTTGTCCACAGACATGTTTTGGATGACGGCGCTGAAAGGAAGTGCCAGAGTGACATTGTCCGGCTTGTGGAAACATCCTTTGAAAATGGCGCTGCCGTCTGAAACATACAGAACCAAAATGTTACACACCAACTTAGCTTCCATCATCCTCTGTTCACTGACCCCTGATGAAGAGATCCCACCGGACCCTCCCTCTGAGTCTACTGAGGCCCTGACACAACTAGTAGCAGCACTTACATCCTTGCTGCAGTGTGTTGATGACCCCTAACCTTCCTCTCATCTGATGGACACACAATACATCACAACAACGGAGGAGAACCACTCTCTGTTTCCCAGGGAGCTCTTAGTGAATCTGTTAGACGTTTTACATTTAAGATATTCTTCAGACTGATTGGAAAATGATTAATTTTCAGGTTTGAACCTTTTTCAATTGATTAACCAGCGTTGAAATGTTAACCTCGAGCAGCTTGTTACTAGAAGAGGGTGAGCAGCATCAGGTTTTTCAAAACCACAGTTATAATTCACACTTCAGGGTGACAACACGTGTGCTGGCCATCTCTTCCCTGAACTGAACCATCTCGGAAAAGTGGTACTCTCAATATGAGGTGTTATTCACAGAAGAAGAAACCCAAACTTTTAATGCAGCTTGTACAGACATTATTACAAGAACAGCTTGTTTACTCACACATCCCTCACATAAAATATGCAAATAGAGCTTTGTATCTGTGATGTTTCTTCCTTTTTTTTAAGTTCATGATACCAAAACCGGCTCCTCTCTGAGACTGTTGATCTAATCTATCAGTACTCTGAGTTCTGCAACCCTTCTTGAAAATGAACTCGAGTCACATGTGTGTATCTTAAGGTTTCACACTTTTTTCAATATTTTTCTGACTAAAAGTTTCTGTTACTTCTCCTTGCCCTTGCATGTGGCAGAGCTTTTATGGATCAAATTTAAATGCTTTTCTTGCTCTGCAGACTCACACATCTGCAGCATCAAAGCATATACCACACACAAGACCCAAGGCCCTAAAAAGAAAGTAACTGATCATTGATGCTGTTAACCAACTTATGAATTCTTGATGTGTTGCTCACAATATGGGTTGCATAACAGTGAGAGAAAATAAAATGTATTCAGACTGATAAAACATGTAGGAGCCATTGACTTTCACAGAAAACACTAGATCATATGACTGATGGCTTCCTAAAAGTGGCAAAAACCACAAAACAGCCACCTCGACAAATATTCTGCATTTCCTGTCTAATGTTCCGAGCAGGACTCACATGACGGAGATCAGGGTCAGAGGTGAAAAACACAAACACGGAGGGCTTATTCAGCAGTCTGACGGAGAGTAAACAGCAGCAAACAGAATAAAAAAAGCAGAAATGAAAATAATAACAAACAAACAAATCTTGAAGTTGATGAAGGAAGAAAGGTTTAGATTCAAGGGTTTTATTTAGTTGCACACAGATGTGTGTACGAGCTCTTTCCTTGCGTTTCTGCAGAATTATTCTAAAATATAGTTTTAGAAATGGGAGAAATGGGAGGAGCAGGGAAAGTTAATTCCTCTTGCGGTTGGGACTTTTTAGAATCACAGCAAAAAGAAAACATGTGGAAGTTTAAAAGGAAACCCAAATCTTCTTGCAATAAATTTATAATAAAACTACCTCAACAGACAGATTTTTTTCAGCCTTGCCTTCACTTCTCTTCAGTTTTCCTGCAGCATGCAGCGAGTGTTTAGGATGCAGACCACGGCTGGCTGGAATATGTAGGTAGCACAGCTCTCCGGGGGAAAGAGGTAAACACAACAGAGCAGCTTGCTCCCAACTGTAGCATTAATCAATAATAAAACAAATATTTCCCCTCGAAACAGCATCCTTATACCTCGGTAAAAATTGTCAGTATAGTCAGGTCTTTCC
This sequence comes from Acanthurus leucopareius, assembly GCA_029814765.1. Taxonomy (NCBI): domain Eukaryota; kingdom Metazoa; phylum Chordata; class Actinopteri; order Acanthuriformes; family Acanthuridae; genus Acanthurus; species Acanthurus leucopareius. The sequence continues at coordinate 10,764,182 of JAQMCX010000048.1, read as the reverse complement.
TTTACATCTAAATAATTTTCTATGGAAAGAAATTTTTCATATTTAACATGTGATCCTGCTGTGTTGTGTCTATTTGACCGCCCGTGTGGAGCAGCTTCCTCTGAAACCCAGGGGAGGTTTGTGTTGTTGTTGTCGTTGTTGCAAAGCGTCAGACTTACAGCGGCGTGCTGACTCCTGACTCAGCTCCAGTCTGTAGATGGACAGGCGGTTGGCTCCTCCGCACAGGTTGCTCTTCTCCCCTTTACACTCCATATTGCATTCGCTCTCCGACGCGTTGGGCGCCTGGATCTTGTGACCACAGTAGCATTCGGCTCCGAACTCCAGACCTGCGTACATGTAACCTCTGGAGGAAAGAGAGAGAGAAGAGAAGCATTGTCAGTGAACGAGGACAGAGAGGTTTGAGTGATTGCTCTGAGCCTTTATAATTATGTTTTAATCCGCCCAGTGAAAAACAGTTCATCATCCAGAGCAGCCTAACGAGAACAGAACCTAACAAGTGATGCACAGACGATGTGGAAGGAAAGATAAGAGCACATCTGAACATTACTCTGGAGTAACGGCTCTCTGAAGATGAGAGAAAGTGCACTTGCTGTGAAGCTTTAAGGCAAAACTAATTATACATATGCTTGAAATCTAAATCCATCACATGTGGTCTCCTCTCTGCTTCCTATAGCCTGTGGAAGATTTGACTCCCAGGAGACCTTTCGGATGCAATTAGACGTCTATCACACCTCTCACACAGAAGAAATCCCCTGGGCTGCCAATCAAACCCAAAACCTCCGCCTGCTGCTCTGTGCTGTTACCCCTCATTTGTTTGTCTGTTTTTATTAACTGGCTGCTCTGAGAAAAGCAAGAAGAGTGAAGGGGCTGAAAACAAGCGTCTTTTTTTGTTCCTATTCACCGCTCTGTAAAAATCAGTGACAGGTGTAATTCAATGCATTTGATTGAAGCATCCTTGGAATTTCTCAGAGAGAAAAAAAAGAGGGAAAGATGGCTGAGGCAGCAGAGACAGGGAGGAGGAGGGATGTGAAGAAAACCAGGAGAAAAATAGAGGAGAGCTGCATTCCTTTGGAATTTCTGAGCATTCAATCTTTTTTTAGAAAATCTTTTAACCCTAAAAATCATTACTAAAGTAATTTTCAAAACTGGATTTAAAACCAATGCAGATATTTAACAAAATGAACAAAAATATCGATTCTAAAGTATCAGATGAAGTTTTTTAAGTGCATACAAATAAATTAAAATGACTGATATTTGCAGCTGATTTCCGTTTAGTTACATTTAAAAAAGAAAGACTGGTCTTTATGACCAAGTGTATGCAGACACCTGAACATAACATTAAACATATACGAACATGTCTTCCCATAACCATGGGTATTATTTTGCTCATATAACTTCCTCAGCTCTCCTGGAAAGTTATTCCACAATACTTCTAGATCTTGGCTGCAGGTCTTTGTTCCAAACAAGAGAATAACTGAGGTTGAGCACTGATATTCGGCGATACGGCCAAGCTAGCAGTCAACTCAAATTCATCTCAAATGTGTTGGATGCAAGGTTGGACTATCAACTGGGTAAGGCAGGCAATTACCACAGGGCCAATGAAATGTAAAAGGATTTGCACTCTTGAATCCAGGCTTTTCAAAAAGATTGTGTCAGATGTGCATGGCCAAAAGCCACGGTCCCATTTCATAGAAAAATCGCCTGCACAAAAGAATAAAAGAGGCTCTTAAGATGCAAAAAGATTCAGCGTATTTAATGTGCCAAAGGTGATATAATAGTGACTAAACAGTGACTAATGGTGAATAAATTAATTCTTTTTTACATTTAATTTCTCTATGAAATGGATCCACCACAGAGCCCCAGGCTTCAAGACTTCAGATGTGCCAACTGATTTATTTTAGTTTAATCAAAAATTAGTTTGAAAATTATTGGCTCAAAAGCACAACATGAAGCAACATGATGAAGACCTCAAAGTGGGCCCTTTATGAGGAGTGTCAGTGCAGCTATTAACACATTCAAGTTTTCAGTTTTGTGCTCTCATGTTACATTTATATAAAATAAATGTGCTTAATTAGGCTGAAACAGTATTCAGTGCAGTGTTGAGTGCACAGACAGCAGCTGGAGGGTTAACAGGTTTCCAGCAGCTTGTATTTTCTGCCTAACAGGTGGATCTGGTCATGGTTAGATGGGGTTCAGGCAGGGGCTCAGCAGGCTGGTCAGCTTCCTCTTCAACCTCAAAAATCTCTTTTTTTTTCTTTTTTTTTTTGGCCCATGGGTGCAATGTCATGGTGAAAGAGGAAAAGTACCTTCCCCAAAACTGTTCACACAGAGCTGGAAACACACGCCAACTAAAATGTCACTGTTTACGCAGCAGTATCAGTTTTATGACAGTTTTTACCTTTTTTTGCACTTTTTAAAAGTAAGAAAAAAAGGGGTGTCCACATACTTTGCCCATTTATTGTATTAAAGTTGAACACCAATGTTATTCTTCAGTGTGCTGTCTTTAAATCTGATTAAAAAAAAACCATACAAATACTGACTGACATAATGTCACTACAAACCTGTATTGGTCAACAAGCAGACCATAAATCTTTGATCATTCTGGTTCTAATAAAAACCACAAATGAGGAAGTAGCTTTTTCAGCAATCAATACCAGTCTTTCAATTTCCATATTAGCTTAGTTCTGCTTTAGTTCTTACAATAAAAGTAAAAAGGAGGAAAAAGAAGAGGGTTTTTTTGTTATTGCTCTCATACCTTTCAGCACAGTTGTCTTGGCAACGAAAAACAGTCATTTTTTTGTAGTCAAAAAAGGAAACTCCTCTCAGCGCTCTCTTCTGTGTGTCATCAACATAGCAGCCAATATACTTTGCTGAAAAAGAGAAAAAAAATATGAGTTAGGTATGTACACAGAGGGACAGACACACCTTAACTTAATATACAGATATATGGAGTGATTCTAGTGTGAGAATTCACTTCAGCAAAAATAATTTTCATAACAGCTGTTTGACTATAAAGTAAACACAATCTGTAACAGTCCCTTCATGTGCTTACGGTGCACTAACAAAGCATATGAGGAGTCCAAACTGGGCCATAGTCTTTATTAATTTATAAAGACACACATCCCCTTCTAGTGGCCTGTAACTGTAGTGGCAGTCATTTCTGCATTATTTCAGATGTGGGGGTTGGGCTTCAGTGAACCTCTGCAGAGGCAGAAAACCCTTCACAGTTTCTTCCCACCCATTGAAACGCTGCTCCCCTGTCTCACCGAGCTGCACAGGCTCCACTGTACCTTTAACAAACAAACCTCTCGCCATCTGTGCTCTGCCATTACCCCTCTGAGCCTCTGTTAATAGCTAAATGAGTCCTAGTCTCCTGCATTACTTTAATTGTTTTGGTCTAAAGGCCTGCATTTGAGCAGCATGTGGTGTACTGCAGGATTCGGCTGTAATCTTCCCCCTAACTATTGTTGAGCTGATAAAATAATCTGCTCTATGATGAAAGGAAACAATGATTTAAATTAAGCTAGAACCTCATTTTTGACAGTATATCCCTGCCTTGTGCTACATGACGGTCAAGATGAAGCTGCAGATGAAACTAATATGTCCATATTATTATCATCAGTAGCAGTAAATCTGTACACGCACACTTTGCACAAAAGCCTCCTTGTACCCACAGTATCATTTGACTAATGTCAACAGTGTTTCAGCTATTTTCTTTCCCCTGTTTTGCCCTCTGTGCGATATGCTTCTGGGCTGCTGCATCACACAGTGCAAATGTGTTCATGTGCTGCAGTCTGCATCTGCAATATTCTCTCCAGATTACATCCAGAGCCAGTGAGCGAGTGCATCTGCACTAGAGGAGAGAAAAAAGGTAACATTACATGCCTCTGGAGATGTTTAAAGGGAAAATTAGACTAATTTTATGTGTTTCTCTAATCAATGTTGAGGATAAATATAGTCTATTAAAGCAATAAATTCCTCAGTGCGTGTAATACTGACACAGAGAGCTCCAGTTCTCCTGCTGCAAATCCTGTTCCTTTCCTAACCAGTTATTTTATTGGTGTAAGGAAGAACTACAGATTATTTAATCTTGGGTAGCTAGGGGGCGTGCTCCTCTCAAAACCAAAACTTGTTCTCTTTGCCTTTGCACTTCTGAGACAGCATGGACATTAGGAGATCACACCAAATGCATCCTGGTTCATAAAGGGATCAACAAAGCACATTTACCAGCAATACAGTAAGCACCGAGGAACTTAATACTGTAACTGACTGCATTTACCGCAATGAATAGAGATTATCAAAGAATGTGGCAATTTTCCCCGTAAAAATGCAGAGTCATGAGTGGTCCTGGATGTGTATGAACAAATAAACGATTCAAAGCTGCTAACTATTCTACCATTACTTCCAGCTGCACTCCAGGTTAGCACATTTTAAAGAAAGGAAAGAGGACCCAGCCAGACAGAGAGGCTTTTATTTGATAAGCTTGAATTCAAATTGTAAACTTGTTTGTTTTTGCCGGTCTTGAATTGGAAAAAAGGAGCTTCTGGCTGTACTAGAAAAACATTGTTCTTTAAAACTTCACACTAATGCAAAGCAGAACACTGTAGTGTGCTGTTACTGGGAAATTTGTAACAGAATCGCTTATTTATTTTCTCTACAGGCTCAGAGAGGTTGGTGTCCATCATGGGGCGGAGGCAGTGAAAACCAGAAAAGCAGTCTTCACATCCTGTCATGGCACCAACACAGATGGAGCAGCAGTCACTCACGCTAATGTTTCATATGTTTGGGAAGCTTAGATTCTCCACCTGCATGTTTTGCACTCTGGAGAGAAACCAGAAACCCACAGAACTACAAAAGAGTTACAGTAAAATCCTGGATCGACTGATTTATTGCCTTTTTCAAAAGATGTCATGGATATGAATGAAGAGAAACATGCAAATTGCATGTGTTGGTTTCCAGTGGAGTCGTCTCTGTCAGTGGAGTCATATCTGAACCAGATGTTTACAGCTGCTAAACTGTTTCTGGAGGAATTGTAACTACTTAAATAGTAAGTGTATTACCTACAGCGGGTGGAGTTCTGCCTACCCCTTGTTTGAAGAAGCAGCAGGAATACGAGCGCAATAAGCTGCAGATGGAAGCAGCAGCAAAATGCATTTTTACCACCTAAAAATGTGTGAGTGTACACTGTGTTTGGAATATTTTCACCCCCTCTTTCTTGCCCTCAGACAGCCCTTTCCAATGGAAAATAAAACTGTTACATCCATCACAGAAACCAGATTATTTTTTTTACATTTTTTACAACACATAAATTCTACATCACAGCGCACAGGAGTTGCTGATCTGCTGCCTTGATTTGTTAGTTGGTTTTCATCACTGTGTGACCTTGGTGTTTTAAAGGTTTACTTCAGATTAGCCAAAAGTCACACAGTAACAAAAATAAATTTACCCATTCGAGCGGCTCTCGAACCAGGAACTCTTGTGTTAATCTGAGTAAAATTCCTGTTTTGTTAAAGGAGTCTGGTGGCTTTGAGAGAGCTAAAGAACAAAATCAGCTCCTATAGAAGAGTCTGTAAAAAGAGTCTGTCTGAAAAATTGTGAAAATATTTATAAAACACGTTTTTGCTGCTGTCCTCATCCACAGCTGTGCATCGCACAGCTTCCTACACCAGCAATCCTGCTGCTTCTCCAAACTGGAGGCGTGCTGACAAACTTTTACTGTAGAAAAATACACCAACTATAGATAAACACCTCATACAGTCCCATGTAAAAAAAAAAAAAAAACTAAAATAACCCCTTTAAAGGGATGAAAAGAGGGCCACCCACAGAAAAACCCACCTAAAATAATCCATGACCCTTTAAGGACTTTAGAAACCTTTAAATGATAGATGCATTTTTATTTTAATAGTATTTCTACTTTAATCATTTAGAGATAGGAAAAGGCGGGGGGGTGGGGGGGACCCCTGTATGAAGGATATTTGCTAGTAACAGAGTATTTAAACTTTGCTGTGTTTACTTAAGTATTACTGCTATTTTCTATTGTGTTTCTCTATGAGCAGAAAAGTAGGAATTTGGCAGTAACTTCACAGGAAAGTGCGGATTTTCATGTCTAATGTTGGGGACTTTTTAAAATAGTTTCCTTTTTTATTTAACTAAGTGTTTGTCATGGTAAGAAAAGAGGGATGAGAAGGACAGAATGGGGCCAAATGAGTAAATGATATCCTCTAATCAGTTAATCTGATCATGTTTTATTTGGAGGAGAATAAGTAAGCAGGATGTTCGTGCCATCCAAGGTCAGAGAGTTTACTCCGGACCGACACTTCCTGTCCACACACTGCTGTTTTCAAAACATTGTGCTAAGCGATAGGATGTCACAAGCCAGCGAGAAGTTTACATGTAAACGTCCTCTAACATGATTGTGTGGTCACACGGTTTATAGACAGAACGGATAAAAGCGTAAATGGTGCGATTATGAAATCTTCTACATGTTGTGATTGTGCTGCAGCTCCAGTATGGCTGAACATGTGCAGAGCAGCTCAGAGCAAAGCTGCAGCTGCTGCACTCAGGGTGAGACAAGACAGAGGACTTAATGATAATCATCATCTGTCTGCACTCTCAAGAGATTTCCTACATGACCAATTACAACTAGAAATTCTCAGTCATTAACTCAGTGCAGTTTGTAATCAGAAACTACTTTGAATCAGTTTCTTATTAACATGAATTGTCAGAGAGATAAGTGCTGCCTGTGTGTTTTCTAGTAGATGTAAATTATAAATCAGCCTGTGATAAAAAATTTTTAATTTCTAACAATTTATTGAATATTTTAAACAGCAACTATGACAAATTGGAGGCTATTATAGTAATTGGCTTGATAATATTTTAGACATGAATCTAGTTGTTAACATTAATGTTGCAACACTGCAATTATTTTTTCTAGCTGTTGGCACCTACTGTGTATTTGGCACATATTTCCTCATTTAAAATGATTTTACTGTACCAGTAAATCATATTTAAACCTATGTTAATCTGCACTACAGTAAATAATTGCTCTTTTAACTGATTTTTTTGGTGGGAGAGGCAAATAGCCTTCATGGACAATAAGTTCAAATTCCATCTTTTATAAACTACCACTTGTTTATTCAATAGTTGTGAAAAAGAATCAGTATAAAATAAGTATTGTTCTCAGTATAACCTACCTCTTCCATCGTCCATGTCTTTGGCATTGCGTCCTTTAAGTGCACGGTTCCAGTTGTTGGTGTAGTCTCCTCCTCTTCGCACCGCCTGCCCGTTTTCCTGTCTGGCATTTTTCATCCACGGAGGGCCAAACCTCCGTCCTGACCTGCGCGTCTCCTTAAACACTCTACTCATGATGCCAAGCCCTCGAGCATCAGACAGTGACGTCCTGCTGCCCATCTCCGATGCTACCACAGAGTCCCGGCCCGCTCTGGCTCCGGAGCTGCTGTCCCCGACGAAGCCAGAGTGCAGGAAGACGAGGCTCCCAGCTGTCAGGTACAGGAGGATGAGGGAGAAGAATCGCACAGGTTTCCTGCGGAAATAACGCTGTATCTTCAGCAGAGGCTTGGCCATGCTGGCTCCCCCTGCCACTCAGACACCCTCTCCTGGTGATGAAAACTCATAAAGCAGAAGAGTCAGCACCAGTTCTCCCTGTTCCCACCACACAGCCCCACTGGGCCCAAAATAAAACGAAGGAAAAGTCAGTTTAAGTGTCTCAATCCTGTATGAAGGTCATCCAAACAATAGCATGACTTTTTTCCTCATGTATGCCTCTTCAATCTCATGAGGAAGATGCTTCACACCTGTGCACCGTGCAGCTCTGCCGTTTGGGTCCACATGAGAGTCTTTCTGCCTTCCCGCTGACTGTCCAGCCCGGATTGCAAGCCCTGGGGCCACGGCATGAAAGGTGAGCGGCTCAGAGTGAAATATGATCACCCTACACTGCTTTCACTCCAATTATCAGCCCAGAGAGATGCCACAGCAGCTCAGCAGAGCCACTTTCTCCCACGCTGTGCAGAAGGAGGAGGTTTTTATGTGGCGGTCGAGCTGAGATCTTTTCGTCTTTGTGTGGCCGGCTATTCACCGAGTCGATCCAGGGGAGAGAGGGCGTGATTCACCATCTGCAATAAAGACACACACACAAAAAAAGGAAGAATAAGTGCACACCTGAGTAAGCCTTATCGCACATGGAAAAGGAGAAATAACACGAGCAGTTCACAAAAGGATGAAGTCAGTACATTACCTGCAAGAAAAACAGCAAAAAACATCCTGCTCAGCTTCAACACAATGCCAGAGGAAACTGTCTATTAAAGTGATACAATTGTTTTATTATCATAATGCTGCTTTTACATGGACTCACAAGTTAAACTGCCCTCATTATTTTGTATTTTGTCAAAATCACATTAATGAGAATCTAATTTGGAACAAAGATAAGCAAAAAACAAATCGAAGGATTAAAAGCAATCAAATATCTGAGAGACCCATTTCTGTTGTTAGTTTGTTACCAAACAGTCACAAAAGCTTCACAGCAACAAGCGCCGAGTTCCTCTGATCTTTAATAAATTAGGTTAAGTTGAAAGGAGAAAAACAAAAACAAAGCTCTACCCTGAGGCAATTTCACTGATTTATTTGGGAGCTAATGTGTTTGGGCAGAGGAGGGAATTGAAAACATTACTCCAGATAATCTGAGGTGATGATAATTTGTGTGCATGTGTGAGGAGAAAAGAACAAACAGGCTCGCTTGATTTTCAAAGAATGCACAAGTTAAAAAAAGTTACCACAAGTTTACTCGTCCAATAAATCTACAACATGTGCTGCAATGGGATATTATAATTCTGTTAAGATTTTACGCTGATTAGTTCATTTTTTCAGGATGACTGAATCCAGACTTTCCGAATTCTCTGCAGCCTCCCTCAAAGGAGTCTCTGTTCTGGGACGAGCCCGGGAGGCTGACTGGAAGGTGTAATGCAACACTCTTCGGGGTCAGGGAACTTTCCAGAACGTTCGTGGGGACACTCGCCCTTGTGGCTCTCTGTCTGCATGGCACAAATCCGCAGAATACTTGTCACCTGAAACCTCAATGGCACCGCAGACCCCCCCCCTGACTTTGGCTTTCCACCCCTCTGCTTTTCCCTCAGGCAGTCTGGGAAGAGTCTGAGACCCACAAGGTGAAATGGATCATTTTCTGGTCGCGAGCATCGACCCGCACCGTCGGGGTACGAACACAATACTCATCCCGTCTGACTTTTCAAAACTTTGCTTATTTTTCCTGTTCAGTATCTGCTAAAATTTCGCAAGGACAACATTCAGAGCAGATTTTAAGATCAAATCGCCTTTCCTGAGTCCATTAAAAATGACAAATACTAAATGTTCTGAGTTATAAAAGAGGGGCGTTGGTGCTTATGACTCAAACTTAATAAAAACAAATTTAATTGTATAATTAGGGTTCATAGTCAGAACATAAAAAAAAATAATAAAGTAGTTTGATTTGTTCAGACTTCACAGTTTCAAAAAAGAAGAACATAACAGCCCTGAAAATAAACTTGTGATGCTGTCTTTTCTGCCAACGCTTTCATTTTCCCCTGTTTTTTTCCTGTATTTCGAGGCCATTTTCCAGCGCCCTCCTGTTTTTATGTTTCTCTCTGGAAACTCCAGAGATGGCCCTAAAACTTTATTATGAATAATTGAAATAAATGGATCCAGAAGTTTCATGAATTTGTATGACATCACCCAACACTACACATCACACACAATACATACAATTTCACCTTATCTGTCAATGCAAGCTGGCAATGCACAACTTGATTCAAGGGACATAATGTATGCAATTCTCTCTATGCAGGAGACAGGGCAGCTAACTTATCACAGCTGTTAGCTTAGGTGTTGTCAAAATGTCAAGACAGGACGGCGTTCTCACCAAAAAGAATGTAAATACTATCCACCATCTGCCAAATAACTTTCCATATTTTAATCCTAAATGTTGGCAGGTATGCTGACTGCTGGAATCAAAGGGGTAATCAAAGGGTCAAAGCTTACAAATTAGCTACTACATTAAAGAACATGCATGAAATTTAGCTGTAATATATTAAGGGAATTGTTTGAGATTTTAAGAAGTATTTCTTTACTTTTTCTTGTAAATGGTTCTATGAGAGAACTAATACCATCCTATTGTCCACTAATGTTTGTGAATATGAAGCTACAGCTAGTAGCCAGTTAGCTAGCTTAGCACAAAGTGGGGAAACAGGACTGCGATCTTAAGCATTAAATTTGAAAAATGCCTGAACCTCACAAATTAACACATTATATGACATTTGTTTGAATGGCACAAATAGAAATGTAACAAAAAGTTGGTTTTACTTGATGTTATGTAACAGACTTTTTCCTGTCAGCCTCTGTGCTAGCTAGGCTAATCATTTACTGGATTAAACATTGTATTTAAAGCTAGAATCTTTTTCATAGACTATTCCTTTCCATATTTCTGTCTGAAATGTCAGTAAATTTTAGTATTCTCTACATTTTCACAAATAGCCTCTGTTTCACAGGGCTTCCAATAAAAGCAGGTTTACTGAATAATGATTCCTCATATTCATTACTGCAGCTCAGCAGCTGAGTAAACAATAATATGAAAAGTTACTCCTAGTCTCTATCTGTAAGCAGGGCAATTTGTCAGACGGTATTTCACTCTTTGTTGATGGAGAAATAATTCATATTTCAGGACAAACAAGATGCAGTCACTCTCTTTAACAACATGGTCTTTTTTTCCAAACTGGAAAACGTGTTTGCCTTCGAGATATTCAATCATATCTAGGCTAAGTTCCCTATAGGCCAAGGCCTAAATAGAAAAATATAACTGCATATTTCAACACGCCTCCCACTCCTAACTCACTGTGGAGGGAATAGGTATCCTGAAAATATGTCTTGGGATTGAAAGCAAAGATGCACAAGAGAGCATTGTTTTAGGGCCGAGCATGTGCATATGATATGGTAGATATAGAGGTACTTCTGTTCTGATAGCAGTGTTATTAGGGTGAACAGATGGAGAAAATGATATAATGATACCGTGCATGTGACCTGGCTGCCCACGCTGCCTTTCACATATGCAACAGGACCACACACAGATTAATTACTCGTGTTAATAATTCATACCACCCCGCCTCCTTCCCCCAGTTTCCAAAAAGGCTGGGTTCAAATGACAGTAAGAGTTTGGACAGAGTCAAGCTATGATGTTGCACAATGTATGAGGTAAACAACAACACTTAGAGTCTACACTGTAAAACTAACAGCTCTCTGACACTGCACTTGACTCAAAATGTCAATGCCAGCAAGCTAATTTTTTAGCAGGTATTTCGTTTATTGTGTTCACCAGGTTTTTTAGTGTGTAAACTTGCTAATTTTAACTAGCTTAAGCTGAGGCTAATGGGAATGCCATCAGCTCTATGGGTATTTTGTGAGAAATGAAAGTTTTCCCAAGTTTAATACTGCTTATCCTATAGTGTTTATACCAAACTTATCCATATAATAGTTGTTGGTATTTCATAGTCTGGACCAAAGCATTGGGCCTGACAGGCCATAGCCATTTCTCGAGCCATGCTGCTAATGTGACGTGATGGGAAGTCCTCACACTACAGTTTCACATACTGTAAGACTGTGTTATATAAGACACAACAGGTGGACTTTTTTCTCATTTAAAGCCAAAAACGGGATGAGCGGAAAAAATTCAGATGTGACACATGTAAACAGAGGAAGCGGAAATGCAACAGACGAGAGATAGGAGGTGTCGCAGAGGTCTTTTTGCCAAATCATGGCAATTACTCAAGTAGAGCGCACATGAACTCACTGACTGACCATTAATTCACATTCATATTAAATGAGCCAGCAAATATTTAATCAGAGGGGATTTAGAGGAGGAAACGTCAAAGTTAATCTTTAGTGAGCAGGCCGGCAGCCAGCTCGGCTTGTGCTGCAGGAAAATGGCTCCACAAGTCAATCCATAAATATTCTTCATATCTGCCCTGGGACTCATTGACCAGGGACAGGGTTGAGCTGGACAGAGCTGTGGTCAACTTTGTAACACCTCGGGAGTTCAGAAACAACACTTAACTGTCTGCCAGCAAGGACAACTGGTGGGTTCAGCAGATATGCCATCCAGAAGAGCCTCTAACAATGTGATAATGCATTATTTTTTTTTGTTTTAAGGCAAAAAGAAACTGCCAAAAATGATTTTAAAAAGGAACCTTTACGCAAGACGTAAAAAGACAAATGTGGATAAATGTTTCTGATATTCATTTTTATATCCTAAAAAGAAACAAGATTTGAACTGAGGAGGTTAGATATTTAGGACTAAAGTATTTTTATGATAGAAGCAGATGAAATATTCAGTTTTGTTGGTTCTGCAGATGTAATCAATTTTCATTCCCTCGTCTCTCGATTGCCAGAAAGCATTCTTTTCACTCCAGTGTGGGTGAGGCTTTTTTAACTGCTAGACCTCGAAATCTCCAGTGCAAATCAAACCATCTGAATTAAATTAGTTGTGATATCCTCCCACAATTTAAAGAGGGTTTTTCTTGCTATGTTTTCACAGTGGTGGGCAGCTGTATAGCTGTGTTTAACAGCACTTACATTCATGGACAGTGGGCTCAAAAGTGAACGAATCATAAGCTATTGTGATAGAAACACTCAACGTTAACAGTGGCAGGAAGAAGAGGTTATCCGGGGCATTGTGACCAGCATCAGTGGGAAAGGAAGCCATTTGAGTCTTCTCTCATTGTCCTTATTGCTAACTCCCTGTTTAACTTGTAACCCCCCCCCCAAACACACCCACTCAACTTTAAGTACCAACCAGCAGTTGTATTGTACTGTATCATGCCATCAGCTCTCCAGCAGCAGAAGGGTTAACAGCGTTAGCAGCAGCGGCCCTGACCCTCCCTTCACCCGGGGGCCTGTCTTTCCGCTCTCCCAGTGTGTTTGGCCTGCCAGTGCACATTAGCCATGTTTGTCAAATCAAATCAAACTAAAGATCACATTCCTCCTCTGGTGATAACACTCGCCATGCATGCGTTCAGGTTAACAGAGATGTTTCATGTCGTTCTACTTGCAAAGTTGTCACGTTGCAGGTCCGGAGGAAAATTCAATACCAGCACAATGAAGCAATTAAAAACATCTTTAATTCAGAATGTATCCATGTTAGTATTTTTATGATAAAATGTATTGCAACATCAAATCTATGTAAATTGAGATTCAGGTAGAAACATTTTGGAAAGTGTTTTGGACCCAGAAAAAGATTTAGTAAGTGAAGATAAAACAAGTGGTTGCCAGACTTCTGCTGCTCTGCAAAACAGATTTAAGTGGCTCACTCATTACAGATGGCAACTCTTAGGAGCGCATGACCCCTGAAAACTGGAGTGTGAACATGAGCGCTTCAGTAACAACAGGATCACACAGTCAAAACTGTTTTCTTTGCTGAGTGTTTGGTAAAACTTACGCCGGCATGCATTACAGTTTTGACTTTCCCTTTTTGCTTCAGCCATTTTAATCAAACCGGTGTTTGGTCCCAGTGTTTGCCCGCATTAGTGACGGGCTTAATGCCCAAGACACTTACAACCACTTCGGAGGAGGCTCATCAGCAGAGATGTCCACAAGAATCTCTCAACTGTGACAGATTATATGAAGCTGAGAGGGCAGAAACCAAGAGGACGTCAATGAAATACTAAGACAGTTTGCTGCAGACGACATCCACCTCTGCTGCTGTGTTGACTCTTTGAGCCACTTCTTGTTCCATGTAAACAAGTTTTGAAAAAAGTGTTAAACAATGCATGTTATCATTGAGGTATTTTATTTATCAGATGGTTAACTGTTACTAGAACCTCTCCCTACTAATTTGTCAGCGAATGTGAGATGTAAGTAGACGAATCTTTGATGTTATGATCGTAAAAAAGCTGCAGATTGGTGAACAAAATACGATATCCATGGCTCTAACTCTCCTTTCTAAACCCTTCAATCGATGGCCTGATGAGAGGTTACTGAAGAGAAATCTGACTTTTTATTTTAGATTTATTATAGATGACTTGTGCTGTTTTCACATAAGTGGAGCCATCAAGATTGGCAACCAAAACTTTATGTCACTCTGCTGTTTATTATACAACTTTCCATGCACATGAGCACACAAAGTGGTAGTTTAGCTATGAAGCTTTGTTTTAAGTATAAATCCTGCTACTTCTGGGGCCTTATTGAACAGTTTTGTAATCAAATTTATTCATATCTATACGCAAATTCTAGACGTGTAGTGATTCCCCATCTAGTTATGTTGGGTTTTGTGAGTCTGGGTTTTTGTGAGTCCAATTTACAGTGAAATCAAACACACATTATGAGCAATGCGATATGAATCACTAATTAAAAATGTGGTGAATTAGAAGTGGACTCCTACGGTTAAATTATTCTGTTTGTCCTGTATATTAAGATCAGACCAGTTCTTTCTATTATCAGCCACAGTTCTGTGTTGTTTTTCTGTCACTTCTGTCTCCTTCACTGCAGCCGTGGTGTCTTTGTTTGTCAGCCCTAAATTTAGCCTTTGAATATCATGTGTTGCCTGGATTCAATCTCCTCTACCAATGACATGATCTTGTCCTCCAAAAAGTGTATTTCCTGTTTTGGTCCATGACTTTTCTTGACCCCAAACCCCAACTTGTGCTGACATTATTTTAAGCAGATGCCTTCAATTTAAATTTTTTTTCAAGAATTATAGATTACAGATTGGTAGAACCTGCTTGTGGACGGACTTTTATATTCAGCACTCTTTAAAAATCTAACATGACCACATTGTCAGGACTGATCTTAAGACGAGGTTAAAGGAGGAATCCTTGAACAGTTATATAAATGAGCCTCAGGGTTTGGACAGAAAAGATGAGGAAAAATAGCCCTGACTTTATAAAACAAAGCACACAGACACATTTTTCCACATCCAAATGTTCTGACAGTAGACGTTTTGTACAAATTGCAACATAGGAGGTTTTTAAGGTGAAATCAATCAAAGGTTTTCAACACCTTTTCCACGGCACAGTGAAAACCTTTGGTCGGTTTGTCGTCTCTACATATTTCCAATTCCTTAAGCAGCTGAGGAGCCAATCATTAGGTTTGAACGGGAAAGGCTAACCTGATGCCCAAACACCACAAAACCGCTGCATGTCTGCAGTCGTCTCCTCTCATCTGAGGTGAGGGTAGCGCAGGTGTTCATATTATTCTTAGAAAAGGTCGACACACACTGACAGAGTTCAACACATTGTTTTCTATGGAAACTCACAGAGCTGCTGAGTCAGGATTTTACAGTGTCAACACCTGTCTGTCAACCCTTCAGAAAAGCAGCCGTTTTAGCACTCCACCTCAACCAATACATCAGTACAGTAAACAGCATTGGACCATTATTAGCTCATCACAGACATGTTAGTGTCAGTGTATATTTTGGCTGGTAAGTAAAGAAGAATTACAGTGCAGACTCTGCAAAAACATTCCTGAGATTATCTCCAAAAAGTGTCAAAAGTGCACTGAAAAGTTAATTTAAGCTCAAATATCATCTTTTCATTTCACTTGACACACAACAAAACATGCATTTTACGTGCTAATAAGAAGTAAATGAAGTTTCTGGCTCAAAACATTGATGATGGTGTGACGATTGCGCAATAAACCGATCTTCTTTTAAAAAAACATGCAGATTTCAGAGCCAGTTCTTTCCTTTGTGGCAAAAGTTGAAACAGGCACTTACGGAAGAGATTGATATATACTGTCTAATACTGTCATGATATTATCACTGTGTTTATCCCTGTTGGTTACACCACCACCCCCAAAGCCTTTAAGTAATTAGAAATACCAGTAAATTTGGCTTCGCAGATGTTGAACTGACCAATCACTGGACGAGTTTTTAAGCACACCCTATAAAGCTTAAAATTAAGCCCAGGATGGCAGGGAAAAAGCTCATTGTAATCCTGATAATACTCAATGGTCCATTAAGCTCAGTGGTGACCTTTTACTCTGAAAGAGAAGAGGTAAATTAAAGGCTCTAAAAATAATGTAATCCTCTTCTTTGACTGGAGCACAATAGCGTTAAGCTGCAGCATTGTAATCGAGTGACTGATGATCAGGAACATTTCCAGCAGCACCAGTGATAAGAAACTGACACAGTCGAGAAGAGAGCTGGAGTTAAGCAACAATAGCTCCATTATGACTGTGGACACAAAGCAGCAGAGTTCAATTAGGCACAAACAAAACAAGACAAAAACTGAACAAATCATTGGCACAATATTTGAATTAGCGGTAATTCTCCTACTTGTAGACCTGCTTGTTCATTTGTGTGAGGTCTGTTTGTCAATCTCAAGGAATGAGGGGAAGAAATGAAAGAAGTGAGAACTGTGACTATTTTTTTGGGAGAAGTGCAGAAATGTTCTTTTCTTAAGGCAACAGGACAGATTGTCCTGGCACTAATGATGTGTCTTAGAGCCCTGTACAGAGAAAATATCTCAGATTCCTGTTGCGTGAGTTTCAGAACCCACCCTTGGGGGCTGCCACTCCCAGATCCCAGTTGGCCACATAGATGGACATTTGAGAAACAATCACTTGAATCGGTCCCCTCTAATGGCTTCATAAAAGAAGTAATTATTCTGCAGCGGGGAGGCGCTGTCAATGGGGGATCAAATGATGTCTTCCACTATCCAACCTTAACAAAGCTCTTCATTCAGGGCCTTACAGAATATCTGCAGTTCAGTTTTTTCAAAGAGGAAAAGAGCTTTCTCTCCCTTTTCTTCTCCCACCTTCACTAAGCACAGAAGATCTCTGTGCTTTAATTAAAAGTGAATTCTCCCAGCTCAGTTCTGCTGTGAATCTCAGTCCTCTCTGCTTGAATAAACTTAAGAGGGGATTGCAGAGGGTTTCAAATGTTTAGCTGGTGAGGAGGATGAGGAGGAGGAGGAGAAGGAGGAGGAGGAGGGGTGATGGAGTGAAATAGGAAATGACTGTGTATATGGAACTCGAGGCAATTTTCAACAGAACATCATTAAGTTAAACTTTGAAAGTAGAAAGGGCACATCTTAACAACATGTAGCTAAGAAATACAGTTATTCATTAACTGAGAACGAGGCACTTTCTTTTTCCATGTTGGACAATGAGGAAACCTGAATGTCACTGAAGATAAGTGCTCTCCATGGTGCCAAAGAGTGGGTGCTTGGCTCTGTTATATCTGGAACTACTCTACTACTTAAAATAGTTTCTGCATGATTGTGATTTACTTTTGAGCTTTGGTAACCGCTCTGTAAAACAAGAGGTCAGTTTAGTTGCTTTGTTTGTTTTGTTCTGTTTAGTTTCGATTAACGAACTTGGTAAAAAACAAAACAAAACAAAGACATGATAACAAAAACAAACTAACCAACCAACAGCAGGAGATCAGGTCCAAATTACTGCTTTTGTCAAAGGAGTTTGGTGGCTTTGAATGAAGCAATATAATGGCTTCATTTCACCCTCAAAATGGGCTGTTCCTGAATGAAGTAAACACAAGAACTAATTTCTTTTTTTTTAGGTGGGCCTTTTGTTAGAGAGCTTAAATGCCTTCCTCTCCTGCCTCCATCTACGGCATCATTAGTTAGCTTCTGTCTGCTTTTTCAAGTTGCCATCTAACTAAGTAACTCAACCTTTTAAAGTCAGTGGAAACAACTTTCCAAGCGGTTAATGTTTATGTTCTTTTTTTTACAAACAGTTGCTTATTTGAAAATCCAGCAGAGCAACATCCATTTCAGTCTTGTTTCTGGCAGCTGACGAATAGAAGTTCAATATTTTATCTCTGTTTTGATCTTAACCGACTCCTGAGAGAAATATCTGTCTTTTTAGCTTAGTTTTAAAAGCCTAGTGCAAACAGCTGCCTGGTGTAGCTGGTAATGAGAGCAGTGAGGATGAAATATGCAATAATTCACAAGGAAGTTAGACTTAAGACAAAAAAATAGCTGAAAGATGCTAAAAAGCTTTGTTTAGCTACAGGGAACAGCAGAGTTGGTTGATAATTCTTTACTAATAACTCCTATCACATTATATTTATTCTTTTGATTAGCGCAGATTAAACTCTTGCTGCCACAAAAATGTTTTGCCCAAGTGCTTTTGGCCAACACCAAAATAAATGCAGTACAGTAGCATTATAATGCTGTGTTGCTGGGAGAAACTTATCCACAGGGGAAGATGTTGTCACAACTGTCCTTCTGCAGCACACAGCTCCTTCTGCTCTGTTGGACAGAGAACGAACAGAAAACCAGCCGAGTGCCCGGCGGTGCAGTGAGAGGGGAGACAGACCCTCTACTGTAGGACTCACATTCAAGCTGCTGTGTCAACAAGCACCCTCTCTGCTGAAGTGTCCTTAAGCAACAATCCTCCAGCACTGTTGTTCTGCAGCGAAAGCCCTCACCGACCGAGATGACAGAGAAACAAAAAGAGCGTTTTGTGTTTATTTTTGAAGCACTGTAATGAATTAAGGCTCAGTGTGACGTTACTTTGCCAAAGGCGACCGACCTTTACGTTACAGTGAATGTGTGTTTCAGAGGCTCTGAAGACAGTCGGAGTGAAATGAAGTGGTGTCAGGTTGAGGCTGGTCGACATTTGACGTGATAAGTATTGACAAAATCTTAACTTCCTCTTGCTGAAGTCATCTCTTTCCTTTTTGAAAGCCACAATGTTGTCTTAAAGACTAATCCCACACAGCAGAGTCCAGTTTAAACTAGAAAAAAGTCCTTCCACCTACCCTTTGCCTTGTCGATCAGTTGTGTTTTTCAGCTCGCTGTAAACAGATTTAACATTAAAGATCTTGGTGAATGTATATCCTTGAGAGCTGAATGAGTCTGCGAAATTCAAAGCTGGGAAAAGAGAAGATTAAAGAGGCTGGTAAAGATGTTGTCTGGCGTAAAGAGGAGGAGGGGGGGGCTTTGTGGCCCAAAGCACCACATGCTGGGATCACTTCAGACAATTCAAGATCCTGAAACTGCAGCTTTTTGTCTCAGCATGACGCACAGTTAACAGCAGGTATTCAGTAAAACAGTCAAGTATTTTTGTGTTTTCGAGAGAATCAGAGATATTATCAAATTGACACAAAAAAGTGTTTTGTCATGGTGTTCATGAAGAGTCATTTTTGTGGCCTTTGTAACTGCCTAATGACGGCCCTCATTCAATTAGCAGAACTACATTCTAAGGTTTACATAATATATTATCATGTAAACCATTTAAAGACAGTATTATTCTTGTTGTATTAAAGTGCAGCTTTTTTGCAGCTGGTTGATTTTGAGTTAACTTTAGCTACTTTGCAATATCAGTGGAGTCACAATCCTTCTGGGCAGCCATCTTTGCAACACCCTGAGGTGGTAAAAGTTATTTGAAAGATAAACATTAATCATAGTAAGAAAAGATGAGACAAGTTGAAGGAAAGTATGTACCACAGGCTGATGCTTCCTGACTCTATTTTTCTTTCATAACAAGAGACTGAGAGGATGGCATGAGAGCCGGCCGCTCGTCTGTCACCCCGAGTGTTGTCCTACACGATGCTGTTTAGCTGTTTTTGATGAGCTGTTCAACGTGCACAATCACGCAGGGCAGCGGGCGAGCTGGGTGCAGCGGTCTGGATGCATTCATTTGAGGAGCGTGACGTGTGTTTGTGGAAGGGTGCTCTGTGAGCATGCCTTGCAAAATGTGTATTGAACCATGGGCCTCATCAGCGTCACGCGAATCTGCCTGTAAAGGTCGAGCAGCACCAGAGGCCTGCTGTCAACAAATCCTGTCCAATTAAACACGAACATCATCACAGGCCTTGTTGCTCATGCATCCTATTTTCAGTCAACTGTTGTTGTTGTTGTTGTTGTTGTTGCTTTTGTTGATGTTACTATGCAGTCATTGTCGGTCCCATCAGGTCTATATGGAAAGACTCTTGAATAACTGAGTAAATGATTACATAAAGTCTTTACTCCTCTATTTTCAACTTAAAATGGACTAATTTAGAAATATATATCTAATAGTGTTTATTAAATTTAAATGTGTTTTAAAGGCTAAATATGCAGAATTTTCCTTAAAAAATATAAATTTACAATTTGTAAACTTAAATAAAAATAAAACTTAACATTTTATGACTCTTATTCACTGCTTTGTTCTCAGTAATGTCACTCACTCTCTTTATTCACTGTTTAGCTCACTCGACCTCTGCAGCTCTCTCAGTGTAGTTCAGCCGCAGAAGAGAAACTAAGTTTGAATTTTGTGTTTCCAAATAGTAAAACAACTACTCTATATTATATTTTTTCAGCCTGGACAAAAAATAGATTTGGATTTTTAAGTATTCTGATACCTTTATACATACCTTTTCATTTCACTCATGCCTTGCCTTGTTTTTATACCTTTCCATTAATTCTTAGGAAGGGATGTTCGAGCTTAAACCAACCTGGTGACTATATATACTGATATTAACCACAGTAAAGTCTGTAAAGTTCACCAAAAACACTTTGTTTTCTTATATTTTCTTGACTTCCTACTGCTTCTGGCACAGATTTCCAGATTCTGCCCAAAAAGTGTTGAAACTGCCATCATCATTTGCATCATTGACCTAAAATCAAAGGGAAGTTGAGAAAAGGTCACTTCTGCAATGATGGAAAGGTTACATGTGTATGTGTACACAAGGGAGAACTGTAGTATGCAATCAAATGTGCCTGTGCGTATGTATGTGTGAGCTTGCATCGGTGTTTTTTTGTCTGTGTGTGTGCGTGTAGCTGCAGAAATGGGCGAAGTATCTGGGGATTCAGTCTTTCTGACAGCTGCCTGCTTTGGGCTCGCAGGAAGGAGCGAGCCTCGGCGCTGCAGCTTCTCCTATGATGAATAAAATATGACGAGCATGCAGTAATGTTTAGCTGTTGTTCTGATGCAACATGGACAACATCTCTGAAGCAATGGGAGCATGTGGCTGAATATATGAGAAAAAAATAGAGAAATATAACAGTGAGGAGATAATTATCTTTGCATCTAAGTTTAATATGGACGTAATTGCATTTACTGAAAGGGTCGGTTCACCAGTGCAACAAAACCTGATTTTCTTATTTCCCTCTAATGGTGCAGATACATTTAGTTTTATGTGCACAGGTGTTGAATTTCTGCCTCTGACATTTAAAAGGACTCTTTCTTCAGTAGAAAGCAGCTCCACAGAAAACCTCTCAGTGAGCTCTGTGGATTTTCCCTCCGTAACTGGGACATTATTTATGGAAAGACGTGTTGCTACTTTGAGCAACCAAACAAAATTCTTAACATCTCCATTATATCAGGTTGGAGGAAGACGTCTCTAAACATGAGCAGATAAAACTTAGATCATCTGCTTGGATAGAACATAGGAACAGTGAAAAAATGTCTGATTGTTTCAGCTTCATTTCACAAAAATATCTGAAATTTTAGAAAAATCGAGAGTCTGGCTCCTCTGATGATGACCTTTAGAAACATTATTGTCACAATGAGCAGAAATGCCTAAATTAACCGCTACAAGTTATAAATAAATGGTTGAAATGTCCAACCTCTGCTAAGATAGACAAAAAATGGCTTCAAATTTGACAGAAAGAACAGATCCACAGGAGCCTCTCTTTGTTTTCTTTTGTAGTAAAATATCCCATCTATTGTAGAGGTACAATAAAGGGGTACTTGAGCCCATCTGATCATGCTGTGGTGGCACTTCAAACAAAACAAAACAAAAAGGGTTGGGAACCACTACATTCAAGAGTCTAACAGCAAATAATGCTGCCTGTGTTTTGGCCTCCACGGTTCAACCAGACCGTGTTTGAGTTGTCGTGGTTGACTGAGGAGAGGGCAGAACCGGGAGTCAGTGAAGCGCTGAGCAGGAGCTCGAGCTGAGTCATCCCACCCCGGAGCGACCTGGGAAAGACATCTGCACAGTCGGCGAGAGAGCTTGGAGGTGATGAGGGTTGACAAGGCGTGGCAATGGGCTCGTGGCTGACCAGGCGTGCTTCATTTACTGCATGTGATAGTTCCTAACATCGCGGCCAAACCTGGGCAGCTCCACTGACAGATGGAGCATATTAGAGCTGCGGAGGAGCTCATGTGTGTGCTCCCCTTACCGCCGGAGTCAGAAAAGTAGCTGATAAGGGGATAGACTTAGGCGCTCATTCAGCCTGCTGCTGGAAATTAATGGAACGACATGTAAGGCTGAGTGTAAAAATAATAAGCCCTTACTTTAGGCGTGTATAAATAGACAAGGCTTGGTTACGGCTGCACATCTTTCACATGAAATCCCAGAAGATACAATTACCGAGCACAAAAACTATCATGAGAATTTGCATCTATTTACCCTTTAATGGCGCACTCCCAGCAGGATAAAAGCAAAAGTAGTTTATCCGTTTAAAAGATTGAGTATCCTGTTATTCCTAAGATAGCCAGAGAGAGGTGGAGCACTGGTTTGGGTGAGGGACGGGAGGATGCACATCTTGATTTGGCCGAGCAGTTCATTTCACAGCAACCTGACAAATTTATCTAGCAAGTGTGAAAGCCCAATTAGGGTCCAGCACGTTGAAAGGAGATCTGATGTCCCTGCTGACAGTGACTGCACAGGCTGACAGACCCAGAGGGGACTCCACTCCTCCCGCCTCTTTATCACACCGGGGTTCCTGCTGCTGATTCGCAGTATTGTTGGGACAGGGCTTATCAAACCCTCCTGACATCCTCTCCTAAGAAACAGCCTGTCCTATTCTTCACACAGCACTCCGGGTGTGAGTGGATGTGTTTCAGATCGACAACACTGCCTGAAGAGATGTTCTCAAAGCTGAGAAAACACCAGGAGGCTATTCGCTAATATGTATATAATATCTACTTTACTGACCTAATAGAGCTTATAAAAGACCTTTTTTTTATGTGTTTCCTGTCTGTAAATTGTGCTACCTCCCTTAAAATCAGTGGACACAAATTATGGCTCGTATTTTCACATTATTCAGTCTTCTTCAGCCCATTAGGATATAAATACTTCTTTAGAAAAAACTCATTTAGGAGCATAAATGGTGCTTTGGTTAACTGTTAAGCACGGCCCAAAGATAAAGGCCTCTTAGACCAACACACAGGCAGCACTCAGACCATTTTATGCTGCAGTTTCCTAAAAGCGGAGTTAGTAAAATAAATTTCTCTATTTAAAGGCTCGGCTGTTGCCAGGTTGGAGCTCTGTTAGTGCCGCAGGTTCAGAAAACAGAGCCCAGTACTTTAACTCCAACAAAGGCCTTTTTGTGCAGCAGAGATCAAGTTGAAGAGAGGACAAGGGGGTCTGCTACTCGAGGTGAGCTATTACAGTGGTGATGTGCTAATCTCAGCCACAGGCGGCGTCTCAAGGTCAGCCATGGAGCCACAGAGAATGTGGCTTTTTCATTCGCTCTTTTTTTTTACCCCTTATCTTCTGCTCCTCGTCCTCTTTTTCAGTTTCTCAACTGCTGTCACACTCTCTTTTCCCATGTCTTCATTCTCTCCCACACACATGGACAAACACACACACACATGCACACATATCGTGTCAAGGCTCCCCTGAGCGGTTAGTGTTGGACATTCACACAGTTGTAAGTCAATCTGACGGTGCGGAGGGCAAACAGAGACTCTGGGTCAGACTGAGGCGAGTCAGAGCTGATGCCACATCTGAGACCTTCACTGCCCTCCTGATAAACAGCAAATGTTGTGATAATCCACATTTGGGGACCAAGTCTTGGAAGAAAAGAGAGGCTTTATACATGAAATGTCTGTACTCTAAATAACATAACTATAAAAATGAACATGCTGCTGTTTGATTACAGTAATTATGTATAATATATGAATTATATCAGACAGTGGTTCTCAAACTGAGAAGAACATATGGAGTATTGTCTACTTAAATGACTTTGATTTATAGAGGAACAATAGCCAAAGTCTCATGTGAGAAAAGCATTGTAACTTGCATTTTTCACTGCACAATAGCTCAGTAATATGAATGACAGAAAAAATTCAGAGAAAAATTCATTTAAAACATGATGGCAACACATATTTTGTTGCACCATAATAATTATGTCCACTCACCCGACGTAGATACAAAAATGATTTAACTGATGTCTCCTTGTCGCCAAGGAAAACACACTTTGGCTGGCGGTGCATTTGCATCCACGCATGATAAGAGATGAACAAGATGCAAGCAAACAACCTTGCACTCTGACTCTAACACACAAACACACAAATACAAACACACACAGACACCATCGCACGACTCATATTAGCCTCGGTTGAATTAAACAACATCCACGTCCTCAGCAGGGTGCCTGTCTCTGCCTGAGCAGCAGGTCTGACTTCCAAAATGTAATTGGCTACTTAGTTTTTCTCCAGTCATTGCTAACAGCATGTGAGCAAAAGATTTCTTTACACAATCCAAATAAGCATGCAAATCAAGGGAAATATGAAAACTATACACCTAGCATTTGTTTTATACAATTGATGGATTTTCAATAAAATATAATTTGTAGGTTTTGGTTATTGGTTTTCTTTGTTGATTTGACTTTGTTCCACTTCAGTTTGAGTCAAATATTCATCAATTAAACCTACAGATTTGAGTTAAAGTTTCAGTTGGGGCTTTTTTCCACAGCTTTGTCTGATGTTTACCAGCAAGCATTTCCTTACCACCTGTCTAGGCAGTGATTATGTGGATACGTCTTGAGGTCCGGCATTGTGAATAATCCTCCTATAAGCTGAAAATCCGGCTAAGATGTGCACGCAGCGAGGCTGACCACTGCTCCGATCCGTGTAACCAGAGCACAGTTTCAAAGATTATCTTCTTTAAAATCATCTTTTCTTTCGAGGAAAAAAAAGAAATTAATCTTTCCCATAATATGATAAATCAAGCCGAATGCTTTGTCTTTTGAATCCAACCCCATAAAAATTAGAATTTAAAGCTACTAATTGTGAAACTACTGTTCTGCTTTTAAACGTCAGACACTATAAACAGTCTGCAACTTTGAGCACGTCTCCAGCCAAGACGGCAGAGCATTTAATGCCAAGCTATTTCTGTAGGAGCCCTAATGAGGATCTTGACATCCTTTTTTAATGGCGTTATATCAGGAGCTAGTGCACCACCCAACCAACTCACAGTCCACACTGCACAATAATTGTTGTACTGTAATGGCCAACACAAGCATGCAAACTATAATTCCTGTCAGTTCCTCTGAGGATCTTCAAAGCCTGCGGACACTGGATATGATCCATGGCACGTCCCTGAGAGGTCGCCAAGAGGATGATGAGATAAGCTCTGGAGGAATTCAAAGCCTTCTCACTCTACTGCCGGCCACCCCGACGCTACACAAAGGACTTTATAACCGAGCCACTTTTAAGTTTTGCTCTGCAGCTGCAGCCAAGCTTGCGTCTGAAAAGCATCAAACTTACAAACAGAGTACAAGAAAGAGTAAAAAAGGAAAGATTTTGATTTTAATTATCTGGTTATTCACTTAATCAACAACAGCAGAAGAAGGGCAGCAGAATCTTATTCTCCAGTGTAGAAATATGAATTTCAGTTGTTGCTTTAGTTCTCTGATGTCTCCTCAGTGCAGCCTCGGGGAGCAGTGAGCTCACGGGACAGCACAGCCGCTGTTAGCAACAATAAAATCTGTGTGATTTTATTTTTTAAATGAGCGTCCACAGATTTATGCCATGTGCAGCTGAAACCACATTACTACATGACGTGATGGAAACTGCCTTTAACTAGAGAGTCAAATTAGAATCAGAGGACAATGTAGCTTTTAGTTGTAGTTTTTTTATCCCACACTGACGTTCATGGTATTGATCAGTTCTGCTTGGTTTAGAATCAGGATCTGAGAGCTGAGAGCTGCAACAACAAGAGGTCAGTTATGCTCTTTGTTTTTTTTTTTTTTTAATTTACTGTCTGCCAAATGCTGAAAAAGCAGCAGCACAAGCAATTAAAGCCGTTCATGGGTTGATTTTAATGGAATTGTGATCAATCATGACAATGATTATGTTGTTCTTCTTTTAATTTGACCGCATTGATCAGTCTCGACACAGTGATCCACAGTTAATGGAGGTCTTCAGAAACAATGAGGGGAAGATGAGATGGATGATTTGCATAATTTCATAAATTTCATTAGAGGTGACTTTGTCAGTAATAAGCTTGCAGAGTTAATAAACAGTGTGATCTTTTTTTTTATTATCAATTGATCCGCATGTTATGTTATCAATCTTTTTTAACTAAATATTAGAAAATAGCCAGACTGCCCTTTTGTTGACATGTTGAAATAACTTATTTTGTTCAACTACCAGCCAAATAACTAAGATATTCAATATACAGTGATTCCAAGAAGGGAAAAGAAAATTGACATGTTGGACAATCTGGAGCAAGAAATAACTTTTCTCCTTAAAAATGTCAGCGATAATTGATTGATTTATAAAAATTGCTGTAAACATTCAGACAGAGATGCTGAACTAAAAAACTAATATTTATTAATAGAAGTAGATTCTTAAACCAAAGCGGTAAGGATAGGAAACACAGGTTTGGTTCTTCCTGTTCTTTTAGTCTGCTTTGCATTTGTGGTTAAAAATTAGCAGCAGAGCTCTAATAGAAGTGCAGGGACTTCACACTTTGGGTAGAATGACTCAGTCTGTGGGCCACCAACCGTGCACCTGGTTAGAGACTAATGCATCTTTACTGCCCACTGAACATGCTGATGTACTGAGCAGAGAGCTGGGAAACATGAACATCTGTCACACAGCAGCTTACAAACAGGACAGGTAGACAAACATTAACTACTCAATACAATTAACAGACTAAGAGTCAAATATACAGATGATAAGTTGTTTTTTTTACTGTGTAGTGTGTCTGTGTGAACAAACAGGGTAGATTGTGGCACAACCTCTACTTGACTTCGGTATTTATCACCAAGTATCAATCTAATTTTTAAAAAAAGACCTTTTCATACAAAAAACCTATGGTAGCCACAGTCTAGACTCTCCTTTAACCAGCCGCAGCTTCTCTGTTCATAATTAAAACAATAAACCACTAAATGCATCCCGGAAAACTGAATCCTGGGTTTGGGTTTTGGTCCACTTCACGCTGTTAACCAGCGGTGTTAATACTGGTGCAGCTTGACTGTGAAATTTTGACCCATCACAAATAAAACCAACACATTTAAGAACTCTGAGCTGCAACATTCCAGTTTCTCTTCTGCGTTTTTTTATAAAAATTAAATGTAATTGTGTGTTGGGACTTCATCTTACCTTCCTCACGAGTCGAGATGCTGCTTCAGCAGATGGTTTGATGTTCACAGGACGAAACTCAGCAGAGGATGGTCAGTCATAATGATGTTTCATCTCCGCGATCATTCAGCCAAATTAAAGCAGCAGCGGCTCTCTGTGGATCTGTCTCTCACACCGGGCTTTCATCCGCAGATAACTGCCGTCAATTTATCAATGTAATCAGAGCGAACAATCTCTTAGTGTTCAGCACTACAGCACATAAACCGCGACGCACTTTTAGCTTTCGGTCGGAGGAGGAGGAGGGAGTAATGTCAGTGGCCCTGTAGGCTCACCGGTCTACATCAGCCCCGCTCGGTCCGTCCTCTCTCCGTTTCCCTCGCTCCTGTCAGCGGTCCAGGTGAAAAGTGTGGATGTGATGCAGTCGGTGGGTCGACCCGTCGTTTCTGTCGCCTCTCCGACGTGAGGGAAAGGCTGTCTGACGCTGCGGAGAGGCAGCGCCGCACCGTGCGCCCTGCGCTCCCACACGGACCAACAGCACTGCCTGCTGTACTTAAAGAGACACCGCAGAGCACGCAGAGGCGCAGTGTCCGCCGCACTCTGCGCTCCGCTCTCACTGCCGCACACCACAGGTTTGGCGAGGTGACACAGTCCCTGCTGATAGGACTATAAGATCTTATTTCCTGGGAGGACTTCAATCACAATCAACATCTGAGTGCTGGTTAGTTTCTTGCAGCTTTGAAAGATGTTTTAAAAACTAAAAATCATCACAAAATATTTCTTAATACTGCTGTTTGAAAGGAAAGTTGGACCAGTGTGAAGTCTCATCCCTGTTTATGGCTTTCTCTTTGAACCTGCTGACTGTAATGAAAAGGGGTGGTAAAAGGAGATACACTGCAGCAGGAATAAGCGACATTAATAATTACAGCAGACGGCTCAGGGTTGTTTTAGAGTGCAGCTGGTCAGTTCCACTAACCTGTGTGGAAAATATTGGTCTGTATGGAGAAAATGCTCGCAGTCAGCAGCATTAAAATAAATGAAGCTCGCTGTATAAGGCAGTTTTACAGTTCAGTAGTCCTCCTCTCCACCATGAACAGAACATCACCATGTACTGTAATAATTTAAAGCTCCGGTGTGGCTTTTAGTCTTAATTCAATGTCTGTAAGATTTTATTTAGCTGAGTTTTTATTATTAAAGGGTCCTTTAAATCACAGGGTCAAAGCTTACTTAGTAAGGGTCAGTGCAGATGAATGTGTGTGTGTACTTGTATAACCCATGATGTGGGTACTTAGTATGCACAGTCACGTTGTGGGGACTCGCCTTACCTTTGGGGACAAAGTCCTCATAACGTCATCATGAAACTTTTGGGTGAACACTTCAATTAAAATGCACAATTTGTCATTTTTTACTGCAAGTCGTCTCCCTAGAAAAGCCATGAAAACAAAGGATGTTGTGAAATAATATGAAATCATAAGAGGTGACAGCGTTATTGTCAAACAGCCGCCACTGCTGATGGAAATCCACCTGACTGACTCAGACAAAATCATTTATGGACGAGGGAATGTATTAGTTTTATTCACATTATGATTAATTAAGGTCACAAGCTTCCTGTTTCACTCTCTGCTTCCTTTGTTTTAAGTACAGACATTTACACTTAGCATCACAATGTGTGCAAAGTGACTTCTTGTCATCAGATTTCACTCCCATCATTACATCTTTCAGTATTAAAAGATCAACAGTTTTTTGTTTTTGACTGACTGACCAACAGAAATCACCAACACACTGAAACAAAGAGGCACGTCTTTTACACAAAGGAAGAAAAAAACTTTACAATAACAAGCTAATAAGAAAACCCAAATGATTAGCCTTCTAGAGGGTTTTACAAAGTTTAAAAAGTTTTTCCTGATGCAACAACTTGAAAAATTGCGAGAGTCTTTTAAGGAAGTATGATGGCAACCAAGAAGTGGCCTGAAATGGTTATTTTTGTTGTAGTTGTAAAATTTGTCATGTTTACTAAAAATAAAATGTTTGCCTGTTTCATTAATTTAGGTTAAATGGTAAAATCAGTAGGAAAAAGTATGGTCAAACAGCTGATAAATAGTGTCAGGTTTTAAAAACGGGGAAGTCTCGCATTTCCTCTCTCCACAGCGCAGAGCAATAAACTGATATGTACAAGGTAAGAAGCCACTTGTATGAATTGAATTTAATGCCAGATTTACGAGAAGGCACCCAAGTTTAAGAATAAAAGCTGATCAGATTTCTGGGGATGTCACTTGAAAAAGACTGTGTTCACAAACAAACTGCATATTCCATATGTAACAGAGGATGTAAGTGGAGAAGGTGGTGCTTCAATGTGGCTTGGGAGACGTGCACAAAAGATTGTGGCTATTTGCGTCTAAAACTACCCTTAAATATGGTCTCAAGATGCAGTGATGCATTTAAACTTGTGTTTAAAGCTGTCTTGTGATCAGATCATCCAGGATTCATGTTAATACCAGGTGTGCACAGGCCTTAAGACACTTTAATGCACAAATGTCACATATTATACCTCTGAGGTTAGAGTAAGAGTCAGAGCTGGCAAGTGGTGGTTGCGATAAGAGTTCGGATTAGTCTCCAGTCAGTCAAGTAATGTCCTCTGAAGTGATGGAAACATGACTGAGTGTCTGTGAGTATGTGTCAAAGCTTTCCATGACTACACGGATCCAATAGCTGGGTGAGAATCACACTGAATACATGGACAAAAACTCACCCTCTCCCTCCTCTGTGAGCCAAACATTACACACTGATACACACCGTCACACTTTGATTAACACTGAGAGTTTTTTCTCCTGCTCTGCATTCAGATTTTAATCCTGATCTCCAGCTCTGCTTCACCCCTCTAAAACCCACCTCCAGATGTTCAGCTGCTGTTTGTGTACTTGCTGCACGCAGGATTTCCTGCTTCTGATCTGGGTGATCATCCATTCTGTTTTCCTTGTGTGTATAAACTGTGCACTTCAATCAGTTTTATCGTTCTCTCCCTGACAGTCACGGCTGTTAAATCGATGGCTTAGAGCAACTGCATCACACAGATCTTTAAAGGGCATGTACACAAATAGACACTCACATGCAGGCAGAGCACACAAGAAAACACACAGATTGGACACTGGGGAGTCTGCAAAGCACCTGGCAGGTGAGTGTTGTTCGTTTGTCTCACCTGTTTCAGTCCGGTTAGTCCAAAACCTACTTAGTCTCCTCTAACTCCAGCACCTGCAGTCTGAAACATCCACTCAGTTATTACAAGCTTAATGCTGGTCCGTCCCCAAGGGATGATGTGCTGACACAACAGAGATGACTCTGCATATTTCAGCAGCCTCAATTCATGGGTTGGTTGCTGTCTGTGCTGTTGCCCACAGCGCTGTCACCTGCAATTACTCTCCTCTACATGGTGACTCAGCGGCGGACTCAAACTTCGAGGGGCACTCTTAAAATCACCAGTGTGCAGCAGTGATATTACTCATGCTGAATCAGGCCGAGCGGACGGGACAGCAGCCAAACTACTGAATCCTAAAACTCTTTTGCTGATTTTTGAGGAAGGAAAATGGATTTTGTTTCTTTCCTTTTTCAGATAAAACTGTGCTGCAGAGTAAATGCCAAACGTTCCTCCCATTTTTATGTCTGCATGCATTGTAAGAGGTCAAGAGTGGGGGATAAATCACATGATGTAAGAGATAAAGCTCCAGGCTGGTCAACACAGAGTCAAACTCATACATCTGCATCACAAGTCAGCAGTTGCTGAATTGTGTGTTACCACCACTGTTTTATCTATCTTTCAGCTGCAGAAGACAGAAATAAATAAACCATAATGGGCACATTGTGTAAATCTGCTTTCTCATGGGGACGAGTAGGCGGCGGTATGAAAGTGGAATGAAGAGAATTTTCCTTCATTTTTCAGATTGTGACCGGTTAAATGGTCCTTTTTGTGATCCTATTTTACGTCACGATCTGAAAAATGGCTGTTTTGAGCAAAGACAGCACACAATCCACAAAATAACTCATGTGAAATCAAGCGGATTTCTCTTTCTTTCAGTAGATCATCTGTACATACAGTGCAGAACCTCATATCTCAAGAATAAAGCATAAGACTACAGTCTGTCCAACACAAAGACAAAGACAAAGGGAGGTTTCACACAAGAGAGCTGTAAACAGAGCCTCATGAGAAATCAACAGGATGGGACAAACCTCAATATTGTGAGTTTTCTGAGAAAAAGGGTCGCTCTTTGTTTGTCACATGTCTCTGCAATGTGATGGGGACATAAAGGGAGATGTTCAGACTCTTCCATGCTGCTAAAAGAATGAAAGATATTCCCTTTAGGTTAGCTGTCAGCATCACATGCAGAGACCTCATACTGATGTCAACATGCGCCTCATCGTCAGTGACGATCATCCACACTCACGTTTCTTCATGGAAACTCTCTCATAATGAAAATAAAAACACCCAAAGCTTTCAAAAACACTATTGTCAGAGAGCCATTGTGTCTGTTTTGAAGTGCTAAGACTCTATTAATTGTCACATGAGATCAGGACCACGTTTGCGCTCATGTACGTCACTGTTGCCTCCAGCACATGAGGAACAATGGAAAGTCGGCTCTGTAACTTTAGCTCATCATCCAGAGGAGCAAAGTTGACTTCAGATATGCACGTAAACACCCTTTTAAAGAGCTGAATTTCACATACATGTAACAGAGAGACAGAAGCATAAGGTGGTGAGAAAGAGCTGTTATGCACATCTGAACAGTGTTTTGTGATCACAACACCTGGGATGACATCATTTTTTCCCTGGTGTAATGCACTTAGCTTAATCAATTTATCAATGTAAAAAATGTTTGAAAATTTTTAAAAAATGTCCATCACAAACTTTCAACACAAAGATCATGTTTGGCTGGGAAAAATGTTCAACGACCCCTCCTGCTAATGAGAAACCCAGCTTATGTAAATAAAATCTGAGCTGCCACACATTGACAGGTACTGGAAGAGAAAGAGTGAAATTACATGTATGTATACAACAATATGGTATGTATATGTAAATATGCCATTTTTATTAAGTTTTGTGGCTATCGTATGTTTTTCCCCTGGCTTGGAAGGAAAGGCAAAGCAGAGGAATATTCGGCCTTGTGCAATCTGTAACTTCACCTCTAGATGCCACTAAATTCTACACGCTGGACCTAAAGTCATCATGATTTATCCTCTTGAGAACATGACAAGACAAACTTAGTGGCAATACAAACAGTCAGAGATTTTCTGTGTCTTGGTTGTGAATTTATCAATTCAATTGAAACAGTCAATAGATGACAAAGATAATTGTGAATTACAAGAATTTATTCATCAGTCAACTTGATGATTAATCAATTAATTTTTAAGAGTTTGATACTACTTTAAATATGTCTCCACAAATACAAATATTTAATGTTGAAGCTGCAGTTCTTTAAATTATATTATAGAATTGGATTTTTGGATTTTTCTTTTATACTTAGTTATACATACACATACAATACTGCACACACACATCTTGTGGTGCATGATACCAGGAAAATGACTCATTTATTTGCTTTCGGTGTCATACGTCAGTCTAAGATAATCATGCAGCCAACAGTTTGCTTGTCTGTATCAATAAAGCTGGAAAAAACGGTCCCACGCACACAACAAACAATCAATTCAGTTTTCCTCTCCTCAATTTTTAACGGGGATATAACTGATTGTGCCCGCCTCTCATGTCAATCAGCTGATAATCACGTGTCATGTTTATCGATCCGCATGTTGATTTATTATCTTGCCAGCAGCCACGCACCCATGGGACCGATCAGTGATTCTCGACGCGTTTTAAACAGACTTCTCTCTGCTATGTTTCCAGCTTTCTGGACTGTGGTAATCATCTCTAGCTGAGGAGAAACCTTACAGTTCCTTTCTGGAATAGTTCTCATTGATTTTACACAGGAATAACACGATCAATAAATGTAGTTGCTGTGCACTCTGTTTGACCTTTAAACCAATAAACACTTGTTTCTCACTCTGCAGGCAGTTTTTTTTGGCTGATGTTGAAATTACATAAGTGAGTTTTTCAGCTCTGTGTTGAGATTAATTCCTTTGTTTGATGGTTTCCAACATGTTACATAATTTTTTTTTAGTTTACTTTGTTCTGGTTCAAGGACGTTCAAGAGCATTTTTCTTGTGCAGTACTTGAAGGACTGTTAGCTCTCGCCGCTGAAAGAACAGCATGCTGATTTCCTCTTTAACAACTCCCACACACACACACACAGCTCATTCACACAGCCCCAACAACTTGAAATCCAATTGTGATACTGAAAAAAAAATAATGAAAAAATCTATCTGTTTTTCTTCCACTTCCTTCTGGCAACTAGGTGGACGTATGGCTTCAGCTCTGTGTTGTTCTTATGTTGCCGGATTTCCCTCAAGATTGTAGACACATACTACTGATCCATAAAATGCAGCTCCAATACTGAATTGTTTCCCTTATGACCGTGAAGTGACATTATAAAGCACTTAATCAGCTACATAGTGAGTAATTATAGAGTGACAAAGCTGCTGCTGTTGCCTGCTAAAAACAACGCTTTCCTGGTCATCTGCAGTTTGAGATTGTTTGAGGTTTCACACCTTCTCTTGCTTCCTGTCCCCTTCATATGCAGCAATACATTCTGGGTGCGCATGCAAAGAAGCAAGGTACAGATTAAGTCAGTAAATATTTGTCCTGTTGTGAAGTAAGTGGTGATTTTATCCATCTGCACGACTACATCAGTGTCATTCCATATTCTGTGAGCTGATGGTGACAGATTGGTTAAGCTGAAAGGCTGTGACTGACAGGAAACTGTACATCAAGCACCAGTGATAGACAGCAACACTGACTTGTTTTTACTGTGAAATGGTGTTGCTCAGAGAGGCTGCGTGGGCCAGAACTGGACTGATTAGCTCTCCTTGGCTCCATTACCACAAATAAAAGTCCCTGTGTTTGTTGCATAAAGATTAAATCATAATCGTGACAGTCAGACAGAGTATTTTTTGTTCAGAGGGACGTTAACTGTCCCTTCTGTGTTTGTTTTCAGCACTGGCCTTTATTTAACATATGCAGCAGCAATCAGAGCTCTTTCAGGCAGCACAGAGCAGCATGTGACATACTGGGATTGTAGTCAAACAAATGGCAACGGTGGAATGTAATTCAATACATTTACTGTATATGTTTAAATTTAAGTTTAAAGATTCAAAGGTACTTTGACTTTACTGTATGCAACTTCACACACACATCCACACAGAGGGGAATGATGTATTTTTTACTCCTCTACATTTGTTACTTTCACAGATTATAATTTTTCACATAAAATTAGATGACAGACTAAAGTGTTCCTCTTATGGATGGAGGAATTTTTCCTACATCTCAACAGAACATGATGCATTGTTTAAGATGAATCCACCCAACAGTGTATAAAGTTCAGGCAGACAAATGAAGCTTGGTGAAAGTTCAGTCAGGAAGACTCTCTCTTTCTGCTCTCCTTCTTAGTCATATGTGTGCTTTCCTGCTGTCTAGAAACAACGCCTACTCAATTTCATTTCTATCTGATCACAACCTGACATGCTCTCCTTTAGTCTATCAACTGCTAGCTGTCAAACTTTATAAGTATTCACTCTCTCCACTGTCATTCAGCATTGTGGGAAATTTCCGCCCCACCTCTCACCCCTTCACCACCTTAACCAGGGACACCAGGCCATCTTCAACCAAACCAAACCAGGGTTTCACTCATGATGTTGTCACAACATCAAGCTTCCTTCCTCATCACCACTATAAGTGTCTCAGCTCCGGGGGAAGTTTTCTTCATCACTGAATAACCTAAAATCATAAGAACATTTTTTCATAGCGACCTACTTCCTGTCTGGGTCTAAACGCCAAAATCTACATTTTGAGTTACAATAACTTTATTTTCAAATCCCCTGATCTTTATTCTTTCTTTTGTTTTGTAGTCTCTCCTGATTGAACTCACTTTAGCAGCAAACCATAGTTATAATGTATATTGTGGATATGTTTTCGTAGAGATTTTGGGTAGCGATGAACAAATATCTTGAACCCTCCTAGCAGTAGCCTGCAGGTGGATGCTTGAGTGGTGGTGAGGATGGAAGAACTGACAGGAAATACTGATGTAGGCCAGCAGCTTGACAGACAGACCAAAGGGGGGAGGTGGCACCTTTTTGCAGTTTAACATTTTAAAAATCTACCTTTTTGAGAATGATGAACAGGCTTCTAACAGAAAACGGTAAGTCAAAAATGCACATGTGAGGTGGTGGATTTGTTAGTGGTTAATTTGAAATGAATCAAATGATATTTAGCATGATCAAATAAAAGCAAAAGTTCAAGCATTTTAAACCCCATAAGCAGGTCTTAGCTGCTTTAGTGTGTTATGGTTAGAGAAACTGAGGCGTACCGTGTGTGTATAGCAGTGCAGTTTGGGTTGACAGCCTTTACTAGCTTGCAGGTTTTGCCCCAAATTAGCCTAACCTTTAACATCTACAGCAGTAAAATGCAACATACACATTAATGCAGCAGTATATTTATCCAAAACAGCATATAGTATTAAAACACTGACATGGGAATATTTTACTGCTAAATATATAATAAACTTTTGATTTTGAGACTTTAAGTAATTTGGCTGATTATGCTTGTATTCTTTTAAATTTCCATTCTTGTAGCAGTTTTACTTTTATTTTTTTTACAGTTTTGTGTAATTACTTTTATTGAAGTAAAGCATTTGAATACTCTTAAAGTACTTACTTCTTCTTGTAATAGACATGGATATAAATGGAAGCAGGTTCTGACTGGTCTGTTTCTTATAAAGACCAAGAAGAAGAAGAAGCAGGTTTAGCAGGATTTACTGAGGCAGGAGTCTGCTATTAAACCTGGTGATGGATGCTGGCATTAATAATTCAGCAGTCTCTCAAAAAACGACCAAAAAATAGATCCTGCATTTTTTAAAGGGCACACTGAATTAATTAGAAATATGAATTAATGATGAGATTATCCTGAGCATTCAACTTAAATCCCTGGCAGTAGCACTCCAGCAATTAGTTTTTACTGTAGATTTTACACACGTTAAAAGAGACATCTTGGAAGAAGGAGGCTGTGAAATCAGCCACGCACTGTAATTGCTATGCAGGCAGAGTCTCAATGTCATCGCTGCAGCCCAGGGTAGCATTACCAGAGACCTACATCCTTCAGTCACCATAAAAAAATAATGATTCTTTCACTGAGTTTCATTTGATCCCTTTGACTCTGCTGCCTGCCGTATCTCATTAGACACATCTGACACAGTTTGGGATGTTTCGGTCAGAAGTCTCGTTTCCTCAGCTGTGCTATCAGTGTCACACACGGCGCCTGAGCTTTGAACACACACACACACACTCAGAGGAAAACACATCCTTGTGCTGTGTTTTTTTATAATGGTCTTATTTTCTTTATTGCTTTATAAGGGAAACTCACGCCCGGCAATAAAGAATGCATTCAGTGCAGATTTGTGTTATTAAAGAATCTCATTCTACATTTTTGTGCCGTGGATTTTAACTGCAGATTTCCAGTCAAAGTTTATTTCACAGATGAATATAATGAGATACTTCCTTCTGTTCAAAGATGAAAAGCATAAAAAACGTGGAAGTCCTGGAGACGCTGGCTACTGTCAGTGACTCAGATTTCACTGGTGCTCTCAGGTAGCTTTATTGCAGCTCCTCATATCTGCCAAAGTGTCTGAAAGCCCCACCTCGTCCATTATGACTGCATTGACTCCTGTCTTGTATTATTAATGACTGCAGTGCAAACAATGAGGGACAACAAAGACAAAGAAGACTCATTGAGACTGTGTGTGGGTGTGTGTGTGTGTGTGTGTGTTTTGTGACTAAGAGTGATGGCAGGGGATATTTTATTTGGTTTGTCTCTCTTAAAAATATAACAGGCAGGAAACTGAAGGATTAGATAAAGTCTTAAAAACAGACAGGGCAAATATAACTAAAACCACTCAGTTAATGAGTTGAATATGTTTGGATCCTCCTGCTTTTAAAAAAAACATAAGAGACCAATGAAATAAAGTGTGAAACCATAACAAAATAACCTCTTTGAATAGAAACTACAAATTAAGTGTCTGAAAAAATTCTTAAAAGTCAGAACCTTCTGATTAATCGTGAAAACTTGAGATTAATTTTAGAGGTTACTTAGCATATAAACTTCCTTTTAAAAAATAAACCCTTATGGACTCCTCTTCTTGAGCTAAGAAATATTTCAAAGTTTAAAACTGAGCAAAATAATGAGGCTAGAAAATTAAAATGACTCCATGTATTGTGAAGACTTAATTGCGATGATGCTTCCTGAACCAAAACCAACTCATCGACTTTAACACATTTGCCGATCCCTGACCGACAGTGCATTAAGCAACTTTACAGAGACAAATTTTCTCTCCGTGCTCGCTGAAGCATTTGTTTGTTTGTTTTTGAAAGCTGTGTGACAAAAACTCATTCTGGTAATTGGGGTTTGTGTCTCTTCAGAAAATTGCAGGGTGTCATATTGTTTAGCCAGGCCCTAAACACCAGGCCTTTACTGATAATTATACATCAGTGAAAATCCCTCACACACACACACACACACACACACACACCTGCATACAGACATGTCTTAACTCATGGCAACACACACACACACACACACACACACACACACAAACAAACACAATGATCTCAGGTGGAAAGTTTCCTTCTTTATCACTCCAATTATGTTCAGAGTTCCTTTGAGTGAATGGTGAAACTCAGTGTTTTTTGTTCAGAGAGCTCACATATCAGTTTTTGCTAATGTATGATGTTTGTTAAGACCAAATGTAAATATATATAGATTTCAAGTCAGCTGTCAAATGGCAGCTCAGTTGTGTCACTATCATCTGTTCTGAGCATGCCCAGGAGAGTCGACCCACTTCATGGTACAATTTGTCACAGTGACATCCTCCTTCACTTCTGTCTTTCTCCTGCCACTGTCACCATAAATAAATTTGGATGACCCCAAAAAGAAAAGAAAGTTCATTTCTGCGTCTTTTTTCTCCTTGTTAACATTGTAACACAGTCAATCAATCAATCAATGAGGATCAACAGGAATCAATACTGCTGTTTGTTTGACACAGTAAACTGGTGCCATATCAATGGCTCATTCTTTTTTAAAGTCCAGCTAATAGTGAGTTTTTCAGTTTTTTCTGTCAAAAAAAATGTTTGCATCACATTTCTGCAAACTCCACATTGCCAAAAATACGTTCCTTTCCCATGCTACATATCAACATTTCAGTCATACCAAAGTGGCATTGTTCAGATTAAGTAGGTCAACGTCAAGGTCAACAATTTCAAGCAGATAATAAAAACTGTTGGGAAAATTTCCAGCCATTTTTTAAGGCAACAAAACCAGGTGTTTCTGAAGGAGACATTTGGGATGCTTTCCAGATGGTGTTTTATGGCAAAATAAGACTTTTTCTAAACCGTTACTGAGTGTTTTTGTCCCTAAGCCTAATCAAATTTTAAAAAACAAAAATTTAAACTAAAAACATGTTGTTTTTTTTAACTCTAACCAACTAACTTTTTGTGCCTAAACCTAACCAGACCTTAACAAAAGAGAGGTTTGTTTTTACCATAAAAAGCAGAAAGAAAAGTCTCCACATATCTGTGCTGAAGAATAACAACTACTATGGTTGTCCAACTAAACTGTCCTTCTTTGTCCGAGTAAAAGTGAAGCCAGCTGCAGCAAAAGCATAAAAACAAGACAGATGTCACCTGGATCAGGCTAAATTCTGGTAAATGAATCTTGATTACCACTAACAACAACTATCTATTTTCTTGCATTTTCTTGAACACAACCAAGACAGCTGGGCACACAGAGTGGGCTGCGTCCCCTCCCCTTGAACTTCCAACGTTTCACGCCTGTACCTTTTTTTCTTCATTGCCGTGGAGAATTGATGTTACACTTCAGTTTGGCCTCCTCCCTGCTGCTTCTTCTCCCTGGTCTCTCTCCAAGTTTCTTTGCCTGTCATTCGTCTTTGCAGCCTTCAAACAATGAATTCTAAAAATAGGGAAAATGTTGAACACTTTTGGACAGTCTCTCATTTATGGTATTGCACACAAAAACTGACTGAAGTAGATGTGTGAAGAGTAAAAAAAAAGCTTAAAAAACTAGTTTTAAACCCTGTCAACCCCCCCACCTCAACTATCGACCATCAACATCAAGAACTGTCTCTACTGAAGATTACTTATCATTTTACTTGTCCTTTATTCAGACTGTAGGACACATACAGAAGCATTCAGACACATTATTTAGTCATTTTAGAGGCTTTTGTAATTTGATCCTCTTTTGAGGTGTCCCACATGAATGAATGCTTAGACCTTTATAGCTTTTTCTTCTTAATGTTAAGATGATTGTAAAGTTGTGTGAGATGCTGCTCCTGCAAAAGAGCCATGTGCATGAGGCCTTGACTTTTTTCAAGCACTAGTTCGTGAGGATAATCGATCGATTTGAAAAGTATATATCACTGATAGTGGATGACAGTCATGTACACGGTGAGTGGAGGTGCAGCAAGCTGAGTGTTTGTATTTGTATGAGATAAGATGTCCTGTGTACCAGAAGTCAGGAGGATAAATTTTGTTGAATGAAACAAAAGATAACTTCAGTCACACATCTGAGAAAAAACCCCTGTAACATCATTATGAAAGTAAAACAAATGACAATTTAAGCAAGATAGGCTAATAAAAATGAAAGACAATGACAGGTTGCAATATAAAGTCACATTTATTGTGCACAAAAAAAACATGCTTTCACACTTAAACCGCACAGGAAGTAGATTATCTTGGAAAGCATCTTGATAGATTAGATATTTCCACTGAAGAAGACTTCCCCAGAGCTCAGATTTGGCCTGCGATGGTAAGGAGGTCTGATGTTTCATGCCATGGAAACTCCGGTTGGAGGGGTTGATTGAAAATGCTAGATTCCTGATTGAGGTGGTGAAGGGGTGGAGGTGGGTTGAGCGAAACCTCTCAGGCTGAATGACAGCTGGATAACAGCAGAGAGAACGAGAGCACTTTTAAATTTGACAGCCAGCGACTGATTGGTTAAAAGAGAGAGTGTGGCAGATTGTTGCTGGATGAAACGGATGATCAGTAGCGGAGCATAAGAAGAGCTGGAAATTAATGGTGACTTAGTGAATATGCTTCATTTAGGTAAGGTAAGCCTTTGTTAGTGTGAAGAAAAATAAATCACAAGAAAGAGGTTAAAAAAGGGGCATATTTGGGGAATTAGAACGAGACAGAATAAACTAGGATGTTGTTTCATAAAAGATCACAACAGCATCCTCAAGTCTAAAACAGATGCAAAGGGAGAAAGACATGCAAAGGATTAATCAACCTCAGGGCCAAATTTATGAAGGCACACTAGACAAATTGAAATTCCTGAGGAAAACATTTCTGCAACATTTCAAAGGCATAGAGAAAGAAAGACTGTCTTTGTTGTAGTGATCTACAGAAATATATCAGACATTTCTGAGAGATAAAAGACAGACTTTATGCATATGTACACCTACAACATCTATTCAAACCTCATCCAAAGTCCAATGAAATTCTTCACGGGAAGTTCCTTTGAATGAGCAGCAGCTGCTTTTGTATGTCGTCCTCCACAATGCACAAAGAAAAACTCGCTCACAGCTTGTTTGGTTGTGAGCTGCAGAGTCCAGGCATACTGAGAAGAGATGTGCACAAAACCCGCACGACAACAAATGCAGACACATTCAGCCTCGAGCCCAATCACGAGACATCTTGAACTAACGCTATATATTTTATGTGTGTATGTATAAAAATAAGCAAATTCACTAACCTAAAAGGAGCACAACAAGACAACATCTGTCACAAGTTGAACATAATAACAGGAAAAAACTTGATTCCTAATATTCTTGTCTAATATTTCATGTCATACAACTGCTCTGCAGGTATAATGTGATGACAGTTCAGACTTTCTTTATATTTTCCTTCAGAGAGTGAAAATAAATTGGCAAAAAAAAAGCAATTTAAACTCCCTGTCCTCAATGTTCTTTGAATGGAACGCGGTCTCTCCATAAGCTTATAACAGCAGTTCATTTTTGGGAGAAAGGCCAGCTAACGCCGTGAGCTGTGGCCTCATTACCAGCAGGAGGTGATTTCTATTTAGGGACACGCTGGTTATGTATGCACATCTCAAACAGCCTGAAAGAAGCTCCAAAAAATCCTCATTAAACAAAAGCAACTGGTGCAGCAGGGGCACACTGTCGCATCCGAGCCTCAAAAGCTCTTATATGCATATGAATAGTTGGCAAGATACACTCATTAGCATATTAATAGGCTGGAATGGAAAGCATAAATAAACAAATATGCTTAGTCAGACATACTGGACAAATCCTGTATCCATTTATATAAAGACTGCAGTGGTAAATCTTTGAGTAGGCTGAGTGTATAAAAGAGGTTGAATTAATTCAAAGCCAGTGGGAATCAGGCTACCTACAGTTTTCATCCATATCCTTTACAATGTAAACACAAACCTTTGAATCTTTGTTTTACATGTTTTTTAAAGCTTATTTCTCTCCCCCACTCTCTCTCTCTCAATGTATGTGTGTATTTATATATGTATTTATATATATAAATATATAGAAGGAGATAGATAATGAGAGAGCAACCACACTTCCTGTCAGGCTTTAAAGATAAAATTAATTCAAAGCCAGTGGGATTCAGACAGCCTGCATTTTTCATCCTTATCCTTTACGATGTAAATACAAACCACTGAACCTCTGTTTTACACATTTCTTTATGCTGATTTCTCTCTCTGTTTCTCTCTCTGAGACTGAACTAATATAAAGCTATAAAGATAAAAATTAATTCAAGTTTGTTCAGTTCAAGTTTAATGCATGTGTTAACACCCACACACAAAGAGCATCTAACCAGCCTCTAAAAATACTACTCTTTCTTGAAATGTTTCATACATAACTGTAAGCTTAAATATATCTGCTGTGGTCTTTAATTGCTGCCAATTCATTACTTCTTTTTTTCACTATCTTATTTCAGTTTTGTTTCTCAGTGTTCTATAGGCTTTTGTGCAATACAGCAATAGAGTGCATTGCACTCGAGCTTACTTCTGCATATTTTCGGTCTGCATTGTTATGAAACTTGATGTTGTTTTAGTTAAAAACAAATATGTTCTGCAGCTTATGATTTTATACCCGACAGAACTGATTTCCATCTGGACGCCTGACCTTTTAAAAGCTGGTAAATCTCTTCAACACTGAAGAAATAAATGTACAATGCTGCCACTTCTGCTATAATGTCCCCAAGAGCCACAAGTGTTCTCATCATATCTTTAGAAAAATATGGAAGGCATCTGCTTCGCAAGCATGTTTGTGACCTCAAAGAGCTGGAAGCTAGCAGCTGCTGTGGATTCCTCAGATAAAGAGCTGCAGTCTTTTCATCATCATCACAGAGTCATTATGTGTGTGGTTGAAGTGGTTAATAATGAAGTTTAATTCCCCCCTTTGGCTGAAGCACCACATATGTCCCAGCACCACATATGTCCCAGCACCACACTTGTGACCAGTAGCAAAAAGTGATCAACCTTAAACTTTGCTTCTTTAGTTCATCATCTATGCTCATATATGCACACACACACACATATGCAAGCTCACTTTAAAAGCAGATGGCATGCTCTTCCTTTCACACAACACACTGCAAGTCAGACTTAAAAACAAGAGAGTGCATGAGCAAAAGAGTAAGAACAGGGGGAGAAATTTGGCTGTTTCGACTTTCCGTACTGGCAGTTTGTGCGCAGTTAATGCTTCGCTCTCATGATGATGAATGTATGTCGAGCAGCAGAGATCAGACGGATCCACCAGTAAATTTCCTGGACCATCACACAAGGTCAGACAAGATCTGAAACAGC
Organism: Acanthurus leucopareius; assembly: GCA_029814765.1. Lineage (NCBI taxonomy): Eukaryota > Metazoa > Chordata > Actinopteri > Acanthuriformes > Acanthuridae > Acanthurus > Acanthurus leucopareius. The sequence goes on along the minus strand of JAQMCX010000048.1, from coordinate 10,720,924 downwards.
TCCAACATGAGTTTCAGCTGCAGGCTTGACTCTTTGGCACATTTAAACGTCCCCCCGCTTCACAACAGGAGTTACATAGTGACCCATCTCCCCCTTCATTGCCCATTCAGACCTACAAACACTTCCCCTCTGTCATGTAAAGTCATTAATTTACTGCCCCATGGGCTGCACTGTCCATGGTTATTGATCGACCAGTGCTCCCAACGCTAATTTAGTGCCCATGATACATTCTGTCATGAGGAGAGCAGGAAGGCAGTATTGATTAATGTACAGATCTGTGAAGAGCACTGCTGCAGCTCCACTCTATGACAAGAGTCTGATTAACTTCCGAACCTCTCAGAGCCACTGCATTTAAATTTGTCCCATCTCTCTCTCTCTCTCTCTCTCTCTCTGTTTGAGCCGGTGTTACTGGTAGACGTTGTTCAGTTCCCAGTGCAGTCATCCATTTTGAAAATATATGAACTGATGGTGCTGGCGGGCAGCTGCAGACTCAGATTTTCTATGGAGCAGAGTGGAAACATAAAACAGGGGACCAGCACACAGAAAGTGATGCATTTATGGTGAAACTGCTCCAATACCGACTACAGCTCTTTAATATAAAACATAAGGAACTTTAAACTTGATTTAAGCATTTAGAGGCACGCAGAGGCCAGCTTATTTCTATTATGCATTGTTTTTAGTCGCATTAAAGGGGATAGTTTCACTTTTGTGCTGCACAGAAGTCTGTGGGTATTATGCATTTTTCAGTTTTCCATGATTGTTATTGTTACAGTTTAAGCTCTGCAAATATATTCTCAATTTCTACAAAATGTTTGTCCTCAAATGTAGATTTTAAATCTGTCATCTTGGTTATAAAGTAGTTCTAATTAAGTTGCTTGTGTTGCTTCATTTCTGTTCCCTTGCTTCTTATATAAGGTTTGCTCAATAATAATACAATAATCTCCTCTTTTAATTAATCACGTTGTTTCTCATAAAGCTAAAAAACAAAGCAAGGTTTTTTAAAATATAACTGCCTTCACCCGCATGTTTTCACTGGTATAAAAAAACCCAACATTCTCATGAATCCAGCAATGCCCCTTATAGCGTTTTGTTTTTAATGTATAAGGCCTTGAGGCACCAATATATTGTCAGTGTCAGAAGGAAAAGTTGTATTCAATGTTGTATGAAATCTTTAAATTTTTTAAAAAAAGAAAAGAACAAAAAACAACAGAGATAAAATGGCAAAGAAAAGAGCAATGCTGGAAAGTTTTTTTTTTAACTATCAGCATGATATCAAACACATGTGTGACTCAGATTTTCCTACAGTGAAATATTCTGTTTATAAGACTGTTAAAGATCTGTGACAAAATAACTGATTTCATATGTGTGTGGCACAAGAGGACCACAAATCAGTTTCTGTCACATGGGAGGACCTCACGAGTCCTCCCTCTAATTTATGCTGCTATGCTGCCCCCTAGTGACTCTGTGGTAGTAATCCAGATAACACCAAAACTGTATCTATTTGAAGTTAATAACCGAGACCAGAGCAAAAATTTATTCTTTTTATTTAACAGAACGTCAGACATCACAAATCACATGTAGGAATATGATAAAAAATAGTAAGACACAAAGTCAGTGATATGAAAAATCAACAACGATGAAACATTCATTGCATTGATGAACATCAACATTAATTGCTTGCTTTTCATAAAGTCTGATTAGCATTTTCATGGTAACAGTGTGTGAATGTGAAACTGTATCAAACTTCATAACAGTATTCAGATTTAAAATATAGGAAATGGCATGTCAGTCAACTCTGCAGATTTTAATTCAGTCACAATCTGCAGCAGCTGACATCACTGATCAATGAGAGACAGAGAGGATCAACTCAAGCTAATCACTGAAATCAGCAGGTTCGGTGTTTGGTTGAGATGGAAAACAACATTATCAGCACATTATTAGCATGTCTACCAGACTCCTGTTTTTCAAATAACCTAAACTTTGCACATTTCTAACCATGATTATAACTGAGGGTTAACTTAAAGGACTAACTATGTTAATAAAACATTTTAACTGTATTTATTTTATACTAGAAATCCTAAATCTAGCACTAAGCGTAAACAGGAACCTATGCTGTTGTAAAAGTGCTTCTAATTCATAAACAACCTATAAAATTCATGACAAAGTAAAAAAAAAAAGCAGCTAACAACAACCCTTACAGTATGTAACATCTTGATCAAATGTTTTTATTGTTGAATTAAATAAAAATATCTAAAAATAAAATAAAATAAAGCAAGGCACTTGAGGCAGGTAACATTAAGTTCCATAAAACAAATTCATCACAGATGAAATGTGACCTTTTGAGCCTCAGATTAAATATTTCTTACAGGTTAGTTTCTTTCACAAAAATAGGAAACAAACACAAAACTGGAGTTGCAAGGTTTTCACCTTTAAGGTGCAAAATGCATCCATAGCAGTTGAGAAAAATCTTTAATTGTTCCTTGCATCATTTAAAAATCATATTCAGGCATTTTAGCATTTTGTAATCAGAGCATACTGTCAGTACTTTGGATAGAAGGCACTCCTGAATGAGAATTTGTTTCAAAAATGTACTAAAAAAAGGGAGAAAAGGCCAATGGCTTACTGCAGGGCACAACATCTGAAGTAATCTGAGGGTATAAAAGGACAATGCATATCTCCTCCGGTCATTTCTAGTTTGGGCAGATCGTCTATATAATATTAACCCATAGCTTATAATTTAAACACAAGTACCTGAGATGGAATTTAGACTGTTTAAGATCTGGTGCAATCCAACTATAAACTCAGCCTGAACTCAGATACAAGAGATCAATCATTACAAAAAAACATTACTCAACACTACTGTACAATCTCAAAGTTAAAGCTTGAGTCACAATAAATTATAGTTCCACCAGAGTCAACTTTTTGGCTTTTTTCTCATGAAGAAGTGGGAGATAAAACAATTAGTGAATAACTGTAGTTTTTGGGGTCAAATAGAAAAGGGAACGCTGGATGGAGAGTTAGCAGATTATCAGATAAGTGTTGCCCTGCTGAAGATTTTCTGCCCTCATTAGCACAATTTATCTTTACAGACATGGATCAAAGACACGGCTTTATAATCTCTAAAACTCCTGAGAGTCGCCTGCTAGAAGATAGTTAACTCATTCCTCGAACTGGAGAGATCAGACAAAACCCAGACACTGATTCACCCTCACTTTAACTCACATTAATAACTGACCCACTGCTCCATGTGAGGTAGGTGAAAACTAGCGACGGTCAGATGTGGCCACTAAAATCTGAGATTCTAGATTGGGAGAAATCCCATTTTTTACTTATTATGGAGGGTGTTCAGGCACTGTACAGTGGAAGAAATCACATGCTAAAATATCTCTGTGATGTTTCATCTCTGTATCGGCCTATCATTCAGGCTCAGACACAACTTGTGTCAAAGTTCAGGGGCTGGATTGTCTGAAAGGTGACCGAACATGCTCCTTAATTCAAAATGAGGCTGTCTAGCATCTCACAAGGCTAAAATATCTTGGGAGTAACAACACACCCAGACTGCTCTCAAGTACAAACAGTGTTGAGGTTACATCTAATCTCTATTGTTCAAACATTGTCATACTTTATTGTTATTGATCTATAAAGGTGATGAGTGAAACACATAACAAATATGATGAGGTCATTTGATGTTGCTCAACTTCACCTGTAGACGTGGATTGCCTGCTACATAAAACAGAAACATTGCAATATTTTTAAGGTTTGGCCTTAAAGCTGACACTAGCTGTAAACAAAAAACTGATGCATAAATGTCTCTTTTGTCGGAGTCACTCTACTTTATCTGTCACTCAAACTATAATAAGGCCCTGACTGCCACGGATGAGTAATACACTAACACTATGAAAAACGTCAGTGCAGACATCAGGCACTTTTACTGATTAATCATCCAAAAGGGAGGAAATAATCATTCAAATTTTCTTTTTTTTTTTTGTTCAGATGACCACCTGCATAGTCTAGACAGGGTTCATTAGCAGTCATATGTAATTTAAATTTAATTTAATTTAACCTTAGTTTGTGAGAAAAGTCTCAGATTTTTTTTTGTATGAGGGGAGGGGGGGGGGGGGGTTAATGGTTTTTAAAACAACTACAAAGAATAAGTGCATGAATTTTTTTAAAGTTCAACAAACGTACAATTTGATTAATATGCAGTATAGAGTTCATCCTTTGGTATAATTTTCACGATAAAAACCTAAAGATTGTAAATACACACTTCACATCCCAAAACAAAAAAAATCTTTGATTAGACACACTATCACAGGGTTTGGTAGAGACTCACAGACAAGCTTAGGCTGTATTTCTGGTCAGGCAACTGAAGTGAACAAGGCCTCAGACGCCGGGTTGTCTGGGTTTTGTTTCTCAGGCAGGGGATCCTCAGCGTCCAGGTCGATTTTGGAGGTTTTAGCTGCTTTAATTCTCTGAGGATTGAAAAGGGGAAACATTTTAAAAACAGATCAGGCACTATACAAAGGAACAAACTACTTAGTTATAGCTAACTACAAAACAAATAAGTTATTTATCATCTGTAAGTATTAGCCACAGCAGCGGCTCTACACATAACAGTCTGTCAGGATGTTTTTAGTCATGCCAGTGATTTAAGTGGATGGCCAGCAGCATCGGCCTGTTGGTGCATCGGTTAGAAATATCTCATTATTTATTAGAGGATTTTTTCTAAAGTAATAACATCCCAGAGGAAAGTCAAAAATCCTCCTGACTTGATATTTCCCTGACTTTTTTTTTACCATCATCAAAAAAACATGTGTGAATGTGTTGGTACAGATATCCACAGTGTCCTGGTGATGAATCCTAATGACTTTGGTGATCTTCTGACTTTTTTTTAAAACACTGCCACCAAGAGGTCAAAGTTTTGACTTCTCTAATAACGTATCTCAACATCTACTAGATAGACAGGCATAAAAATATGTAGAGAAATTTATGGTTTTCTAATTACATTGGAGATCCCCTAACTTTTCTTCAAGCCACCATGAGAGTTGATAGTTTTTGTTTTGGGTGAAATTTCTCGATAACTAATCGCTGGATTGTCATAAAATCTGTCAGATGGATGATGAGCAAAGAGCTGCTGAGCCTTTGCAGCCTCACAGAGCTGTATGATGTATGGCTTTAAACCTCTGCTCTTAATTTACTTTAAGATGGTAGAGAAGCATCAGTGGAGCAGTATGTATGATTAACAGAATGGGTAAAAATGATTGGGGAGGTAATAATATAAACACAAGGCAGCTTGACGGTGTGCATACTAACAACCCCCACACTACCTGATTATCCGTTCTTCAGAACACTGAGTCTTGCACTCACCTGAAGAAGTGAGCCTTTGTTTTTATAGATCTCATGAATGGCTCCGAGTGGGATCCACACAATGGAGACCAGTGAAATGCACCAGCCCAGAAATTCAGCCCACGGTGGGTATTTGTAATCCCCATAGCGAGCAGGAGTGTACTGAGCAATGCTGGAGAGCAGTATACACTGTGTGGGGAGAAAAGAAAGCTATTAATATTAAATGACTACAATTAGTTATATTATTGAACCGACAATACTGAGAGATAATTAAAAAAACTGTGGTGATTTTTTTTTTTTAAATATCTATAAGCTCACCAGCACCAACAGCGGAGAGAGCAGCAGCCAACAGAGACGAAAGTAGATGTTGGGAGTTTTTCCAAGCATCCTGTTGATCATCAAGGAGAGTTTTGGGACACCTGATGGGAAAAGACAAGTGCTACTTAAACACCTGGATCGATCCCTCAACCCCAGCTTTTAAATCTCACAAGAGAACATAAAATGTAGTGGACAGAGCCATCGTGAAGTCACACACTGGTTTGTGGAGTACTCGAGTACTCGAGTTTGGCATTGTCGCCATCTTGATTTTTTTTCAGACAAGAGTGACCATATTTGCAGAGAGTGGAGCAGGAGAGGATACATTTCTGCCAATTACTGTACATTTCAGCCTCAAGTGGCAAATCAAGGAACTGCAATTTATCACACTTGGTGTTTTTCAGTCCTGTAGTTTGCAGCCAAGAGCAGACCAAACTGCCGGGGTGAATACACCATGAACTTGGCGGATTTGTCTGGTTCCTTAAAAGGGGTTTTGAATGAAAGCCTCTATGCTAATCTTACCAAAGATCCAGTAGACAGATACAACTTCACTGAGAGCCAGGAACATGAGGGACACCACAGCGGTGTAGTGGTCCATCAGCTGAAACACGTAGATCCCCTCCTGTGCAGGAAGGAGAAGAGGGAGGAAGAGGAGAAACAAAATTTGAAAGCAGCTTGTCATTGTTTGGAAACAGTTGTGTCACTAGTGACAAAATATTCTCAGATATGTTTCAGAGAGACAGAAGAGTGTTGCTGTTACTCACTGTACCTTGGTAACATGAGGGATCCCCAGGATGAAGGCGAAGATGCACACGACCAGGATCAGCAGCTCTTCTCTCTTCAGGAACTTCAGAATTTTGGGGCCAAACTCATCTTTTACGAACGTAACTGCGACCTCAACGGTACCAAACTGTGGCACACAAACACATTTATGTTGTTTGTAGGAGGAATTTAATTTGATGTATTAAAAACATTTATTTTGAAATGACTTTGTGACATTTCTACGTGATATCTCTGTTTGTCGTGTAACAATGTTTGAGTTTTAAATATGAACGCCTAGAATACAAATATAGACTCTGAACATCATCACCACAAAGATTAGATTTTTTTCCAACCACAGGTTAAAGACCAGTCATTGTTATAAAATTCAAAGCTTCTACTAGAGTTTTAAATGAAAGTCTGTTGTCCTTTTATATGATGTCCTCACCCTAAAATATGAAAAAAAAATGTTTACAAATCCTCAGTTTGATATAATTATTCAGTTAATTAATTAATATGACTTTTTTTTATCAAGTTATCCCTCTTATAAGAATATGACTCCTCAGTTTATCGGCATTAATGCATGCAGCAAATTTTAATGTAAAATACAAGGCAAAAAAATCAAAATGACTGCACATTTATACCAGTTAGAGTCTGACAGTCATTTAGCAGCACTTCATTTTTGTTTTGGGGTGTTTTTTGATCAGTGAATTGTGTGTGTAATAATTTCCACATCCGAGGCCGAAAAATGGACTCAGTCAGGTAAACAGTTACACAGAAACAGACAGCTGGAATGTTAACAGCAGAAATCTTCTGTAATTGTTTCGCCTACATGAGTTGATAATGAACCCTTTGCCTTATTTTAAAGTCATCCTGCCCTCCTGCTGCCAAAGCCTTAGAGAGAAAAAAACTGACTTTTTTTTAAATTAACAAATACATATTAAAATTAGCTGAATTTTTTTTCTTCAAAAAATATAAATTCAAGTGTGCAATGCTCCAGTGCAGAGCTGAATCTTCACAATATCCTCATCATTACACACTGTGTTTATAGGGGTGTTAGAGATGTTTACCTGGCTGTCCAGGCCAAGACACAGCAGCATAAAGAAGAACAGAGGAGCCCACAGCTGAAAGACGGGCATGGTGGAGAGGACTTCAGGATACACAACAAACACCAAACCAGGACCTGAACCATGACACAGTAAAGGTCCCATTACAATACAAACATATGTATATGTACACAATTCAACAGGCAGCTGCCATGAAACAAATAAAATGTATCACATATCATGAGATACTTTAAAGATGGACAGAATTTGGCTGGCTGTTCGTCCAGGTTTGCTTGCTAAACTAAGTTAAATGGCTGCTGCTAAATATTAACTGTGCTTTTGATTGTTATCACTGTGAAAGAATCAGAATATAATGTTTTGTTTCCCTCTGAATCACTGTTTTTTTTCAGCAATGCCTTTATTTATTCACTCTCTTGCTCTCTTAACCACTGCTGCTCTCAGAAGTGTCATAAAGCTGCAGATTCAACGTTGAATTTTGATTACAATATTGAATGTTGTGCTTGCAAACAGTGACAGACAATCCTGCATATTATGCCTTTAAGCTTTAGTTTAAATCAAAACCTGAGTACTTTTTTGTAGAAATCAACTAAACCGTATGCAAATAAACACAGGATTTAAGTAAAGATTGTATAAAACAGTGAATATTTAAAAGAAAAGGTGACGATCATGAATATTGGCTGATGGAAATGAGAAAAATAAACCTACAACATCACAACAACAACACCATCACAATATGACACTCCTTGGAATTAATTGCTGAAACGTGTAATTTTCCTCATAACAAACATGTGCCGATGTGGCCAAACCCTTTTATAAAGGGCTGAATGTGGGAAATGCTAAGTGACTGATGTGTGAAAAGCTCAGTGTAGTCTGTGTTTTCATAACTGCTTGTTTTATTGGTTGAATAAACTACGGAGACATGATTAGACCAGTTCATTCAGGCTAAGTGCCAGACATGAGTTATGATAGAGCACGAAATATGACAAGACCAGACAACAGGATGCTCTCCAGTCAATAAAGAATAAATGAGTTACAAGCGCTGATGGGAGATGGAGTACAGGATGGTCTCACCTTGTAAATAATCTATCCGGTCAATTTCATCAGTGCAACACAGTTTCAGAATTTATTGCGGAGTACCTGTTGACTCTTCTGTGATTCTTGACTCGGTCATAAAAATGAAACACAATGCAGTTGTTGTACTGTAATCATAGGGATTCAAATATGTTGCTTCTTGTGTTGACCTTAAATGTTAAATGAAAAATATTGAAGTTTTCCACCTGCAGTCTGCAGCAGAAGTTACTGGCAACACATAGTAGAAGGACATCAGCACTCAGTGCTGTGAGAGTGTCGTAAAAAGCAAACACTATAGTTTTCATTCGACACTGAGGTCGCCCCACCAAACTGTACAATGGATGTTACATCAAAGATACAATTAAATAAAGGTTTATGTAATTTTTCAAACTGTGCAGGGTATTTTTCAGCCTCTTCAGAGCTGTAAAACACAACATTTTTAACGGTGTGAGCAGCAGCTCCTCATAGTGAGCAAACTAAATTACATGTGACAATCAGGGGACTGTCGCTTTAAGATAACGTAGGCCGACATTTCCCACCAGTTATCCTTGAGTGACCTGCACCAATACAAAAACTGACGCAAATGTGCACTCCTGGAAATCTGTGTTTTATTTATAAGACAAAATAAGGCTCCCAGGAGCATTAATGTAATAACAAGTTCTTGGAGTTGAGAGATGAGTTTTCTATTTGTTTGTTCATCTCCATATTTGTAGCACGCTGTCATCACTTAATACGTCAAATGACGTCCATGAATCTGTCATCCTGTTTGGACATTTAAAATAAAACAAAGCCATGAGAGTGTGGTGCCACAGACTTCCCAGGCCTGATACTTACCATCTGTAGCTATGTTTTCAACTGGAAGGTTATGTATATGAGCCATGTAGCCAATAGCTGAGAAGATCACAAAGCCAGCCAGGATACTCGTGAACGCGTTTGTAAATGCTACGATTAAAGCATCCCTGGGAAAGAAGGACAAAAAGAAAAAAATTACTGCTGTTCAAGATCAGAAAGTTTTCACTTTATCAAACATCACTGCAAAAAATAAATAAATTAGTAAAATGTGACACCAGCAGATAGATTATGGAGAAAAACACTCTTCATCTTGTCTTGTTCTTGTTGTTCGGTTATTTTTTTTTCTCTCACTGTCACTACGTTGCCAGTTTATGAGGTAACTTACGAATCTTATGCAACATACACACACAGCAGCTGTGCAATAATTCCTGTGACTGCATTGTTTTCGTCATATTTAGAAGTATATTTTTTAAAGTTTTGTCCACACTGTTTGTGTCAGTGAGCGCTGACCTAAATATTACAAACACTTTTAAGTATAATTCAGTGCAATTCAACCGCAACGCAGACAGTCACTGACATTGAAGTGATTCTTTTTTATTGAGCCCTTCTTGCAGAGATAAGCAGCAAACTGGTGTAAATCAACATGATGCCGTGGCTTGACTTTCCTTCCTTAAACACAGCAAATTTAGAAAGAGAGAAAAGACCAAAACTGGAGCTTCTTCTATAAATATATTTGTTCCTCTGCTGCTTTCAGTGAATCAGCCATTTGAAAGCTCCTCTCACGACACACAGAACTGAACACAATGTCAGTTTTAAAATGGACAATCTTGGAGAAACTTGTGGAAAGGGGCCAATGTAACATATATTTTTTTATTTATTATGGGGCTCTTTTCTCTTTTTTTTTATTAGGCTCTCAAGTGTGTAATGGAGCCCTTGAACGTGCTCTGAGGGTACTTTGGTTGCTAAGAAAATACTTCACATTTTTGTTTATTTTGTCACTAAATAACTGAAATGTCATCATATTACTTTGCGGAGTGCAATATCATAGTTGGAGGCCGACGAATAAACACATGCTGCAACAATAATTCACAAAAGCACTTTGTAATTCACTCCTTGGACAAATGTTACTGAACAGACACAGTCAAGCTTTTCAAAACAGATAAAATGAATAATTACCTAACAATGTTGTTGTTGAATCTGTTGTAACTAGCCATTGAAATCATGGAGCCAAATGTTATTCCAAGAGAGTTGAACACCTGGGCAGCTGCATTAACCCAAACCTGTGATGGATATAGAGGAGGATAAAGATTAACTTTATTACAGTTTCTTTAACTTTTTTTTTTTTTTTAACCCAGGACAATAATTTTCCCAGCTTTTCTGTATTTGTGTTCTTTATTTGATCCCTTTGTACCTTTGTACTGCTTTGACTTGGGCAAGAACTGGAAAAACGTTTTTCTCACATTTCTTGTTCTGGCAGATTTGAAGATCTTTCTCTTGGTTTTAGTTCACATCAGAGGGCAACGATTACTCTCGATTATCTTTCTGTCTTGAAATGTGACTGACTTTGTTGTTTAAAGCTTCATCAAAAACATGAAAATAGAGGTTTAAGTTTAATAAAATGAATTAAATTTGCCCTAAATTCCCCCCTGCCATTAATTTACCAGTTCATTATAAGAGTGATACCATTTGTAAGTCTCTATTGTATGAGTTAAATATTGACAACATGTTACCAAAGTCTTATGGGTAACTTTACGTTTTGATGTTACTTATTTATTAATAGAGTCTCACCTTCACTTCAAACAGTTTGCTCCAGACAGGTGTCACAAAGTAGATGATACCATTCTTGGCTCCAGGAAGCTGCACATTATTGATGAGCAGGGCAAACAGGATGAAGTACGGAAATATAGCGGTGAAATACACAACCTGTGTGACGCAAACAGTGAAAAGAAGAACTGATCAATGCATGAGTTTGTTGAGCTGTTGTGGCAGGGCAGAGGAAACATCTCAATGAAGGCCAGACAAGGTGATTTTGTCTTTTGTCTTTGTTAATTTTAGTCAATCAATTACTATACAGGATGAATTTTTTAATGAAATACGCATGTTGTTAAGATATTAAATTTCAACGCTCATCTCTGTCTCGTGTCTTTTGTCTTTTATCACGTCCTCAATCTAAGATGGCGGTGCAAACAAGTTTTGTTTGCATCTGAAGCTTCTTTCATATGTTTAATACTAAACCACTGACATTCATACTTCAAAAGCGTGCAACAAAGATATCTCACCTGCAAGACAGAAACTATATATGACCGCAGGATACGAAGGAGAAACAATTTAGTAGACTGAAATGTTGTTGAATGTTGTTTCTCCTTTATACCAACAGAACACTAACTTTGACTGACACTATGCAAAAGCACATTTTGCAGAAAAGTAGACATTATTCTGACCTTGCCGGTGGATTTGACTCCTTTAAATACACATAAATAAACAATGACCCAGGCAAAAACGAGATAGCCTAAGAGCTCCCCTTGAAGGCCTCCGGCTTCTTCGATGCCACTAGTTTTCTCCAGGAGTCTGTGACTGGAAGAAAATGGAAAAGGGGCATAAAAAGATGAATAGCAATTACTTTTTACTAGCAATTACCCATTATTGAATCCTCAAGTGCTTGAGAACTTGGTTCAAAGCCTCAAGTATTTCTCTGTATCATCAAATAACTATTGATAAATGAGAAACAACTCAAGTGTAGGTTGGGAAAAACATTACTAGCTATTATTAATCCCAAATTCAACATTCATATTAAAAAACAGATTAGGATAATGGGGCCTCGAAACAAAAACACACAAATCCATAAGATCGAGAAGTGATGAGTGTCATTCCCTGTCCATGCTAACAATTATATGTCAACCTAAAAGGCTACCATGGCTTTTGCTCTGCAGGCAGACATTGCTTTCAGCTGCTGCCTCTGGCTGATGGGTTACACTCCAAATAAACAGTTTTTCTGGCTTTGTCGTTGACATAAAAAGTTTAAATAGATAGAAATGATGCATTTCAGCGTGGAAGGAGGGAAAACTTTTCTCACTCAAAGAACTGCTGGCTTGCAGACTGCAGGTGGGTGTCGTTGCCGGCAAAACCGGAGGAACAATTTTCGACAACATTCCAGGTACTGTTGCAAGATGTCCATGGGAGCGACGATCCAAAAGAGTTGAAAAAATAGAAAAGTGCCCAGCTCATGAGCACATTGTGGTATGTGCAGAACACGAAGGAGATAACGACCGTAGCCAGACCAACACCTGTGGAGTGACACGCGAGGAAGAGGACAAAAAGTTAGGGATGACTCTGCAGACAAGACACCATCTGTGGGGAAGAAGTTGTGTTTCCTAAAACTGTTTAACTGTCATACTCCTTTTATTTGCAGGGAAGGGTCAGCTACATGGGCCCAGGGTTTTAATTATGGGTAGAGACTTGTATAATTTAATCTCTGGTCAGTGTTGACCAAGATGGAGTCGAGCAAAACTCGGCCACAGATAAAAGGCATTCCTGGAGCACTGGATTAGACATTCCACTGTGTCATTTGGCCTGTGAATATTACAGGCTCTTGACCAACTAAATAAATGAGATCAAAGTCCTCCAACAGATGTAAATTATTCAGTCCTTTAACACCTGTGGTTCTTAGCTGTGTTATCATATTTCAGGTTGGGTTGTGGGTATATCATATGTGTCTTTCTGTTTTTTTCCACCTGAGCAATGTCTCAGCGAAAGAACTGGACGGAGCTGATTAAACCTGAATCATCTTAAATACAGGGGGAGTATCTTCAGTGAGCATTCTTAATATGACATTTTTCACTATTTCTTTTCTGTATAAATTGTGATTTCTGCAAAAACAGCCCTGATTTTGAGACACAACTAAAAGCACTGTAAACCATTTTGTATTCTGATATAAATATTTTAAAGCATTTTTGGAAAGTATGCTTATCCACTGACTGGCTGAGGCTCTCTAATGTTTAGGCCAACTGTAAATATGTGGCTGGAGCTAGCAGTTGGTTAGCTTAGCGAAGCACAAAGAATGGAAACAATTAAAAACAGGTGTCTTGCATTTGGGTCCTTTATTGAACTGCAAAACTTTAAAGTATGACCTGTCTGGAAATGGACGCCAGGAACATCAGCTTGAATTTCTCCTTTTGTCTGAAAAGTACAATGGAACAAAAACCATTTGGAGTTCCTTATAGGGCTTTTTTGTTGGCACTTTGCCTTTCTAAGTCAAACAATGTCAAAGTTTTGCCAAGCTTTGCCCAAAATTGAACCCTCTCTGGAGAGAGGCCAAAGTGCACCATGCAAGCGTCCAAGCGGGGTTTGCAATGACGTGTTTGTCAGCCACAGCCAACCTGTGACGAGTCCTCTTCTCCCCCTCAAACCAGCTTGTGTCATGAGACTTACCTCATGTCTGTTTAGGAGACCAGAGAGAAAACGTTTTTGAAAAGTCTCCTTGTATTCAGCACTCAGTAACTTTTTTATGGCTCAATCTGGACCCGATCAGGGAATCAAAGATTGAAATGAGCCACTTATTTGAAGGTTTGTATCGACAAAATGAGGTCCATTTTCTGCTAGACCCCTTCTTTAGAGCCATACAACCTTTCTCACTGCTAGCTTCAGCCAGATTGTGTTCAGATTTGTGCAGGCAAAGTAAGTGTTCAAGTATGAATTACATCACCCATTAGGGACCTCATTCAAATACCTGACTGACTGACTGCTTGATCCAGCTATATATTTATTATACTGGTTTAGGTAGGGCACAAATCTTCTAGATGAACTCTCAGCAAGACAGCGAATAAGCACATTTCCAAAACTGCCTCACTATTCCTTTTTCTATCACCACTCCGATTCTTCTGCATCGGCTTTATTTTAGAATGATAGAGAAACGTTTTACTCTGAATGCAAACAAAAAAAGATATCTGAAGGTGTTGGCTCTCTGTTTTTCTGCACTACTCAAAACCTTTCCTGTGGTGTTTTTTGTTCCCTACTGGAATGCCATGCTCTGCTGGATCCACTGTCACAAGCTGGTAAAATGGAAGGATAGGCAGCTGAAAAACAGCTCTGTGTCATCATAATGACAGACCCAAAGGAAACCCTCACTGAGCTCCAGGATCAGCTAGAACCACTGTTGCATGATCCAAAAAAAGCACTCCTTCCATTGTGATCGCCTGTTTGACTCTTTCAGCTCACATGGTTGACTGCTCCACTCGGACTAAACACACACTCCAAGTGTGGAAGTGATTTGTCATTTTTAAACTATCATAACATTACCGCCTGCCTGGACTCAATAACAAGGCAAAGCGGACGTAGATGGAGGTAAACAGTTGGAGCTGTCCTCATTTGACTTCTATTTATTATTTTATTACCCTGTCATACCTCACCTGTCCAATAGATGCTCTCATTGAGACAAATATAACAATCAACAAAACCCTTTATTCAATCAATTAAAATGACACATTTTATATGCTGTGATTATGCATAAACATGAACATATTTGTTGATTTGTGATAGATTTTTGTGGGCATCTAAATCACAGGGTACATCACAGCAAACTGCAAACTGAGTTGCACAGGGAAATCATTGAAGAGAACATACAGAAAAAAACTACCTGCTTTTGGACCTTGTTTATCACAGAGCATTAACCAGGAAGAAATGAGCGATAAATCAAGTGAAGGACCCATACGTTTTGACCGGGTAGATAATCTCTGTCTTTAAGGAGATAAGAAAACTATGGAGAAAAATCTTTAGTTAGAACAAGACAGGCAGCAATTTGAATTGACACCCATAATAATTGATTGTTGATGGCTGGGCTCTTGTTTGATTTAGAGTGTAATCAGTTTGATGAGCTGCTGGTGCCCCCTTAGTCTGCACATTCAAGTTCACTGACATATTTGATTTACAAATTTTTAAAGATCTCGTGGTGTATGATTTTTCTTCATAAGCACCATGAGCTTTAAAGTAATCAGCTATCAATGCTGATTTTCTGAACATTTCTTTGTGAACTCATTCAGACTGTGGGAGCACATCTTGAGCCATCTTTATCTTAATCATTTATCAGATCAAAGGATATTTGGTTAATAGTCCGGTTGATTTCATGATTTCTTCCAGAGAATATTCATTGAAAAAATTTCAAGATAAAGAGGTCAACAAGTTCTCATCCATCAACATATGAAGAACAACCCATTTATCATTCAGAAAAGGGCAGATTTCATTTCAAAAAGAAAACAGAAAGCACTCACAGCATGCACCACAAGCTGCACAGTGATCATTTCATCAACTGATCATTTAAATGGCAAAAAAGAGTTTAAACTTTTAGTTTGAAATTCGATGCAGACCTGCATCAAATATACTGACAAACGCAGTACAAGTGACATGAGAAAAATTGTAAAATGTTAATGTATGCCATATCTTGCTATATAAAGTTATAGGCAAACATAAAATGTAACAATCAGCTATTGTTACTGTGTCAAACTGCACATACTATGCAAATTAGACTCACTGGCTAGACAATATATAACTATGGATGCAACCTATCCAAATGAGCTCATTGCCTAAGAGGTGATGATACAGGTTTGTTGCAACTTGAATAAAGATTTGTTCCTCTTTAAGTTTATTCCTTAGGTGAAAACGTAAGCAAAAATCTTAAAACTGTTTGCTCAGGTTCACAGAACAGGGGTTTATCATATAAATTTGAGATACAGTTTAATCAGCTGCAATTTATGCTACAAATTAATTTTCAATAATGACTTGTGAATGCCCTTTAACTGAAGAGGAGGGCTTCATGGCCTGTGAAGAATTATTTTTTTTAGGAATAATATTTAATTAGTTGACTTAATTTAGTCAGATTATTGATTTGGCCATGCACCATCAGGCCACCCCTGTAGGACTGTGTGTAAAAAAAAAGGCTTTTGAGAGCAAGACTGAGCAAGATTACATTCCTTCCTCATAAAAGGATCCATTGAAGACTGCACTTCGGTACAATCTGCTAACAGCGTTTTGGTTTGTTTGAGTTTTTCTTTATGCACCTGTGAGTCAGCACAGGTCATGTTTTCTGTTCTTTGTTCTGAAATCTCGTTTAACAGCCTCTGTAGAGCTGAGAATAACTTGTGCAAACCTCTGATATTTAGTTTGTTGCTTAAGCTAAATCAATCAATCATGACTCTGAGTTGCATTTAGGTGGTGCATCACCACAGTCTAACTTACGGCTTATTTCTAGTGACTCGTCATCTACTGTGTTGTTGATATGTTGCTAATATAATTACAGCATCTATTCTGCCCCATTTTGTCTATTTTTTTTGTTTTCATTTTTTGATATAAATGTTAAATTTAAAAAAAAAATGTTTCAACCTCTCATGAAAAGGATCTGGATTTGTTGAGGAGACCTTTTATACATTATGCTATTTACTTCTACATGACGAGACAAATCGAAGAATGTTGAGCTCTTTGTTTACATACTGTATTGATCAGCTTGGATTTCTGGTTCTAATGGTTAATAATTTACTTTTTGGTGAGACCATTTGTTCAAACAAGAAATTGTGGCAAGATATTTTACTAAAATTTTGATTCTAAAATATTCTCAAAATATACACTTAGCACTCTTAGGATGTAATTAACCAAAAACAATGACCTTTTGTCTCCTGTGATATCTTCCAGTCATTGCTCTTTCGTGTTAGATAAGCACATGTGTAATGACAGGAAGCTCTGCTTTCTCTGGAGAGGAAGTATTCCCACTTCAGTGATCAGATCATCCTTTTGCATAAGAGTTGAAAAAAAACCCTCTCATTTGAGTATTTTATTTATTTATTTATTTATTTATTTTCAAGAGAAGAGAGGCTGCATCCTCACACTTGGTAAAATTACCTTTTTTATTTATTCATCTAAATATTTACTAATTAGATACAAGGAAAAAAATGATAATTTGGTACCTTGTTTAATAACAAACCAAAGAAAAAAAATGTCTTTTTAACAAGACTTGCCCCCAAAAAATGCTCAAATGACAGAACATTCATTAGATGTTCATCCACGTCACATGAGAGGAGCCTCTGGTCTGCGGGGTCACTCACCTTTGAACAAAGGACAGATTTTGGCCAGAGCATGCACGGACCCTAAACGAGTGTACTGCCCGACAGCAAACTCCATTGAGAGCATCGGAATGCCACACAGGAACAACATGATGAAGTAAGGGATCAAAAAGGCACCTGAATCAGAAGAATGGAAACAGTCAGTCAATGTCACATAGAATAGGGCTTTTTGAGAGGCATGTGATGTGATGTGGTAATTTTCCAGACAAGATGTTTATGAGTTGCTACCTGTGACATAATTATTGGTTAATGAATTATTGATGCTCAACAATTCACTAAGAAATCATTGTTAAACATGTGATGGAAGCTTCTGAGGTCACATGGTAAATTTCCTCTGTGCTATACTGAGCCAGCTTTGTCTTTACAGGTTGTCTGTCTTTCCTTGAAAAAGAAAAACATTTCATGGCCTCAAAATAAACTATAAAGCTTAAATATAGTTAGTAAAGGAGAGAGGGAGAGAAGGAGATCTACTGCTAAGGCTCCTGTTTCACAGATAGTTGGTGAATCTTGCTGAGTCATTCTTGGTGACAACACCAGCATGATGGAGAAAAAGGATGGACTTGTATAATGATTATAAATAAACATACAGTGTTTGCTTCTTCTCTTATGTGACAGTATTAATGATATCAGATCCAACATCCTATTTTCAGTGTGTGTTTATTGGCATTTTCATCCATTAGATGAACAGATCATCAACACAGAATGTAGCTTTATCAGATTCAAACAGTCGATCAGTTTCACATGTTCCACCTTTTCCTCACAGTCCACAGACGTCTCCATCTGTATGTGTTAGTTCAATGACAGGCTTTAACAGCCCCTGCGGGGTCAATCTCATCTCTTTTGCTTGATAAGAGCTGGGAAAAGCTCCAGCCAACAAAAAGGTTGCAGGTGGTTTACAGGATTCATTGCTGGTTATAAATTCACTTCCATTAATGGTCCTGAATATAAACACTTGATGTATAAAGCAATTTAAATTTAAATTTTTTCACCTTCAATGCAGTTTCTGTTTTAATAACCCTAGTTATGACTGAGACTATTGTTAGACAATGAAAAGGCATCTGTGTAGCTGGCAGTCATCCTGCATGTGACTGCTTTTAATGCTACAGATTGTAAGGACTGCGCAGGAAAATGGCTGTGTGGGAATAATCCCTCAAAAACATTGTATATGCATTTTAAAGAGAGAAGTCAGCATAGTAGATTATATTGTATTTTTCCTCCAAATTTTCTCTTTTTGTGTTTACGTGCACTTTATGACATTTTTGACATTTTATTGATACATTATATCATGTATGATCTTCTTTATATTTATTATTCCTCTGCATTTTTTTGCAATTAACTCCTTAACAATCTTTAATGTAAAATCTTGTTCAAAAAATAAAAATATTCAATATTTACCCTTTGTCCACTTTTCTGACTATTCATATTGTTTTCGATTTTTATAAGCCAGTTATAGTTGTAATAATATACTATAATAATATACAGTTTTAGTTTTATTCGACTTTTAAGCCAAAAACCAAAAGCAATTGACCCTTTCCCACTTTAACTCTTTACACTCCTTCAGCTGCCAATCCAAACTAATTAAAGCACACTAAAAATATTCCACATATTTCATATTATTGGTGTTATTCGGCTTTTAAAGCCAGCAGTGCAGTTTAATTGTTCACCATTTGGCATTCTCAGTTATTCAGTATGAACTGTACTTTAACACACACTTAGTGACAGCTGCATTGAAGAAACCAGTACAATCTCTAGCATTTTAGAAAAACAGCTCAGCCAAACATTTTTTTCTTCTGCATATCATTTCATTCTAAATAGCCCCATCCTCCTGTTGCTGCTGATTTTAGTGGCTATTCGGTGATTACTGGGGGAATCACAGCGGCAACACCCTGGGGTGGCTTCTGCAAAACAGACAACTGTTTTCCTCTACAAATGTTTCTCTAAAATTAGCATCACTGATTAGCGTTTCTCCTTAGATAAAACATGCCGCAGGTTATGTTGCAGGTCAGGATTATCACATCGGTTTATCCAACACGCTTGACCCCTTCCACAGTCTTACCTCCACCGCTGCTGTAACACAGGTATGGAAACCTCCACACATTGCCCAGTCCCACCGCGTAGCCCACCGTCGCGAGGATGAACTCCAGCTGCCCACTCCACGTGGGTCTCTCCGGTTTGGCTTCAGCTTTCTTCTCGGCGATCACTTTGATATCTAAGGGTTTCAGAGCTTTATCTGTCTCATTGGATAGTATCTTTTCATTTTCGGCGCCGACCTCCATCATATTCCGTTCAAATGAAGACTGGCAAACGAATTATTCTCAGGTAAAAAACAAAATCCCCGGTGATGATCTATTAATAAACAGAGCAACAGTGTTACTCAACGATGTGTAACGTTTTTCGATGAACCCATACACAATCAAGACAGTGAGGACAGACTACAGTTGCAAAATGCACATGCAATGCGCGCCGGCTCCGTTCCTCATTCAGCCGACACAGGCTTGTGTAATGTGACATAAATGCAGACGTCCTTTTCCATTCTCAGTGCCTTGGCTGCCGTCAAGCCACCCGGACTTAGGTAGCCAACGCCTCTTTTCAAAATCAAGGTCGAGTTGAGCGAATGGCACTTATTCAACACAGGCCATGTAAAGGCAGATATGTATGTCCCTGGATGAACCTTTACAGCGCTCCGTGTTTGCATTGTGGGCAGCAAAGGTGTGTCCGGTAGACCATAAAATTGCAATTTCAAGATTGTGAGATAGTGACTTGATGGTCAGCAACACCGACCATTATATTGTAGCACATGTAGGCTATGGCAATTAAGAGCGAAGGGCAGCAGTTTTTGCGTAAGATGCGCACACAAGGCCAATTAGACTTTAAGTCGTAGCATATTGTTGTTAAACTTAATAAAAAGACAGTTCAAATAAGAAAAGACAAAGGCAGACAACTAGTTAGGGTATGCAATGTTGTTGTTTGCATGAGTGTTACGTGCGTAAAATAGAAACATTACATTAACTATATATAAAAAAATATTGCTTCACATTTTATTCCCTGGTTTGTTATAAAAAACAATCATCTTAATTTTCGATTAGTTTGTCCTGCTAATATCTTTGGTAACAAAAACGTGATTTGTGTTTAACATTTCAACTGTTTGATTTCATGGCGCTCGAATAGCAGTAGGAGATATATAAAGAAAACAGCTCCTCGTCTTTAAATCATTTTAATTAAGTGTATAGATTACAGGAAAATACGCTTAAATGCTCTTTTTGCTTTATATTTCGGGACAAAACGCATTTCGTTCTCTCTGTTCATATTTCCGTAAAAAAAAGTTTGAACTCTGACTATCAGCGTTTCTTTAATTATTTTCTTTAAAAGAAAAGCAATTAAGACCAACATATATTTTTTTTCTCTATAGCGTTTAGCCAACCGTATAAGGAAACTAATCGGCCGTGTGTTTGTTGTCCTAAGTAACGGGACTGGGCCGAAGTCCCGCCCCTTCCGGTTGATAATTTAAGAAAATTTAGACAATTTATTTTTTATAACCCTTTGATTTAAGTCTAACCAAACATATGCTCATCGTGAATTGAAAAGATAATTGAGCAAATAAACAGAATCGCATTTTGTCGTAAAGATGATGAAATACCACTGAATTTTATGTTGAAACCTCTCGGCGAACTACATCTCCCGTCCCGCATAATATACGTCATCACCATCACCAGGCTGTCACCTTGAGACATTTCACTTGGTTATGTCAAAACAAGGCAGCAAGCAGGGCGTTAAAAGGGGCAAAGAATTACTGCAAGTGTGGTTATGTTGGGAGGTGCAGCTGTGCAGACGGAGAGTGTGTTTGTTTCAACTGCATCCGTGTGAGACCTCTGCTCACACTGCATCCAGATGTCAAAACAGGAGATTGTCTCCTAGATGATTTTTTGTTTGACAGTGATGCTCAAGCACTCAGAATTACCTCACAGCACTTCTTCATGATTACAGTACAAAGATCAAAATTGTTCATCCTACCTAATAACCATTTTTATTTTGACGAACAAAGGAACAAAGGAAGTTTGTTCTGTGGGTTCTGTGAACTTGTTTTCCTTGACAACCGTATCAATAAATAAAGATGGCATAAAAATTGTGGTGAAAATTTTTATGACGAATGCAAAAGGTCTCAACTTCCTGAGGGGCCCTTGCAGAATCCCAACAATGTCAAAATCAAACCTTCCCACTTATATTAAAAATCTAATCATATTATTTCAGGTAAACAAGATCTACAAACCTTGAACTCAGAAATGAGTGGGGAAATGAAGAGAGTGTACGAATGAAGATGGATATATGTCACACATCATCTGATTGTAAAAAAAAGACTTAATCTTTGTCTTATAAGCATTGAGGATCAGCCAATTGTGGTCCCTAATAAACAGTAGTAGTGATAGTAAATTTGGCTTTTATGATTTAAAATATTCTCTCAGCTAAAAAAGAATAAAATTGGTTTTAAAATCCCCCTTTCCACTATGAGCAGCATGAGGTCTGAATGAGGACTCTGATATATACTGTTTACATAGTTTTTCAAATGGTTTTATATTTGACTGTTCGTTTGTCAGTCAGTTTGACAAATGTTGATTCCTGGAAATGAAATGTGTTGATAACTGGAACGAAAGACCTCAAAGCAAAAACTGTGATATGTAGACAAACTTTTTGGCAAAGATGTAAAATTCCTCAAACTATGAGCTGGACAAGGCAAATGTGTTAGCAGGCCTTTTGAAAGAGGAAACTGCTTGTAACAGACAGAAGTTACTGAACACTTAAAGGGTCGTGCATAGTGCAGAGTCACTGCATGGTCCAATGAGGCATCATGACGGTATCTACCTCAGTAAATACACTGTGCTAGCAAAAGGATACGTATAGTTTAGTTCTTTGTCAGAGGAAAGAAACCATCTGTGCTTTATTAGTGGGCTTTTTCACAGAGGCTCTCCTCAAACAAGGGCAAGACAATTAATCACAAGCTTATCAGGAAAATTCTTCTGATCACAGTCCAACTGTAGATTGCTCTGTTTACTATTGCACATTGCAGTTTTTCCATTATTTAACTATATTTTCAGAATCAGATTTGAGTCCAGTTTTGAGAAAAGGTGACACAAACATTAAAGTTGCTCTGGGTTAAAAAAAAAAAAAAAAAGAAGGTTGCAAGACGCTTCACATTGTAAAACTTATTTAAAAACCAAGGAAATTAAAAAACAGAGCTCTATATCAACAGAGTATATCAATAAGTACATGTTGTAATGTAGTGTAAACCATAGAATGATTTTAATATCAGTAAAATTACATAACAGCCATTCAATATATACAGATTTGGTTATGTCATACCTGCTGCCACTGATATGAGAAGCATGAAGACATATGTTATAAAATCCTTATGCAGTGATATTATCCATGGTCTCACTCACATGAGGTTTGGCTTGGCTTTATTTGCCCTGCTGATATTACACACCCATTCTGTCAAACAATCCTGTTTCTTAAAATTTCTGCTACCATTTTTAAAATAGGCAACCAAATTGCTCTTTAGAGTCAAATTAGTATTTCTGGAAGAATGGGAACTTTATGAGCAAAGGACCTTCAGCTGAGTTACAGGAAAACACTTGTGTTTATCGTTAAAATTCATTAGGTACTTAAAAAATTTAATGTTTTTATATGAATTAAAAAGAGCTTATATAACATGATATTTTTTCGCTCTAAATTAAGCCAATCAGTACACTGAAGGACAACAAAAATCATGAGCCGATTAATATAAAGTAAATTGATAACTACTTTAATCATTGTCGTTTTTGTAGTGAAAAAAAAAATAGTGTTTCCAGCTTCTTAAATATAAGGATTTACTTCTCGTCCTCTCGATTATTCTAATAATTATAATTGTATTTAACTACGTTGAGGTTCCGACAAAATATTCATCAAAACATCCAAGGTTTCGTTTAAGAAATCTGTTATCCTAAAACTCCAGTACAGTAAGTGGCGGTATGCTGGTCGCAAACATCCATAAACCCAAAAGAAGAGTTGTAGCGTGCAATGCGGTCATTTTGGCAGTAGGTGGCGCCACTGTCACTCCCTTTAGAGAAATCTCGGCTCTCTCCTGCTTCCAGGTGCTGCATTGGGCCCTTCCGCTCTCCGTACAGGAATTTGTAGACTGCATTACGTCACTTATCCTGCCAGCGGCAAGAAAGCAGCACCGTCCAGGAGGAGTTTGGTTACTTTTTTCTGTGGAGAATTAAATGGATTTGTGTATCTTTTTCCCGTCTCAGTCGGAATTTGGAGTCCTGGTTTAACGACAGGGAGGGATGAGAGTGTGAAGCGGCGCATCTCAGCTCTTCTGCCCCAGAATGAAAAGTTTGTAAACGGGTTTAAATATCGACGACACTCTCTGAAAGTAGATGGAGGAACCAGAAGGTGAGGCATCTTTCAGGTTGTAACTTAATACCGAGTTGAGGTTACATTGTGTTCGTTTTAGACTGATACTTTCCCTCGCTGAGGTGAAACAATGTTGTAAATTTAAAGTTTAATATTTTGTAGTCACAATGTAACGTCGAATATGCCTGTTTTTGACTGCCTTTCCCTCAGTTACTCGTGTACCAGTGTTACATTTTTGCCGGAATTTTAAGCTATGAGTCTCGGTCATTCCCTGCAGGTACAGATGATTGTTACTGTGCGGGCTGTGGAGGAAAAATACAAGACTCGTTTCACATGAAAGTCTTTCAGGACACCTGGCACAACGCCTGCTTTCAGTAAGTCTTCCAGTTTATGGTTTTAAACACGCCTGTAAGCACTCTCTGTACTGTAATGAGCACAGTTTTGTCAGTCATAGTCTGATAAGTGGATGTTTTGTTTTCATAGAAAGAAGGGGGGGGGGGCAGTTTGCATTGACATGGACACAATAGTTTTTTTTTTCTTTTGGTCAACATGCTGACTGATTTCTCTCACAAATGGCCTTGTGGATAATCCCAGAAGCTTCTGTCTTGTAGTCTAAACATGTGCTCAGATCTCTTTTCAGCAGCTCACCATTGTTTTTGTGCCTCTCTGCACTAAGAGCACCATGTAGATTTCCTGCTACTGTCACAACTGATGGACCTTTGCATGAGGACCGTCCAGGTTCTTGGTTACAGATTGGTCCGTGAAGAGGCTTTTCTGTCCTGGTGGACTTTGCCCAGGCTCTCTGCCTCTCCTCTCGGGTTTAATGATTGCCACGGTGGGGCTGGTGGGAGCTCAGTTTCACGGGTCACTGCCCCATAGTTTGAGGTCTCTGTATAGGACAGTGAACCTGTGAATGAATGACTTACTGTACATGCCAAACACGATGACACTAGAAGGGTCTTCCCCTCAGTTAACAGTAACATTCTCTTGCTGTCATGGTCGATAAAATGGCCCTGATTTCTTTCTTCTTCTTGTTCAAATTGTTGCTGGCAGAAACTGACATGTGAGATTTGAATTGACAACAGGATCACAGCTGCATTTGTAATGAAAAGGGTTTGTGTTCAATAGCCAGTGTGTCCAATTTAATGCTGACATAAGAAAAATGATGAATAAGAAGTGTGTGTCTGAATCTGTGGATGCAGCTGAGTCGGAGCTCTCCTCTTTTCTCAGAAGCCACACACTGTAGAGAATATCCAAAAATCCGTTGGTTTGATGACTGGAGTTTGGCTCCGTGGACCTCTGGCATGTCCAAAAAAACCTTAAGAATAGATTAAATTTAGTGCTGAGTGACTGTTTTGTCTGTTTCTGTCAACTGAAATAGCTCTCTTAAAGGCTGAGCCAATATATTAAGCAGCACACTGTCCTTACGTAACCTGGACTTCACTCTTCCCAAACACTGACTCTTCAATAACACACACAGATACTTAAATCATCTTGGAGGCAAAGTTCCCAACACAGCTAGCCAATGTCGTCATCCCCTTCTCCCCCGCCCCCTCTTTGTGCTTTTAGACTCCCTCATATTTTTAGTCTGAAACATCTTCAGTTGCACTCCTTAAAAACTTGCAGATATAAGATATATTCGCTTGCGTGGGAAACCAGACTGCAATATTGTTAATATTCTAAATGTGCTGCAGTTCACACCTCTAAGGTTTGTCTCTTTGGGTTCAAAGCCTTTTTATTACAAGGATCAAGATTATTGCCACACAGTAGTGATTTAAAACTCTAATCTTGAAAATGTTCTGCTTAAAGAGCTAAATCTCTGAACTCTTATTGAACTTGTACAGCAAAAATACAATGTCCTTGTTAACGTGGACCACCCACCCCCCAGTGGTGCTTCTATTCTCTGCCGTCCATGTGCTGCCCCTCAGCTCACCGTGTACCTCCACCTTGTGTAACATTCTTACAAGCTGATGTCACTCTTGTTCCAGTAAGCCTGGCAGTGTTATTGGGGCCTATAGGTAAAAACATCCACTCTGCTGTGTTCTGCATTCCTAGACGGCGATTCAGAGGTGTGAGTCCGCTGTCCCAGACGCTGACTGGAGAATCCTTCAGGGTTTTTTTCTTTTATCTTCCAAACAAAGCTGGAGATTTCCCATCTTCAACTTCACTGGAAGTGTACAGAAAAGCAGATATTATCATCACAAAGATAATCACGCAAATTGTGTTGTTTTATTTGTTTTAACAAACACAGGTTGAGTGATAAATAAGTCACTGTGATTTCTGCTCATTTAATTTGTCTTCCCTAAAGTATTTTTCTAAGCACTGATGGAATCACAGAAACATTTTGGGAAATGAACATTTTTCTTTTTAATTAGTTTCACATCTTAAGGCCTGCGCATCTGAGATCTTAAATTTTATGCGGTGCAGAGCCAACACATTGATCAGAAATAACTCTGGAGTTGCTGGTTTCAGCTTTTCAAATGAGCAATTATGGTGCCTTTTCGAGATAATTTTTGATGGTGAATTTTGGGCTTTGATCTGTGTGTTGGATAAAGCCAAAAACAAGCAACTCATTACAATTAATTTCAGTCTGAGCTCTGGAAAATTAACACAACCCTTTTTTTTTAAGCTCCTCTGCGTCTAACAATTTTCATAGATCTACATCTGGACAGAAGTCATTATATCTTTTTCTTTACATGCTGGTTCAAATTATACATGAGTATTGGCATGTAATCGAAGCCTACATACATTAGTAACACAGTGTCCTTGTGATATGAATGGGAGGGTCACGCTTAATTTTAAACTAGGTTGTTATAAAGAACATTCACGACCCAACAATTACACACCCTCAGATAAGGTCCCATTCAAACCGAAGCCTCTTCAGGGCCACAAATAAGGTTCCTCTCTTACTATCTCCACTCAATACTTCAACAAAAGAATACACTCCAACAGGAATGTGGATTGAAGGAAATGAGTAATGTTTACTTTGTAGTGTTTGTTCAGGCAGGACCTTTGCATTGTTCGTTTAAGAACCACCTGAGCGCGTCTGTCCCCCATTTAACGTGGGGTATAGAAGGAAGTCAGGTGTTTGTTCAAGCACCCTTACATCACTTTATCACG
This sequence comes from Acanthurus leucopareius, assembly GCA_029814765.1. Taxonomy (NCBI): domain Eukaryota; kingdom Metazoa; phylum Chordata; class Actinopteri; order Acanthuriformes; family Acanthuridae; genus Acanthurus; species Acanthurus leucopareius. Next base: position 10,693,959 of record JAQMCX010000048.1, on the reverse strand, counting down.
CTATATTAATGAGACATAATGGGCAGTAATTGTAGTTTATCCGCTGGTTGTGTGTAGGAATGCGTTTTGTTCGGAGGAAGGCAGACAAAGTGGAAGGCTTTGTTTCTCCTGCCACACCTGGACAGAAACTGAATGCATGCCAGTGGAAATACTACACTTTTATCAAGTCTCTCTCTCTCTCTTCTCTTTTGAACTCCTGTACCTTTAATCTGATTGGACCAAGTTAGTGGTGCACTGGTATCACCAGACTATACTGATACTGACACTGATGCCCTGTTTGCATGCTGCAGCATGACCAAAGCTGGATTTTTAGATGAAGGTACTGATAGCCAGAGTATTGATGTAGTAAAGAAAAAAATCAAATAAGGGGAAATAATCTAACGCAACATAATTCAGCATCTTTTATCAGGATCTTTTACATCTGTTTATTAACTAATTGTGTCCACGTGGGACTCATTACAGTTTAAAAATAAACCTGTTGGTGATGTCAGGAGGCAAAACCGCAGTTTCAAAATTACTGTGAACATACTGCGTTTTTTGTATTAAATTCTGCAATTTATTTGTACTTCTCAGCTGACATATGAGCTCATATCAAGACTGATTGCTTGGTTGGTCTGTACTATTATGTTTTTAATGAGTTTCATAAACCAAAACTAGAATTTTGTACAATTCTGCACCAAGACTGTTTCACAGACAAATCAGACATGTGGCCTTTAGTGCATCTGTGGCCGCAGCAGCTCAGCTACCGTTACTCATGCAGTCTGCAGTCAGTCTACCTCTGCAGCCTTTTGGCTCTGCTCCCCCTCATCATCTCACAGTGTGATGAATCAGGCAGGAGTCTTTATCATGCTGACCTCGTGCTTAACCTTAATATTTATTACTATCACCCCAGAAGAACAGACCGTTCGTGCTCTCATATTATTTGTTATAAGGTCATTAACATGTTTGCCACTTCATGCTGAAGAGTGAAACTCTGCTCCTGCGTCACATCCAGCGCTTTCCCCTCCCTCCACTCTTCTCTCCACAGTAGACACAAACATGTGGTCTTCTTCCCTCAATAAGAGGGCTCTTTCTTAACTAATGCTAGAAAACTCTGAAGTATGTGGAATCTTTGCCAAAGTCAATAAGCTTGGATCAACTATACCTGCAGTGCAGAGAGCAACGTGATGCATGAGGCTCAGCAGAAGGCTGCTGCCAGCGCTGCACCAAAGGATTAAAAATGCATGAAAACCACATTCCCACTCAAAGGAGCATTTCTGACTTGTCATTTTGGGTGGTTGCATAAGATGTAAATGTGATATTTTTAATATCATCGTGGATATTTAGCCTTTTCCAGAAGAATCACATCTGCAGATTTCTCCCGGTCATATAGCCCTGGACTAGAGACAATTGTTCATCAGGAAGTGAGCGTGGTGTCAGTTGAAAGTTTATTATTGCAGTCATTCCTGACAGCGATCTGTGTGTTGCGTCACACCTGCTGTGTCACTATTGTGATCCAGTATTTGAGAAAAACAGTTTTATCCTCCATTCACAAGACAAAACAATATCCGAACAGGAGAGACGCAGGTAATTCACTCTGATGTATCTGTCTGCCCTTTAACACCCAAACCTGAGTCTCCTTTAGGGTCTTTGCTCAAATTACCTCAAAACCAATGTGAAACACAAAAGGGTTAAAAAAAAACAAAAAACGGTTAAAGCATTTGCAGGTCTGGCGGCTGCGACAGCCCATTAAGAGCAGGACGGAGACATTTAGTAACCGAATCTCAGACAAAACAGTTCATCCTTGATTTGTTTTCTGGCAGTTGAACCTGCTGCCACCATTTTGCACAACCAGTGCAGCTTGTTTAAGGAACACTCATAGCCTGCAGGTGCTTTCCGCCTGCTAGCAACGTTAGCATTCCTCACTCTGAACAATTTGTCCCGATGTAGCAGCCAGAGACGTCCCTTTAAAATTGCCAGTCTTCCTCTGGATCGATCAACTGTTGGAATATTGTTATGGAAAATGGAATAATGAATGACAGGTTCTTGGTACTTAACCTTTTAAGCTGTTACTTTTGGAGCACTTCATTCGAATTAGCTAGTTAGAAAACAGATTGTGACTGACATCATGGTGAGACACAATGGCATTAAATGTGATCGTATTATTATTTGCATACATCTGGAGAAAAAAAGGCCAGAGAAAAGAGAACACACAGTAAATAAGCCAGACTTTACAATATCTGCCCCTGTAGTGACATTTTTAGACTAAAGGTCGTTGTTAGAATGGTTGTGCAGTTTTCTCTCAAACAACTGGATCCTGTTGAGTTGCTAGAGGCTGGCAAAGTATTTGTCAGTCTTATGTGAAGCAAACTGAGGCTAATGACCAAATATATCTTGTATCAACCGTCTGCAACTATTAGAATTATTTCAAGATGCAGTTGTGCCTAATCGAAGCTTCATCATCTGAGAAAACTTTAAATATTTTTCCTTAATATCTCTGGTGGAGTTAAATGGAGACATTTCAGATTTTGATGTTAGTAAAACAATAATTAGTTACATGTTATGGATGGATTTTTAGATGTTTTGCATTTATTCCAAAAAGGCAGAAGGCAATCTTGAGAAGAGTGAAAAATGATTAATGTACGAGCCCTGTCATTCAGATCTGCTTGGAAATTTAAAGGGGTCTCTCTTTGCTGCGCTACAATCTACCACCAAGTTTCATGAATATCAGTCCAGAAGATTTTTTTTAATAATCCTGCTAACAAACAAACAAACAAACCACAAAAGCTTCCTTAGTGGAGATTATAACAGCACACATGCAAGACCCAACACATCTCAAGATGAGGTGTTTATGGCGGCCCAACACCTTGTAAAGAGAAAAGTACTCGTTGTAGCATTGGGAACATGCCCCCAGCTAGTGTTCCTGTAGTATCCAACCTCAGGTTTAAGAGTTTTGTGTTCAGTGGTGTGTTTCATTGTGTTCAGACAAGCTCTCTCATATCATTTAACACCATCCACTGTATGTAATGTATATCAAATGTACAGATAAGTTACCTAGTTTGTGTGTGTGTGGTTTTGATTTTGAACTCCTTCCAAACTGTAAACACTTTTGTTGTTAGCTCTCAGCTTTTAGCTCCCATTTCATTCTGTCTTTAAGGCCTGAATTTTTAACTATTAAAAATAAATAAACGTGACAATTAGTTAATTTGCAAAATAAAAAGAACTGCTGTTTATTTCGATCAGATATAATGGTTGAAGTCAAATAAAATGCTTCCTTACTGTGAATTTGAGTCAGAAAAAGCCTGGCTGAGCATTATTGAAATATTTTATGCACTAGAAATTATAGAATTAATCAAAAATTTTGATTTATACTCTTTTTAAAAATGAAGGATCATTTTGTTGGAGTACTCCTGTTTTTCCCTACATGCATGTTAAACTGCGGTAGGCAGAGTGGAGACGGAGACATCACCTACATACCTTTGAAATTATCAACAGGTCTTTGAAGTAATAACCAAGGCTTTTGAATCTCTGCCATATCACCCTCAGGCCAATTTCTTTACAATACAAAACTGCCTCAATCTTCTATGTCAACGTACTTTATTCTGTGCAAAGGTGATCAGGACTTCATTTATCCTCAGGTGTTCTGTCTGCTGTGACCACCTGACGAACTGGTACTATGAGAAACTCGGCAAGCTGTACTGTCGCAAACACTACTGGGAGAAGTTTGGAGAGCTCTGCCATGGCTGCTCTCTGCTCATGACTGGACCTGCCATGGTAAGTCTGCTGCACCTACTAACGCTTTCTACCCTTTGTCAAGAGATTTATAAGCAAGATTGGTCCAAAATGCTTGAGTTGGTATTCACCTAAGTTTTCATACAATTAATTTCATCTGATAATAAACCCAATAACTTGCAACTGTATGTAAAGATTAAAGATCCTGTATGAGAACAGTTTTCTAATATCTCTGTTAAATATTTAGCTTGGAGAACATACAATTAAAATGAAAGTGTCAGATAAAAACTGAGGGTGCGGCATGTGAAGAAACATGGGCATCTTACCATGAGGATGTGTTGTAACAAAAGCTGCAGTCAAGTAGCATTATGAGAAGTTAGGAGGGTTTTTTTTACTCTTTTCCCACACAAAGGACTAAAAGTCAAAATATCTTTGACTGTCTTCGATTGTGACCATTCCTCTCTTGTTGATACCCCAACTTCATGAAAGTGCTGCAACAAGGCTGCATCCACACACTCACATTTTTCTTTCAAAACTAAAACAAGGCTTAAGGCTAGCATTTTAAAACAATTTAAAAAATATATCTATCTATATGATGATCTGAAAAAAATGCCACAGAGAAAGAACAGTAGTGGTGAAAAACAGTCTGTTGTTTATAAGCCTGAAACAACATGAGCCAGGATTGTTAGCATTTATTTGATGAATTTCAGAGGAAATTTTTTAACTATATCTTCACACAGGTTTGAAAAAACACCAGAATAGTGAGGTCTTAATGTTGCAAAAGTTATGTTTTTAAAACAAAACCTTTTAGTGCAGGTGTGGCCTAAATTTCTGAAGTACTTTTTTATGCTAATATAGCATGCTAACCTGTGGCACTTGCTCTGGCTCCACTGTTCGGCAAAACTTTGAATTGTGTTTTAAGTTAGTATAAACGGTCGATTATCATTGCAGTTTCCCTCTGTTTTATCTGGTGTATCATGAGCACTACCCAACTGTTAGCCCAGCTATATTTTTTTTTAGACTTATTTTTGTAGTTTGCTAGTTAGTGATTGCGTGAGACTTCACTAAAATAAAGCCCAACACCAAGTTGAGGCTATTAGACCACTTTTCTATATGTGATTGCCAGACGGGTCTGCCATGCCACGATCCTGTAACAACAATCACTGACAATTTCCTTCTCTACTTAAATAATACCAGAAAGCCCGCAGAGCGTGTCAGGGCTCTCTGTGCTCCAGCTTGTCCCCACGGCTGCAGATTAATACTGACATGCATTGAAAGGCAGGGGGGTTGTTTTTGTGGCGATTATTACATTCACAGATGAGTGATACTTTACATTGGCTGCTGCTGAACATACCTCATGGGGCTCCGGAGCTCACTTGTGAACCCCCCCTTGAGGCCCCCGTATGTTCCCTCTCCGTACAGAAGTTCTCCACAGTTCACTGACTCAAGTACACAGAGGATCTAGCGGGAATACGCAAGAACATGAGGCAGTTTTGGAGCTCATCATGTTCTGTACTCTGTGGTGAGGGGGCCATGAGGCTGTTATTCAGTGTAGGGACTGTTGTTAAAGAAATCCTTAATCACTTTTGAAAGAACAAATGAATTATTCCCCCCTCGATCAATCAGAATAAAGAATAATAAAGTCAAAAAGTTCAATGGGTCTGGTATGACCTGCAGCTTATTAGCACCAGCAATGCTCATTAGAACAGCATTTTGTAATGTAATAATAATGTATTGAGTCAAGAGTGAATTAAAGAAACCAAGAAATAGAAGTAACATCTGGCACCAGAGAAACTGATGCATGTAAAATTAATCCAAACCTCAGCCTGCTTTCATTTAGTATCTACAAGTTGAAACATGAAGTTCTGGTGGCAGCAGCTCTTTCTGGTCACAACCAGGGTCACTTGTCTAACATGAAGCCAGACTGAAGTTTTTCTTTTTGCCACCAAGCAACACACACAATGGACTCTTCTATTTAGTATTGGCATCCAGCTTCATCAGCCAGTGAAGCCAAGTGTTTTTGGCAGAGCTGATTTGGCACGGCAGCCTCTCGGCCAAAAAGGGAATCATTGTGGGACATCAGCAGAGGAGGGTCATGCAGAGCTGCTGCAGCTTGTTAGGCATTCAAGTCTGCAACACTATTGTTTTTGCCCTGGTTTTATTTATTTTCTAGCTCACTGATTAATTAAAGTTGGTTGTTAAATATTAAGTCGCTGTTTTTGACCACGTTTCATGTAATTTTTCTGCTCTCACTGTCCAGTTTCACAGTTTCTCCCTCTACAAAATAAGAGCTGCTTAATTATTCCCCACTTTGATCTTGTGTCGAGCTTGTCACAGCTCTCGCTCGGTGCTGAAGCCCGAGGCAGGTTGTGACGGGCGGTCGGAGGTGGTTGTTCTGTTCTGCTCTTGGCTTGAAGGCAGGGAGTTACAGACATACTCCTGAGATGTCACAATGATCCGGCTGACATCATTTTAATCTCCCTGTGGCAGCAAGGAGCCTTTTCCCAGCACTGACTCACTGACTCAGACCTGCAGCAAATGTGGGAAAAAATATTGGTTTCAACTTTCAATGCGCTTAAATTTCAGATAACTTAACAGTGAATCTATAGGACCCAAAGCTACACCACAGCAGGTTTTCAGTATGTTGTGAATTTATGCCAGGAATGTGACAGAATAAAGTAGATACAGAACAATTTGTATGACAACTAAAAAAAAACCTTAAATGTGTTTCAAATGGACACTATTCTCCCACAATGCAACATGCATAGGAATGAGAGAAGCTGCTCACAGCTGGAAACAATTAAAACTATTTATGAATGGTGGTTAAACTGCTTAAAGAACATTGCAAAAAAACAAAAATAACTTGTACATTTTGGAAAAAACATGTTCTTTTTAAATGGTTAAATAAGTTGCTTTCTTAATTACTGCACACGCTTTGTACTATAAAGATCAGTTTATTGTGCTGTATACTGTTAGTCTCTAATGAAGTTGTGCCATATCCTGTTTCACTGTAATTCCTAACCCTGTGTTGTTGCAGTCTCTATTGAAGAAAGCTTATTTTACAACCTTGCCTCCGAAAAAGCTGAGACGCTGTATAAAACAAGTAAAACAGAATGTAATGTTCATTTTCTAATTGTTTGACGTATATTCTATTGAAAACAGTACAAAGACATTATATTTAATTTTTCACCTCATCAACTTTATTGATTTTTGTGAATTTATGCTTATTCAGAGTATAATACCAATGCCACATTTCAAACAAGTTAGTACAGGAGCAAAGAGAGGCTGGGACAGTTGTGTTTTGCTCCAAAAACAGCTGCATGGAACATTCCACAGGTAAACAGGTTCATTAGTACCAGGTGATGGTATTATGACTGGATATGAGAGGGCCAATTCAAAAAGGCCCAGTCTAATGAAGGAAGGATGGGTTGAGGTTCACCACTCTGTGAAACACATAATTGTATAAAGGATGTTGCTACACGAGCTCAGGAAAACTTTGTAAGACTGTTGCTGGTAAACTCAGCCTTTCTGATAATGAAGTTATAGTTTTGTTTCCTGCTTCATTAATATCCACATCATTCAGATCCACACAAGAATTTTTGAACGGAGAGCCACATTTAAAATATAGACTCAACATATTCCTGTGCTCAGGTATGTGCATGTGTACAATTAGGTTGCCTCCTCGCTGCAGGGCAACAAACAACACATTGCCTCATCTTGCATGAGAAAGAGAAGTAAAAAGCCAGATGAAATGGGAGCACAGCTCAAATGTCAGAAAGGGAAAAGGGCCAGTCAGTGTTAATGAGAGAGAAAGTACACGACAGACAGCGAGCTGGTTTCAGAGGGTTCAAAGCGAGAACATCAGCGAGACGAGTGGCTGCGGAGGAAGGTTGACGTCATTTCAGATTCCAGACAGTGTGAGAGTAAAGCAGGTGTTACGACTGTGTCACCGCTCACAGTGGGGAGGAGAAAACACTGCAAACACGCAGCACTACACACTCATCATCGACAGCTATTGCACTGCGGAACCAGACAGCAGCGTAGACACCAGCACATGACTTCTCCCCGTTTCGGGTCAGATGAACGCTTTGAAGATAGGATTTTATTTGTGGTTCCAGGTGGCCGGAGAACACAAGTATCACCCTGAGTGCTTTGTGTGTCTGAGCTGCAAGGTGGTGATTGAGGACAGGGATACCTACGCTTTAGTCGAGCGGTCGAAACTCTACTGGTAAGACACCTGTGCATGCCTTTTTATATCTTTATGCAGTATTGAAATTATTAGGAACACTCAGCAAGTGGCAGTTTTTGGGTTTAAGCCCTTTAGACAACTTGTGTTAATAGGTTAATAGTTAATGTGGAAGTAAAGGTTGCAAAGATGTTGCTACACCAATAAAATAAAATAAGCAACAGTGTTATTATGTAAACACTTTTCCCGTTAATGATTTTTTGGTTTTTTTTATTGTTGAATAAAGGCACGAATGAAATTTATTGTAAAACATAGAAGCATTTTCACTGTTCCTATGCTCATGTGATGCGTGTATATTTTTATTTAACATGTTCACAAGTTAAAATTCAGCTATAAATTACATTATTACTCATTATTGTGTGTGACTCCTTGAGTTTTGCGTCATTTGAGCATAAACAAGCACATGCCCACACATGCAACCATCCACCTGCTTTCTGTTGTGTGCAGTGGAAAGTGCTACAAACAGGTGGTCCTCACGCCCATGTTGGAGAAACGTTCACACGACTCGGTCTTGGACTCGCTGCCCCACACGGTGACGCTCATCTCGATGCCCTCTGCGGCCAACGGCAAGAGAGGCCTCTCCGTCTCTGTGCTGAGGGACGTCAACGGCTCGCGGAGTGTTCAAGTCAAAGAGTAAGTGGGACCTGATGGAGAGGCGGCATGAGTCAGACCTTATGTAAGCTTGATTATAGGTTCACTGAACAGCGGAGCAGAGTATGTAAGAGGGGCACTGAAAGAGAAGATAGTTATTTAGTTTGATGTGATGCAAAAGTGTTTTCTAAACCTGGTGTCCATACATCAGCACTTTCCCTCTGTCAGGGCTAACACTCACATTTAAGTGTCACACTGTGCTGTTTCAGGGTCAGAGGGATGCTTATTAGTCCAGAGGTGAGAAATGCCATCCATGTTGGGGACAGGATCCTGGAGATCAATGGCCTTCCTGTTGGGACACTCATGGAGGAGGAGGTGGGTTTAGACACACACACGCACGCACGCACGCACACACACACACACACACTCACACTCACACACATTTCTGGTGCTAATGGAGGCATATATGAGTTCTTCAAAGGGAGCTAATTAATGTCACCATTAGGGACGAGCTCATTCCTTGAGTGTAATTTGCAGAGCTATGTTCTCATTAAAACAACTACTGCAAATGTGATTTTTGGCATTCCTTTCATTCCTCCATCATGTATACATTCTTCAGCTGGGAGAGGACAGTATGTGGAATGACAGCACTTTAAAATCTCGTTCCCACACCCTCATGCTCACACCACCCTCCCTTCATACCAACTCTGTCATCATTCACTGCTCTGATTTTGCTGTTTTAATTGTTTTGTTTCCAAGTTCCCACCAACAGCATCCTGTTTCCCTTATAAGAAATTTCGGTATTATATCCCTCTGATAGGCCACATTACACTCGCAGCGATAAAGTCATGTTTTTATATCAGTTTTAAAGTCAAGTCCTGCTGACCTCTTAGGACTAACCCTTTAATCTTAAGGCTTTAACCCTCTGTCTGTGGGGTGTGTGCCTCAACTGTAGCACTGTGTTATTGCTGCCATTCCAGTGGTTTGGTTCTTTAAAAAGTTGAATTTTCTTATTTTTTGGGGTTGATTGCTGTTGAGATGTCCTGTGACCTCTTGCTTGTTGAGTTTGTATTTTAAAACATCTCTGAAAATCAATTTTTTTTTTACCCTTGAGGGACAATAAAATCTGAACTGAACTAGAAAGACAATCAGTGGCCAGTTCATTAGATACACTCAGCTAATGCTAATGCAGCATGATGCATCAGCACTGCAGTGAATCCTTTTGTAATGAGGGTTCAAATGTCATTGTGTTAAGATTAATTTAGGGAGGTGTTGATTTAACTGTAGGATTTATAGACTGCTTTAACTTTGGCTTGGTGGACCTAATAAAACTGGAAGCTGAGTTACTCATACCAAACCTCTCTGACTTTGATAGACAGTTGTTTATCCTGGCAAGATGCTCCACCCTTATTAGGGTTTAATATAATAAAATTATTTATAATCAGGCTACTATGACTTTTAAACAAACTCACTGGACTTTCTTAATTTTCAGCAAAAGATCAGAAACTTGTCACTTCTACCCAAAAATTAGCTGTAAAAAATAGGTGTTACTACAATATAAACTAACAAATATGAAAGAAAAAAAAGAGCAAATTTTAAGTATCTATAATTTTTTTAATTATCAGGAATATTTTTCTAAGGAAGGAATACTGAAAAAAAAAACCCTCTTTAAGCCCAACCATTGCTTCTTTGTTTAGGTGGACGATCTCATTCACCGCACCAGTCACACGCTGCAGCTGCTGATCGAGTATGACCCGGTCAGGCAGCGTTTGGACCGGCTCAGGCTGGGATCCCCAGGAACCCGTCTGGGCGTCCCTGCCACATCCCGCATGCGTCTGTCCTCACCTTCTGATGCCGTCCTGGAGAGAACCGACATGGTGGAAGATGGCACACTTAAAAGGAGATCTTTGAGGTGTGTCAGAGCAGCCAAAAAAAATCCCATACCACTTACATATTGTGGCTCAAGAGATGTGTGCACATCTTTTTAGCAATTTTCATTAAATCCCATTCTCTCTATTCCAGGCGCAGTAACAGCATATGTAAGTCACCTGGGCCAAATTCTCCTAAAGAGATGCCTTTAATCACACGAGACATTGGGCGCTCTGAATCTTTGAGATCCTCCAGTAGCTGCTCACATCGCATCTTCCGCCCATGTGACCTCATCCATGGAGAGATCTTAGGAAAAGGCTTCTTTGGGCAGGCGATCAAGGTCGGTTCTTCTCCGTCTATGTCTGATTCCACTGTTCAGGACTTCTGTGGACTTGTGAATAATCATGTATTGCTTTTTTCCCACTAACAGGTGACTCATAAAGCCACGGGAGAGGTGATGGTGATGAAGGAGCTGATCCGCTGTGATGAGGAGACGCAGAAAACCTTCCTCAAAGAGGTTGGTAACGTGCAGACATATGAGTCTTCTATCTCTGCATGGAGCTGTGATTCATTATGCTCATAACTAAAAACATGCTGCATGTTCCCGAAGTTACCTCTTTGTACTTGTTATTCTAAAGATTTCTGCCTCAGTCTGCTAGGAAAACATTGGTCTGTTTTTTATTGTATTCAATTACTTTTTTGTGGATTGATTTCAAGATGTGAAGGAACTGATCAGAGATTATCAGCTTTCGATCGCTATGGAAGAATCATCTTTAAATGTAAATCTGTTTTTTTTCTTCCCTGTTCTTCAGGTCAAAGTAATGCGAAGCCTCGATCATCCCCACGTGTTGAGGTTCATTGGTGTTCTGTACAAGGACAAGAGGCTTAACTTGATAACTGAGTTTATCGAGGGTGGCACACTGAAGGATTTCATCAGAGACACGGTGAGCTGAACTGGCTCATTCATTTAACCCTCTCTCTCCCTCTCTCTCTCTCTCTCTCTCTTTCTCTCTCTCTCTCTCTCTCTCTCTCTCTCTCTCTCTATCTCTCTCTCTATCTCTCTCTCTCTCTCTAACCACAAAAAAAACAGAGAATAGAAAGTTTTCTGTGGCC
>JAQMCX010000048.1:10668058-10680558 GCA_029814765.1 Acanthurus leucopareius | reverse complement strand
GTTCAGACGTGTCGACAGGAAGAAGCGCTACACTGTCGTGGGGAACCCTTACTGGATGGCTCCGGAGATGCTAAATGGTGAGCAGCTGACAAAAAAACGAATTACTGAGTTAAACAACAGAGGATAATGAATTCTTTTAACTAATAAGTGCATCTACTTTATCCTCAACTTGATGTTATTTCAGGTAAACGCTACGATGAGAAGGTGGACATTTTCTCCTTTGGTATTGTGCTTTGCGAGGTGAGAACAAGCTGATTTAAGATGATGACAAGACCAAATTGACGTAATTACTTAGCAAGCCTTGTGTCTAAAGATGTGAAATGCAGCTGTAGGGTTCAGAGAGTGCGAGGCCGTTACGCAAAGGAAAAACATGTTGCACTGTGTACTTCATGGATTGACAGTTAGCCCCTCTTCTGTCTCATGATCCAGATCATTGGGAAAGTCTATGCCGACCCTGAATGCCTCCCCAGGACTCTGGACTTTGGCCTGAATGTTGGAAAGTTTGTGGAGAAGTTCCTGCCTGACGACTGTCCTCCAGCGTTCTTTCCACTGACTGTGGCCTGCTGTGACCTCACACCAGACAACCGGTGAGCACCTGCTCTCACTGTAATGTTACAGTTCAATCAATTTTATCATGAAAAGTTACATTTTTGCAGAGTTTCTGGCTGATACAATATTGATCCTCAATGATCTGAACAAGGAAAGAGAAACACAACAGCTGCGTGGCAATTATGCAAAGAAACCTATAAGAATAACAGTGTTTATCATTCTAAGAGACGCCCTGTAACTTGACCTTAAAGAGTCTGATGGAAAAAAACAGCCACATTTAGATGCCGTGTTGAGCTGCCTGCTCAGAGGTGCGACTCTGCTGCCAGATTGCTTCCTCATGTTCTTGTCTCTCAACCTTGTCAATCTGGTTTTAACCCCAAACCCCTCTGTTTGCCCTCCCTCTTTCTTTTTCCTCCTCTGCCAGTCCACCTTTCCAGAAGCTTGAAGACTGGTTTGAAGCTCTGTCCCTCAACCAGGAGCTGGGGATCCCCCTGCCAGCCGAACTGGATGAACTGCATCAGAGTCTGAGTCGACTCCACTGGCCTAAAGACGTTTCACCAGCCCAGAGCTCAGACCAGCCGTCAACCCCAACAACTGCTTCTCCAGACTCATCCACCATGACAGAAAATGGCACCTAGGACCTGAGCCACACTCTTTTCTTTTCTTTTTTTTTTCTTTGACCCCTTTTAAACTGCTGCACTAATACTGTGGATGAGAACAAGAGATAAAATTCATTGAACCCGAGCCATTTTCGAACTGGATAACCTGAGGAAGCTGGACCAACTTCCCTGTTTGGGAGGGCTTAACTCTTAAGAGTGCCAATGAACTGCATTATGAGCGGAAAGACACATTTCAAAAAGACAAGTGTTAGTTATTTTTTCTCACCCCTGCTCAGCCTCCACTCAACACATGCAGGGTTGTAATAATGTTTACTGTGTACAAAGGCAACATGCGACTTTCCCTTACCGACGACGAGCATCTTTTATAAGGTGGAAGACGACGCGTACTGCAGTTTTGTTTTTCTGGTTTCTGAGGTTGTTGTTTGCTATGTGTGGAATGCACAGAGATCAGTCTTTGCTTCACTTCACTGCAGCAGCAAAGAAAACAAAGATGCTTGACGGTTCGAGTAAACAAAGGGCAGCGCTCTGAGGAAGCAGGAGGGACTTAAGACAGCAGTGGAAACTAAAAAAACACACTGACCCAAAAGTGTTTTTGTCACCTGAGATTTGACACAAGATGGCGAAGGAAGGTTAAGATCATTATTTTTGTCTAAGCACCACTGACCTACCTTTTGATGAGATGGTTAAATGTGACTCTGTGCTTTGTAGCAGGGCTTGGCAATGTGGACAAAATCCGATATCAGGATATTTTTGACAGATTACCTCAAGATTGATATTGCATCAACATTGTAATGATGACTTTTGGATTTTAAAAAATATTAACATAAAGAGATTTTTGATAAATGATCAGTAGCAATATGGAAACAACAGAGTGTTTTAAAGGCAAACATTAAAACAGCTAGAATAGCCTCTAAAAACAGGATAATACAGCATTTATGCTATATTACAGATTACTAATAATCAAAATTTAAGACAATATCCAGTCTGATATCAAATTATTAGTATAATATCAATGAATTGTCCAGCCCTACTACATAGTCTAATGATTTTAATTCATTTCAATGATTAACAAACACTATGTAGTTTTTCATGTATTACCACTCTGACATTTTGTTCCAAGTTTGTCAAAAACCTGGTGCCTATTTTAACAAACAGGGCAGAAGCTCTGTATTAACATTTGTTAGACTAGTCAAGCAAGTTGCTTTGTACAGAACAACTGGATTCTTTTTTTCCCTAAAGCAATGTATATAAATATGTACATAGTATGCCTCTAATTTGGATGTTATTTCTAATGGGAACTTGTAGATTTGTAGATTTTTAGACATTTCGTCAACGATAGACGTTTTTGCCTTTCTGCTATCATCACACAAGGTACTGACGACCAGTTGTAACCACTGTTATTTATATCACTGTAGTGTTTCATAATAAACCTTCTGAAAGTTGGATTTTTGGTGTCATTCTACTATTTCGCATGTCAATGAAAACATTGCTGAGAATCAACTTCTCTGTTATGATTCTGGATTTAAGTTAAACATTTTTAGATTTGAGAAAAAAACACCCTGTTTGCCAACTTGGGTGATAAATAGGTTTAATGACAAAAAAACCTTTATTTATTTTGACAGTTATTACTTGCAGCATTAAAATCCAATATGTAAAATTTCAACATTTAATTTTTAAAAACAACTGTATGTTATATATTTTATTTAGTAGTGTATGTACATTATCCTGAATGTTTTCACTGAAGTTCAAACTGAAAGAAATTTCAATTCAAGTTAACGGTTGGTTTCATTTTGACACCTGTCAAAAACTTTTAGGGGAACACCAGCTAGAAGGAGGAAGTCAGCAAGTGTGACTAAACAAAACGTGAATAAACAAACGTGAATAAAATTTGGATACATTACCTCATCTGTGAAAATTTCTGCCCGAATCAGTCTGATTTTCATCTGCAATAATGGCTTTTTAAAAATTAAATAAACCAATCTTATGATTCCATGCTATTTAACAAACTCCAAACTATGTCTTTTCTTTTTATTGTTTTAAAAGAGACCTCTGGGCAGAAATTACACACTGTGCATTCAAGAAATAAATAGATGTATACCTGATACTCTGATTACTTTGAAATGGAACTGTGGATCATCAGATAAAGCTGATGTTGTCTATTAAGGTCTTCAGCTTCAAAGAAAGTCTTTCATATCCAAATTAAAATGATAAACAAGATTTGAAAAGTGTGTCACAGCCAAAGTGTGTGTGCTGAAAACAACTAAACATTTTTTTTTCCTTAAGCTGTTAGTTTTGGTTTTACAAGATGATACTTTTATTATTTTAACCTGCATTATCAGGGGACTCTGATGACTTAGTGATATATTAAGGAACTGCCAACAGAGGGCGCTGGTGTAGAAAACTCTGAGTGAACACAACCGAGACCAAACATTTCTGGTGAGTTATGCCGTTTGAGTCGGGGGAAAAAGAAACACAATTTATGATTTAAAAAATACATATTACAATACATAATGTCTGTGTTTGATGCTTTATTTCAGTCTTAGCAGTGAAAATCTGCATTCATACAAATACAAGTCCTAAATTCAAATGCTGAACAAAGTATTCTGACCATGTCGCTTATATGAAGAAAACAATATTAACACCCAGCATACAGACAGTTTAAGTAACAGAGCAGCAGTAGCCAAATATTACCAGTGATGTGGATTCAGCGTTAAACACAAAACAAGTTCATCTGGAGTGATAACAAACAAACTGTAATACACTGGGGAGTAACGGTGCATCACGTGTAACGAACTAAAAATCTGCATTGGATGATTTTACATTTTCAGGCAGTTTTTTTTTTTCTTCTAAATGTCTTCTTCAATCAGTAGTTCTACTGTTTAAGATGCAAAGAAATGGCCCCTGAATACAAACATACAGCAGGAAACCATGTACATGCACTCATGTTTTTGAATGTTTTTTTTAAATGATTATTCTAAATGAACAACAGCAAACTTTGGACTGTTTTCTATTCTACTCCTTTCCTGTCTCTACCCTGAAGCATCAAGTGCATAACTCAAATGTCTGGCTCTAAATTCTGGACACCAGCACTTCTACACACTCACTGTCCTGCTCTGCATGGACAGACTTTAGGCTTCTTCTTCTTCTGTTGCCATCTGTTCTGTGTTGTGGCAGTGCTGTTTTGTCCTGAGGACTAACTACTGTCTCTCATGCTTCCTGAGAGCGCTCTGTGTATTTCCTGTCACTCCTTAACCTGTGGAAGAAAAGGGCAAGTCCTCTTTCATGTCTGCCAACGACCGGCATCATGCTTTATGACCGCATTGGCCCTGTCGGTCGAGTACAAAGAGGAGAAAAAAATTCACCTGGGAAAAGATTAAAAAAATACATTCAGAAGCATCATGCTAAGGCATTTCCCTTGTCTCTGGTGGACCTTTTTTTTTTAACCTTTATGTTCCCTCATCCTGTCTCAGAGGAGGACGACTATTTTTGAACTCTCTGTGACACCAGTGTGTCTCCACGGCGAAGAAAAAAAATCTTTATACATACATGTTTTTGCTCTGCATCCTTCTCGGCACAGCCAACGGGTCAGTACAAAAAAATAAGTCAGTCACATATTTATAAGCATACACCTCCAATGGAAAGCACCTTCTCTGCTTCAAAATATACTAGAAAAAACAAAAGGTTATAAGCAGTCCCCCATTTAGAACACCATCGTTTTAGAAGGAATAGCTTTCATCACACAGAATTATAAACACTAACTAGTCAGCGTTTTGACTAGAAAGTCACACTGTTGTTTGAGGGGACAGCCAATGACCTTGTTTTCACGGCTACCAAAATGTTTCAGAAATGAATGTTGGAGATCGCACGAAGTAGATTCATTATCAATGTGTCCATTGTGTGTTAGCTTATCTTGTTTGTGCCTCGGATGTTTAAAAAGAAAAAAAAAGAAAAAAAAGAAAAGGAGGCAGACATCAGTTCAAGTCTGTTGTGAACACTTCTCTCATACTCCTTTCTAAAACAGAGGTCACTCAGCGAGGCAGAGAGGAGAAACAAAGATGGGAGTGATTTGGTCCACAACAACATTCTCTCTTTCCAGATTGAGGATCACACGCCTTCTCATGCTCCTGGAGTACCGGCCTGTTGGCCCATGAGAGGATCCCCTCCGTCCACGCCATCCTGGACGGGGGTCGTCTCGTGCTCTGCTGTGATGACGATGGTGTTTTCATCTATCAGCTCGCAGGTGGGGTTGGAGAAAGCTGAAAGTGGCAGGGTGATCCTCTGCATCTCGCGCTCATACACTCGCTGCTCATGCTGCTTCTTTAAGTCCCGACCCCTGAAACACAAACACACAGCAGAGATTCATGATGCTGTCGCAAATCAAATGTTGGCTGTGAAAACAGTTAAAGATGCCTGATAACACATCTGCAGTCTTATTTGGAGTCGTGTTTCTGACCACATGGAAAACATAATCTAATATTTTCTGTCCTTTTAACTCTGATTCGGTCTCCACCACCTTCAGAGATTCATTGATTTTTGAGTCATTTTGAAAGTGATAATAAGGCTTTGGGATACTGACTGATGGCTGATCAGGGAAGGGACTTCACTTTGGGTTCTGAAGAAATTATGAGAAGCAGGATTTGTTTTGGTTTTGGTTTTGGTTTAGTTTTTTTTTTTTATTTTGGCATTGAGGACTAAACGATTATTTGTCTTTGTCAATTGTAGCCCAAAAATTGTATCAGAGTAATATATGTGGTGATGTATGATATGTGCATGTATTTTTTTACTGAACACACTGTGTTGTGAAACAAAAACATAATACTAATTGACATTGTAACCCTCAAACCCCCTTTTCCACTGGTTCATCTTTCTGTATAACCCTGCCATATCCTTGTATTGTCGCTGTCTGTCTTGAGTCTGTGTCTGCATGTGACATTTACAATACAATTATGAAGTAAGAAAAAAGAAAACCAAAACAATAAGTCAAAAGAACTTAAATGCAGCAGGGCTGAGGAGAACCACTAAAACAACATCAATGCAAGCGACTCCTCACTAAAAAGTAGTCATGTGATCCAATGTTAATTGAAAAATAAAGTTCATAGGCCATTTTAATAATTGCCCTGAGCCTAAGATCAAAGCTATCACGCAAATGAGCATCAGTGTCATGTCTAATATTGCTTTCATTATAATAAAACCAGTGAAACTGTCAGTACTTGAGGCTGATATTATGTACAGAACCCTTTTTGGGGAACACCTAAGCTAAATATTTATGATAAGGAGCTTCAGATAACGTACTGTATGTAGATAACAGAGGCTGTTACAAGTGCTTTGATGGCAGCAAACAAGAGGCACAGATGGTGAAAGAGAGCAGAGAACTGACGAGCTGGCAAGCAGTTTATCTCCTCCAGGGCAACAGAGTGCCGGAAAGCATCACAAGCCAGTTTTCTACTGATCTGAAGCCAAGCAGGACAACATACTATTGCAAAAAAACACACTTCCTACCTGCCTACTTCAGTGCAGGAAATTGTGCAACTCTGCTCTAATGTAAAACACAATAGCAACACTGATTCTTTGACCTGCGGTTTAGTTCTTTTTAGTTTCAAGCTTCAAGCAACTCCTCTTTTCTAGCTACTTATATAAGTTGAGAAAAGATAAATACACTCTCATGTCTGTACAGGATTGCAGGATTCAGCATATAGTTAGCTTAGCTTAGCACAAAGATTCAACACTTCTGGACAGCTAGCCTGGCTTTGGAACAAAATCTGTCCACCAGCCCCTCTAAACACACTAATTAGCACGTTCAATCTTGTATGTTTAATGTGAAAAAAAACCCCCCAAAGTGTAAAAGCTAGCGATTTCCCTCTGTTTCCAGTCTTTGTGCTAAGCTACCTGCACTGGCTCCATCTACATCTTAACCAGCAGGTATGAGGGTGTTATCAATCCTCTAATTTAACTTTCTAAAGAGAATAGGAAAATTACCAAACTATTGATCTGATTTATAACAATAACAAGTTGAATGCTGTTAAGAGACTAACTGACTACTGCATGAAAATCTGGTATGTTTCCAACATTATGAAAGCAGTGCTCATGGATGAAAAGCCTAATGGGGATCAGCATCCTTATCGGTGCACTTCCCAGTCTTACTGAAAGGACATGAGCCTGTTTCAAAAGGTGGACAGTCTGAACCTCTGTATCATTACACCGTCTCTTCCCTGGAGAGGAGTAGAGCAAATGGAGTCAACTTGATTTTAATTGTAGTGGGCATGTGATGGCCTACAGGCACTTCTGGCCACAGGAGGAGTAGCTGACAGTTTCAGATAATATGGGCACGTATGCCACACAACTGTCACATAACTGTACACTGAGGGCAGGTATAAACCCTCTGACATAATATGCAGCTCCTCCTTATTAATAATCACCTCCTAATAATAGAAGATAAAGACAGGGGCACTGTTAATCAGATTTGAGAGCCAAACAAAGATCTGTAAGGGCATTTTGTGCTGTGCCAAAGGGAATCTGAGGCCCCTCTTTCACAACACTGGGGACGTCACTTTGCATGTTACGTAACTGCAGTAAATGTGCAAGTTTCTCCATCTAAGTCACCCCCCCCTACGATCCCTCCTTTATTAAAAATACAAAATATAAAGGTGCTTAAAATAGGCTGTTGGCATTTAATGTCTTTCCATGTTCTTCCACATGTTCTGTTGTGTGTGTTCTTATAAAAGCTCTAAAAAGGCTGCATTATTTCCAAGTGGAAGGACAGAGAGAGCATGTTTGGGTAAAAAGAACAACAGATGATGCCTCAAACTCAAGAGACCACTAACATGCACGCAATACTGGCATTTCTCCTGCGTATCTTAAAGCTATAAACACTACATGTGCCAGTGAAAACAGGAAGACACAAGGAGGCTCTGAAGCAGCACATTCAGGCTTTATGCCACATTCACAGCACATGTTTACAGTATATTAATGACATCCTGGAGAGAGAGAAAAATCAACAAATGCTCCACGTCCTGTCCTCTTTCATCAAATCCTCCGAATACTAAATCAAATAATTCATAATCTTCTATTATTCAGATACTAACCTCTTGTAGAAGTAGCCTAACGTGATGCCGACTCCAAGAATGATTATAATCGCCATCATGAGGATGCCGATGACGTAGCCTGACAAACAAAAGGAAAACATACCAGGTCAAAAAATTGGACACATATATTTCAAACTGCAGTCTATTGTGTAACCAACATCATATGTGTTTTTAGAGTAGTAACAACTGCAACATACCAAGCGTGCCAAGGTCCTTTTTCTTTTTTGGTCCTGTGCGTATCCGCTGGCTGATTCCCATCACAGGCTGCATGGCTGCCACTTCTCCCTGAGAAGGACCTGACTTGGCCGGAGGGAAGCTCTCTGTGGAGGGAGTGGTTCCTGCTGGGTTGGGGGATTCGACCTCTGTCGGCACAGCAGAGGCTTGTTCTGAGGACGAAAATAAACAAAGGCAGTGTTAGCCAACGGTGGTAAAAGAGCCACTAACATGCAGTGACAGAGGAAATCACCCCAAATGCCCCCTTTTTTTTTTGCTTATTGTATCATATTTACTTTGATAGATTTTGTAATTGTGATATGATTTCTAAATTTTAGACAGAATTATAATTTTATCATTTGTATTTTTCAGTGAAAATAAATAAATAGATATGATAATGTGAGTATTACTGAGGTCTCACCGCATTAACATGTTCTCTTATGTCAGGAGAATAGGATTTTTAGGCTGTGCACCTCTGCAGCACCACACTGCCTCATTTTTTAATGTTATGTTGTTAAAAATTTTACCTTCTTCAAAACTTTGCAGCTCCTGAGATTTAGATTTTGTATTTGGCCATTTTGAAATTTTGATAATATTCTTATCAACTGTTCAGTCCTACTTAAAATACACTCAAACTTGATTTTTACATGACTTAAAGTGCATTATTTGAACCTTGTGGTTTCCCGTAACCCAAAAACATCAGCACTGACACAAAAACCTCCTCTTTGGCCCACTGACACAGCTCATGAAGTTCTTAAAGCAAACATCAGTCAGACGAAGGGCCAGCCAGCACATGTTTTCTTTCAAATCTGCCAAACATAAACTGGCTCTGCGTGATCGAGTCTGTTTGAGGAAGCAGGAAGCTTCAGCTGCAGACGGCAACATCTGCTCTTTAACTCTTCCTTCTTCTTCATACGAGTTGTTGTTTACGAACTCTGCTGGAGTTAAACCGCATGAAGTCATAAACTGAGGCGAGGCAGCCAATTAGATTCTGTCTCTAAGGTTAAAGCGTTCCTCTCTGCCAATGAGGTCAGGTCTGGGTGTGGTCAACAGTGGTTTTTTTTTTTAAATGGAACTTTTTGACATGTGACTGCAGGGCTTTGTTGTTGTGCGACTTGGGGAGGATGGAAACAAAGGGCAAAGTAGAGAAACTTCACAAGGAACTCATTAAACTCTGACCAACTGACCTACTACAGATCAATATTCGGCAGTAATCCATCTCTGAGTAATGATTTTCACATAGTTTATTGGTATTAAAATACACCGAGAACAATGTTTAAAAAAAAACAACTTTTTGGTTGACTCATAAAAGTTCAAAATTTGGCTGCAGCCTCCCTCATCGAGCTTCACATCACTTTTTTTTTTTTTTTTTTGGTGGAGACTAATTGGAGCATTTGCATAGCTGCAAACATCTCACCTCATTATTTTCCCCTGGCATAGCCCACTTTTAAAAATAATGAGAGTTTTTACACAGAAAGGAAAGTAATTGCCAGCAGCCACAAGAGAACATGGTCTGAAAAACCTCACATAGTACTCTGAGGGAAGAGCTGCCAAATCAGTGCCGTGCTGTTTTACCATTCTGAATATTCTCATTTATCTGTGTCAGGTCAGACCTTTGCAGCTGAGGCTCTGCCTGTTTTTCTCCAAACACACATCCAATCAGTGTGTGCGCAGTGTTTACCAACCCTTGCATGCGTCGATTGCACAGAATTCTCTCTGCACCATCCCATCTGGGCCAGCAATGTAGCACCAAGGCCTCTCGGAGGAGTCTGGGTTTCGGCAGTAATTGTGATCTCCAACACCTAGAGGAGGAACGACAAAAACAACACGCCTGTTGTGTGTTTCCTCATGGAAATGTAGGCCTGGGTCTCTCTCTCTCTGTCTGTCTGTCTGCATGTCTTGCTGTGTGGGAAAACCACTGGATTCATTAATCATTAACACTCTTTATCACAGCACAATGAACAGGCTGCCACGAGCACAAAGGAAGGAAACGGCAGCGAGTGTATGAAAGAAGCCATTTAACTCAATAAAAAGACAAATCAGTGGTAGAGCAGCTTCAATAAAGGCTTTTAAATGTTATCTCTGGACTGACTGCTTGCAATCTGGTGGCAAGCTGTTTTATTATACTGTGTTGACATCTCAACAGAGATGTTGGAGGTGTTATCCTGTAAGGAAACTGTCCACATCAAATCTTACAACAGAGAAAATAAAGAGATGAGTCACAATAACATGCTCCATTTAATGAGGCATTCACTGACCTCTGCATTAAAACACATCAGTTCAGAGCTGTTTACCTGTCTGTGAATCAGGATGGATGTTAACATCATAGTCTCTGGTGCTGTTAGTCCAGTTCAGACAGGTGAGACCCGAGGAGGAGATCTGTTCTTCTCCTCTGTACTCCAAACCTCTGGACCTCATGCAGTCTGAGAAAAACAACATGTGAGCTCAACACATGTAGGACACATTTAACAAACCACGACAAACATGATTATCAATCATGCACTTTAAATTAAATCGGGGTACAGTGTGCACAGTTTCTACAACAAATGATTAATGCATTAAAAGTGTCTCATAATGTGTCATTTTCTTACCTTTTTGGTCTCCATTTGATGCACTGCTCTCCACAATCGCCACGCTCAGGAAAACAACGTGCAGAGAGAAAAACATCTTGCAGAGCTGACGGGCTGAATTCACCGACAACATGCTGCACTGATGGGCTTTATCTATGACACAAGAAAAAAAAATACAAACAGCCGAAAATCAAAAAAACATGTACAAAATGGACGAAGAGCCTGTGCTGAACGTGCGTCAGTCACACTGCTCTGATGGCTGGAGTCCCAGCCTTGTTTTTGTCAGAGCAGCTCAGCTTTCTTCGTAAACAGCCTTCAGTGGGAGGGGAAGGAGGAGGAAGAGGAGGAGGAGCTGCCCTTTGCAGTGCAATCCTCAAGGTCCTAAAGCCTCTCCAGATTCACTCACACACACACACACACACACACACACACACACACACTCACACACATGCGCAAACAGGGGGAAGCAGCTGGGAAACAGTCTGGCATTTCATCAAGGAGCGCAGTCTTGTGAGACTAAACACACCATCAGAAGAGTCAGCATGAGATGTTAAAAGTTCATTCACGTTGTTGTTCGAGCATCAACTGGTTACTTACATAATCCATCCTCAAACTTTATACTTTCCCTTTTCCCTATCCAAAAATAATTTCCATGTGTGTTACACTTTTTTTTTTTTTTTTCCTGTGGTTGTCTATAAATAGCTGCTCTGCTTTCCATTTTCATTTTAAAATGCACTGAGTCATTGCTACTTGCCAGTTACAAAAACAGCTTCGGATCTGGCTCTCAGTGTTCGGTGTGTCTGTCCAAACTCAAGTCTTCCTGCTTCCCAGGCTTCCTCTGCACCCCATGAGGCCTGTTTCTCTGCCTGCCTCTGTCAGAAGTGAAGTCCACAGAGGCTGATAACAGACAGCTGCCAATAGCGTTTGCCTCTGTGTGCCTGTGTGCTGAAGACCAGAGGCCCTGTGTCATTGTTGGCTGCCTGGTAAAGAGGGCAGCCAACGCCTGAGTCAGTCAATGTTCACTAAGCCACTTTTCAAATAGATGCTCACCCAGTTTTCAGGCAATTACTAGAGTAAATACACAGCATCTGTCCAGCACTCTCTTTCACACTCTCCAAACTCAGGGTTACAGGGGGCAGGAGATTTCCCAGCATGCACTGGGTGACTCTAAATGATTAAAGGGTGAACTCATTTTGAAAGGAGCCCAGTGAATCCATTTTCTCCACAAAAAAACAGACAAAAATGGAGAAAATTTAATTCTGTTTATAATAAAAACACTTATGTTAATTCAAACTTATACAACAGAGTCAAAATTTTTACTGAACTTCATTATTGCAAACTATAAGAGAAAAAAGATATATAATAAATATATATACAATAACAGATCAAATTTAGATAGATAGATAGATAGATAGATAGATAGATAGATAGATAGATAGATAGATAGATAGATAGATAGATACTTT
>JAQMCX010000048.1:10601796-10663405 GCA_029814765.1 Acanthurus leucopareius | reverse complement strand
ATTTACAAATGTGATACTAAATTCTTTAAAATGCTTTTATATATATATATATATATATATATATATATATAACTAAAATTATGCTAATTTTTAGCCAATTTAAATTAGTTTCTTTGGACAATATTGTTTTGCTTTGACTTTTCTTAAACCATATAATTTTATATTTTTACATATAATTTTGGATGTATAATTTTTATATATATTTATTTAATTCATTCAGTTTCCATAAACATCTAGTTTGAGAAGTTTCTTCACACAGATCCTGTTTTCTGAGTTGAAATGAAAACCCTCTTTACTCTCATTATTCATTACATACAACATTAAGTGTTAACCATATCCAAAGGTTTCGTCAACAAAATACTAACTCTACCTTTCCCTTTATTATAGTAAAACTAAATAAGAAACATGAAAACTCTAATCCATCTTTATGATGTAATAAGCGCAAACAAGTGTTGTGTAATAAATGACTAAGACACATGAACAGTAATCTCTACTTTCACCTGCTGCATGTAGATATGCAGTGTCATATCTTATCACGCTGATTTAAAAGAGAGTCAATCAAACTCTGAACAGGATACATATGGGAAGCAGAACTGGGTGGTCCATGTAAAGTAACATGCTGGAGAGTTTATCTGAATGACCTACACAAATAATAAAAGGACAGACATCCTCAGCTTAACTGTACTTAAGTCTCATGTTTACAGAATATAATAGCTCATAGACACACCCTTTCTAATGTCAGAGGGGAAAAATGATCCCCAGCCAGATTTCAAGTTAACATTATATATGAGCATATCTCTGCTTCCCCAGCTTCCTCTCATTGTGCTCTGAGAACGTTGTTATACCGAAAAGCTGGTCAAGAGGTTTTTCGGAAAAAGGTCATTTTCTTATGTACTGACGTCTCTGGAACAGGTCATGTCTCTCACCTGCAGCACTCTCTGGATCACCTCCCTCAAGCCGCTCTGCTGCGAACCCCACCCGTCCACCACCCATGAGACCAGAGAGAGCCTCAGATCAGGGCTCACTGCAGAGAAGTTGCCCCAGATTTGGCATGCTCGAGTTAGATCTGCGCACAGGAAGTGGATGGCTCGCTGGTGGAAGGCTGACAAGCCAATCTGTGGAGATGACATTGATAAAGCATCAGAAAAAAAATTCTGGGCGTCCTAGTATGTGTGATAGTCATCATTTAAAATGTCCCCAATGTCTCAGTATCATAAATGTGTGTGTCACACACCTGGAGCTTCTCTTGTGGTGTTTGGAGGTCATGGATGAGTGTCTCACTGAGCTCTGTCAGGTAGGTCTCACAGCAGAATCTTCTCAGTGAGTCTGCCACAGTGAGGTAGGCGGCTCTCACTAGGGGGCAGCGTTGAGCTTCAGTCACCAGCCACAGCGAGGCTTCCACTTTGGTCAGCACCTCACACAGGTCAGCTGAGGGGGCACTGGGAGCAGAAAACACAGTGAGCGGGACTTCAAAGCCTGGTGGTGTGTGATGAATGATTAAGCAGCTCTTTTAAGTCTCACCTGATGGAGCAGAGGGCTCGTTCAAGAACGGCTTTGATCTGCAGGAGCTGTCCATGGAGACGGTTGTGACAGCAGCGCTCCCGTGGGCCGGGCAGCTGAGCTGTGAGTTTGATGAGGATGTTCAAGTACTCTGAGGGGGGAGTCATGGCAACCAAAGCCTTCGAGGCCATCACTCTCACACTGTAAATTGGACTGGCAGACAGCTGGAGTAAAGGAAGCAGGAAGTCTGACAGAGTCCTGGCAGAGGAAAACCAGACAGGATATTAACTTAATCAAATTATATTCAATGAAGAAAATAGTCAATGTAGAAAACAAAGTCCTTTGCTACTGCTTCATATAAACACAAACCCAAATGTCAATCTATTGAAGCAATAGTACTGGAAAATTGTTTAACTTCTTTTGAACCCGTCTCATATCTGTATACTAACTATAGAAACATGAGCTGGTTAGTTTAGCTTTGCATAAAGACAAAGAACAGAGGGAAACAGCAAGTCTGGCTCAGTCCAGAGGTAACAAAATCAGTCTGCCAGCATCTCCAGAGCTCACTGATTAACATGTTGTATCTTGTTTGTTTTTCCCAAACAAGAATGCAAATGTAAGCAAACTTTTATGCGGGTAAATGTGTACAAACTATTACTGAATCCACTGGTCTAACAGTTTCCCTTCAGCTAATATACTTTAGGCCAGAATGCAAAAAGCAAACCTGACCAAACTAGTCAAATCTAGTGATAAGCAAACATTATTTACTCTGTTGAGTCTTGGACACCAGGCTGGAGTTGAGCTAACAGAGTGAGAACGGGGTAAAGCGAAGGTTGGAGGTGTAGCTTGGCCTCGTCACATGGACCCTGGAGGTCTCTAGCTGCCCCTCTCAGCTCCCCTAGAAGGAAGGGCTGGAGCGCCGGGTAGTGGAAAAAGAAGGCGAGGGGGGACATGCCGTGCTGGGTGGGGCCACCTTCATCACTGCTGGGCCGCTGGCCAAGCATTCGTGAGCACAGAGAACCTGGAAACAGAATTTAAACACTGTAGTGTTTAATTTGAGTCATATCTAAACACCATTTGGGAGATTAAAAGTATGAGTCTTTTCTTTATACAAAAATGTCAAAAGTGGTTCTGGTTCTGGTTAATGTGAGTGTTTGTTAGATTTCTTTGTCTTTGTTGTTTTTATTATTTTCTTTTGTTGTATAGACTAAATAACACTAAATAACTAAACAATAAATCCAGATATATTGGGAAGATTAACACATAAGCTTTGATACTAATGCAATCCTTCATATTATCCATACTCTTCTGACATTAAAATGCACCAGTGTCTTACTGTAAAGTTGCAGAGCGGCGTTCCTCATGGCCCAGCAGGGAGAACTGAGCAGAGTCAGAGACAAGATGGCTACAGCAGGAGCAAACTGAAGGACAGCCACTCCCAAACCTGAACCACGCACCAAGGCCTGCAGAGTGTGAACCGCACACACCTGTACGGGAGACGACAATCATGTGAGCACGTGTGCCTTTGTAGTTGGACAAATATCCTCCTTCTTGTTACTGTGTCTGCAGACCTGCGGCAGGTCCAGTGTTTGGTCCCAGTTCTCAGGCAGAGGGATTTTTGCAGTCTCCAGTAAGGTTTGCATACTGTGGGCTAACAGTGGTTTTGTTTTACTGGCCTCCCCTGCTGACAGGACACACAGGATGAGCATAGGCAGCCCTGCAGCCCGCCGGGTCACAGATGTGGAACGAGGAGACTGCACAACCTGCAATCCCTGGAAAGAGACAGGTAGGAAATATATCTGTAAGTCATCCATCAAGAATCTAAATTACTTAATAAAGAATAAATACAAGCAAGTTTTACACTCACTTGTTTCAGCATGTGTGTTGGGATGTCTCTAAGCTCAGCATCACTGCTGCTCAGCAGAGAAGCACAGAACTTGGTGAAGCCTATACAGCATCCCTCTACTGCCCCCTGGTGGATAGAAATATGTTTTTCAGAAAAGAACATGAGAGTGGAGGAGATTTAGAATGAATGCCTCTAAATGGATTTATAAAGTTTACCCAGTGACGACATTTGAGGAGAATATTCTCAAACACTTTCGACGCTTTAATTAGATCCTGTTTTGTTAGAAGGTTCATGCCAGTTTTGGATTCAGTGAGAATTTTTTCCACGAGAGAACCTAACAAGATTCCAATTTCCTAAAAAGAAAACATGAACATAAGCAATATTGAGACAACATACACATGAAGCATTGACAAACAAAAATGTTTTTGCCTTCGTCCTCAATTTGAGATGTCTAATTATGAATCTTATAGGTTTAAATGTTTCTGTCTCACCTTCAGAGAGACCCAACAGCAGGTGAGAACGAGGCTGTGGTCTTCAGACAGCAGGACACACTCCTCTCCATCCCCTTGGCTTACTCCAGATGCCTGGGCTATTAGAGAGCTGATGGCGTTTCCCATGTCACAAAAAGAAGGGGGGGCATCTACAAAAGAGGAGATTTATTGTCAGATGTCATAAATAAATCTGATATGTAAAGGACTTCATCCTCAGTTGAGTATTTCTTCTGCAAACTGCTTCATTACCCTTTTCGGTTGCACAAACATCCAGGTCTCCATACAGAACACCCAGCAGCAGCAGAGAGATCTTCTCCAGCAGGTTTAACATCTCAGTGATCAAACTGTGGTCCAGTGTGACATGAATACTGCTGGGTGCCTCAAGCAAACACCTCTGAAGGGCGCTCAGAACACCTGGAACATTATCCATGAGAGGGTTTTAAAAATCAAACATGTTTTTCCACAGTTGATCAGTTTTTGGAAGATGTTGCTGCTGTAGATCTTAAGGCTCACCATGAATGGGCTTGGTTCTGGCAGCAAGCATCATGTCAGACTTGGCTGTGAGATAATGCTCCTCCAGCTCCTTCACCAGGAACCTGACCATGCAGGAGGCTTTGGAGGTGCTTCCACTGATGACAGTATTATTACTGTTCAGCCTGCAATTCTCTGACTGGTCCTTTGATCTGCAGGTAGAACAATTAATAACTGTGTATCCATCACATAGAATCTTAAAAAAAGGTTGTGTAAATGTAGGAGGCAATGCTTACTTCTGAAGGAGCACCTTCATCATCAGTGCTCCCATCTGAGCCTCCTGCACCCGAGGGCTGCACAGAAGCTGCTTGGTACGTGTGAGAAGCACCGCTGCGATGTCATCTGGAAAACTGGGCGGGAAGAATCTCAACAATAATCCAGCTGCAAGCTCCCGAATCTGTAAGATTAAAAAAAAAAAATCATTCTTATTTAGTTTCTATAATATTCTAGCTTCAATTTAATCCTGATATTAACTGTAAGGCATGTGAACGCAGCTCTACCTCGTTTGTGGTATCTTCCAAACAGCTGATAAGGCCCAGCTGTTTTGTCCTGCAGACAAAGTCCCACTGTCCTCTTTGTCTGGCATAGTTAATTAGAGACCCAATATTTGCTGCAAAAATTATTTCATTAATTTTAATTCAAATTTTGAGCCAAGATGTAAATAACAAGACAGAATTTATTTGGCCTGTATTTTCCCATCCCCAGTTTCCCAAACTGACCTGGTGGTTGTCCCTTCTTCTTATCGGGGCTCCAGGTGTCTGTGCAGGTCTCCAGCACAGCAGACAGCGACAGCAGTGCAGTCTTCTTCCTCTGATAACTGTGTCCTGGTGCCAGATAGCTGTATGGAAGGTGACCCAACCATTCCACAAACCCTACAAACAAATAGGATTGTAGATCTTTGGTTGAAACATTCACTAAGTTTGAAATAAACCACAAAATACATGATAAATGTAAATGTAAAAACGGTCAATAGGTGAGAAAGTGAAACAGCAGCTGTCAGTCGTCTCACCTATTCCCTGCTCTAATATGTCATGTCCCTTCTCTGAGAGGTTTACGTCCCCTTTCTTTTTGGCCTTCTGTCCTTTAACAAGTGCCAAGCAGCCGTCTCTGATACGAACCAGAAACCTCCTCACTCCGGCCTGAAGATGCTGGCGGAAAGGCGAGGACTCACTGTTTAGGTTCTGAGGAATAAACATCCTCATGATTGACATCTCCTCTGTGGTTGGGGTGTCTCTGGTCTTTGGGCTGCAGCAGAGCAGGTTGAGAGCAGCGAGGCGGACTTTGTCATCTGCAGATCCCAGAGCCAGCATGAGGGTTTCATGGGTTGAGCTCCCCTGCAGGGCCCAGGGAGAGCCTCCAGTCACGGCACGGTAGGAGCTCATGATGCAGGCCCATGCGAGGAGGTGGCCGGGGGCGGATGGGTCCAGAGAGGCCAGCATGTGATCCACAGCAGAGGGGAAGACTTGAAATGTGCAGGGAAGCAAGTGTGTTGAGCAGTTGTTCTGTAGAAGCGTCACATTGGACGTCAGCGCCTCACGAAGGACGGACTGCCAGCGCTTCGCCCAGTGATTTGCCAGATCCAGCTCAGTGTGTGAGGCCTCACACAGCTCTCGCCTCTGCTGCTGGATCAGACACTTGTACAGCTCCGACCCACATGGTGAAAGGTGATTGGTTGACAGGCACTTCAGGAGATGGTTGGGTATTTCAGAGTATTGATCCAGCACCTGATCCATTAAAGAAACAAGCACCAAAGTAATCATGACCACAACTGGCTTCATTATAGCATTATTAACTGTAATAATCATCAATCCTCACCGTGTCAGTACCCAGATACGGCAGTAAGGAACAAAGGCGGTGATATTTGGCTTTGGCTTCCCAGGGTAGTTTCATTATTCGCTGAAGTAGAGTAAAATAAAGAGGCTTCTTTGTGTCACAAAACTGCTCACAGTCCATCTCATAGAGCTCCAGCAGCAGACTGAAGGCACTGCGCACAAATTCAGACACACCTTCTACCTGGCAGAGCACAGTAAGACACACGTCACCAAAAACATCAAGCCAGCAGTGTGACTGTAAGACCCACTCTGTGACAGGGCTTCTTCCTGAATGTTTAGATTTGTCATCAGCTCTCTCCCCATGCTACATAATATTCCATAAACGTATAAATAGCAAATAAGATACTAGAGGGCATTGACGACATTTCACATACAGGAATTAAAAATAGAATAATAAACAACATTAGACAGAAAAAAATAATACACACTGAGGCAAAAGTCTGAGGCAGCCTGGCAAATGAAGCAGCATGAGAAGTTTTTAAATTGGGCCTGCATTATTTGACTGTCAAATAAAGAAATAATAATAAATAATAAATAAAAAATAAAGTTTTTGAATTGGAATAATACAGTGATTATATTTTGGACTCACTGGGCTTTCTGCATTGGTCCAGATAATGTGGAGGAGTTCTTGCTGCAGGCCGCTGTCGTCAGGCAGAAGACAAACACCTTTCATCTTCCAGATATCAGCCAAACACTCCTTAACTTTCTTCAGCCACAGTGTTAATACTGCAACAACATTTTGTATTAAAACAGATCATTTTCCCATTAAAGAACATGAACAAACAACCTGGACATGAACTCACCTTCAAAGGAAAAGTAGTGACAGTCCAACTTCTCCTCACACAAAGCGTAAACCAGAGGAAACAAACCTGTCAGCAGTAAACACACCTGGAAGGAAATGATGCATTTGATCAGGAAGCCAGCCCGGTGAAAGTTAAACACGTCTTTGATATAAGATTTGACTAGATTTACTTTTGTGTCATCCGTGTGTGAACCAAGCAAAATGTGAGGACGACAGCAGGTCAGGAGGCCCCTGCTCACGGCCAGTCTGTCCACTCCATCCTTCCCTGCAGGCCTGCACTGCACCTGGAGAGCTCCAACAGTCAGCAGCCAAGGCTCTGAGGAATGAAAGGAATAACAGCTACTCTGTCAGAAAATCTTTAGGCGGTGCACAGAGAATGAAGGCTTTTTTTTTTTTAGATTAGATACAATGAAGAAAAAAGAAAAGGATAAAAAGAATAAATTAAATTGCATTTTATGCACATAGGCCAAATTCCAAACTTTGAGTTGCTCATGCTGTTTGTCCGGCAGAGTTGACAGTTACCCACCCGAGTGAGAGACCTGCAGCAGACTCCAGGCTGCAGCTTCTCCAGCTCTGCTCTCTGGTGCCGTGTTGATCAGCATGGCCACGGCGGTGCCTGCCAGAAGACGAGCGTCCCTGCTGCAGCACTGCAAGATCAGACACAACGAGTCATGAACCGGGACAAAGGTAACAACTGAACATAAGTGAACTAATGAATTAATGGTTAGGGTTAGGGTTGATTAGAAACCTGTCCAAGTATTATGTCCATAAGAGCCTGCAGGATCGTCTGCACTGTCTGGCCATCATGCTCCTCGTCCCACACCAGAGGGGCCACTTCACACGGCAACAGCTGAAATATTTGCAAACACACCTGCAGAAGTCACAGTTCTCAGGTCAGTAACAAAGATCAAACAACAAGTCTGCGACGAACGCAATGGGCTGAGTGATGAAGTTCACTGCTCTCTGTGTACCTTCACAACGATGTAACACAGCGGTCCATCTCTGAGGGATTCTTGATGTAATACAACAGGGAATAACTCTGACACTTTTTTCAGCAAGGATGGGTATGACTCTTGCCACACCTCACGGCCAACAGCGCTGTCTTCCAGCAACATACAGGCTAAAACAGATAAAACAAATACAAATGAAATAAGAAACATAGTAAATTTATCATACTGTAATAAGACAGAACTTTTAATCAGCACCAACCTCTCTGCAGATCTTCAAAAGACAAGATCTGAAACGAAAGCAGGGTTAAAAGTTATCTGCAGTACCTCTGTGCAAATCTATGATAAACACAGGTGACATGAAAGCACTGTACCTGATCAGTGTGCACTATAGAAAGTAGACAGTGATGTGTTTCTCTAAAAACCAACTGGTGGTCCACCTTTGCCAGATGTTGCAACATCTGTAAAGCAAATGTGAAGTTTCAGTAAAAATGCGATTTATTTTAAGCGTTGTGCAGTTGAGCATGATACAGATATTTGGGGCTAACCTGGTCCACTTTGCGACAGGCTGTGGAGATGTTGACAATCTGCAGTTGCATAGAAATGAGGAGTCTGACAAGCAGCAGGAGGTGACTCTCCTCTAAAACACGGAGCTGTGCCTCTGGGATTTGTCTCAGCAGCTGCACAGCCTCCTCCAAACAGCGCTCTTTGCATCTTTTCACGTTGGTCCTGTTCATGAAAACGCAAATATACACACATTATTTCAATGTGACAAGTGCTTGTCATGTTGTTCCGAAACACGTTCTCGGTACCAACCTGGAAGATTCACACAGTTTATCAGTAAAGAGCCTGAGTGTTTGCCTGACATTTTCCGCTGCTCGATCCTCGGATATCACGCAGTCTTGAAGACTCGTAATCAGGTCCTCAAACGACAACATTGTTTAATCACCTCCACTGTACAGACTCCTCACGTTGCCAGATACCAAGCCCTGAGGAAGTGAGCCGGACTTTGAAGAGTAAAACACATGCCGGTCATACCGTAGTATTGCAAGTATGGCGTCGGTCACGTGGTGCCATTGGGCTCCAAAAAAACTTTTTCCCTTGACTAACATGGGGAAAGAGACGTCTATAATTTAGCGAATACATTTCTATGGGTTAACATACCAGTATGAATACTTACATAGCCCTTCGAAATGTTTTTAAATTGTTTTCCTAATGTTAACTGCGCGTGTATGTACCACTCCAAGCCAGAAGAGGTAGCTGTTGTATTTCTAAGCACACCTTTTTTCCCTGTTTGTACCGAAGAAGAATTTCCCTAGGCTGTGATTGGTCGAAAATTTGCGTTGCCAAGACATTACAAACAGTTTACCAATATGTCGACCTTATAATCTCCAAATGGCTAAAATGATTTATATATTATTTTCCTCGTTCATTGGACGCCAAATTACATGTGTTTTGCTGTTCATTTCCTTGGCTCACACTCAAAACATTGTCGGTAAGATCTCCATTTATTAGCATAACTCATTACTCATCCACTTCCAACATTACTTCACTTTACTTAAGAAACCTAACTAGCCAACGTTATTGTTAAATGTGTAAGTTAGCTAAAGTTAGCTAAGAGCTGGTCAGAGGACCATCATTCCAACGTTAATTTATGTATTTACACATTTTACACGAGATTTTGTAAAGACAAGTTTTGTACAGCAGTGAAAATGTACCGTTATGTTGATTAGTTTTCCAGCCGCCCCATCTGACCGCAACTGGACCAGCGGTCACCGCACTTCTCCTCGGGAACACGTCGGGCATTTCTCTGAATCTGAGGACAGTATTCCCGTCTAATAAAACAGGTAAAAGCTACAAAATAAAGATTTCCTCGCGCTCTGCCTCTAGCATCTTCTTGTGTGAGACTAGCAGATTCTTCGTTTATCAGTTAGTCCCTAGTGTCTCCAAGAAGTGTACCTGATAATTGATTTATGCCTTACAGTGAGACTACTGGGGTATGAAAGTATTTTGTTGCCTAATAAACAATTCTCCTGTTTGTTGGCCGCTAAAAGGAGAGAAAGAAGGCAACGAAGTGGCAATTTTATAATTGTGCAACCTCTCATTTGGACAGATTTTGTTGTTGATAATGATGATGGGGTGTTTTTTAACAGGCAGCATTGATTCCCAGTCATGTGAAGCTGGGATAACACAGTGGATACTCACAAAGGAGCAAGTTGGAAAGGTGAGGAGCCAATCTTACAGGAAACAGTAATATTCATCATGTTTACAGATAATGTTTAAATAATACTGACATTAGAGGCAATTAGATAGAGTTTATAGTTTTAAACCTCCCTAAATT
This sequence comes from Acanthurus leucopareius, assembly GCA_029814765.1. Taxonomy (NCBI): domain Eukaryota; kingdom Metazoa; phylum Chordata; class Actinopteri; order Acanthuriformes; family Acanthuridae; genus Acanthurus; species Acanthurus leucopareius. The sequence goes on along the minus strand of JAQMCX010000048.1, from coordinate 10,653,115 downwards.
GATTACATAGATTTGTTATTCATGTATGAACATCCATTTTTCTTTAAGCCCCATGTTTGTTTATTTTGGTGCTCCAGACTACAGTTCAAATTCAGCTGAGATTGGACAAAAGTCTGCGTTTGTGTGGTGAAAATGAGACAGACACAGACTGCTGTCCAGAGCCACTTTGTGTCCTGGAGACCCTTCAGCTGTCCGCCTGTGTGGACAGCACACCTCAGGCATCACTGCTGATCCAGGTCAAGATACATGCCCTGTTTGTACCTGCTAATCCTGGATCTGGTAACTTAGATGAAACTTCTTTCTCATAATAATTGGGCCATCATGTTCAGGATATGCCACATTTCTAATAAATATAAATCTCTTATCTACCTATTTCAGATAATAAAACAGCTATTCCAAACCAGATGTACCAGACACTGGGCTCTTGTCCATGTGATCTCACTTTAAAAGCATGTGATGTACGCTGCTGCTGTGACAAGGTATTTACATCTCTCACATTATTACACTGTTTTAACATGAGAAAAGTGCACTTGAGGCAAATGTATTTCCATTTGTATTCATTAGCATCAACTTATTAGATTTTTTTTTTTACTCTTAACAGGATTGCTCCATTGAGGATTTGCAGCTGTTTGTGTCCAACTGTCTCCCAGGACCCTTTGGTGGACAGGTCTCTCCTGATCCAGATTATCAGTGCTCTGTGCAGTCCTCTGAAAACTCCCCAGACTGGTTTCCATTTTTATGTGTCCTCTCTCCACCTGAAAACAACCCTTACCTTGGGCTCTTTTACCAGGGAGACACAGTGTGAGAAATTATTGAATACTTGTTTTTTTGTGTATGTTTTCTTGATTGTTCAATTCTTTTATTAATGATCATCTATCTTTTCCACTTAAACTTGATTAGGACATCTACGCTTGGCCCATCCTTCCAAAGCCCAGTTTTGTCAGCTCCAGTGCCAGTTAATGCTTACACTCAAGGAAGCCCAATTTTCACATTAAATGACCAGTATTTCACTATTCCCCAGGTTAGTTATTTGTTTTTAAGCAGATATTTTTGAGATTATGTCTTACATTTTCTGTGAGTAAAAAGATGCAAAACCAAGTGCTCTGTTTTCTGTTCCACAGAAGGTGCTGGGGCAGTGTGTCAACAATGCTCCTGTAGCATTTTTGGAAAATTTCAAAGTTGAGTGTGTAACGCTGCTACACGCCTGTCCAACTGGATTTCCCTTACAAATGCTATCAACAGATCTGAGAATTACAGTGAAGAATGGGCAAGGGGGTATGTTGTACTTACTAAATAAACTGTCAAAATGCTTTTGTACATCCTTTTTATTTTACTTTCTTTATGTATTCCAGGTGATGCTATAGTGGATGTAACTGATGAAGAGGCCACTGATTCCAGTCAATTTTTTTCTAGCACAGATGCTGCTGCCTCCTCAGGTATGAGGATTACAACATTATATTCCTAAAGTTTAACTGACAATTTAATTAATTTAATTTTAATGTTTAAAATTATTAATAATTTTTTGAAGATAAAGCTCTGGTATGTGAGAATGTGACCTTAGCTCTGGATTACAAATTCTACTGGCAAGGAAATGGCATCACAAGTATCACACTAACAAGAACTGTTGGGACCATCACTTTCAATAACACTGGTAAGTACCCATTTAGTTTACTACTAATAATTTGGCCTGTCATCAGTCACCAGTCAAAGATGTGTTTGATGCAGATTTGACTAATATTTTCTATTCTGTCTCCTGAAAAGTGGCATTAACTACGAGGTATTCAGCCATGTTTCTAAATGGAGAATTTACGAGTGAGACCAACTCAGGGAACCCAGGTGAGAGAAATGCTTTTGCCTGAGAGTTGCTGTGCAAGTCAAATGTTTGGTAGAAAATAATTCACACTACTTGTTTCAGTGAGTAACACACAAATGTATTAAATGACAGGATATCAGATAGGAAAGCCAGTTATTGCTGGAATTGTGGACACTTTGGACAATAATACAGGCTCAATACAGAGGACTTCAATTAATCTTTGGAAACCAGGTAAAGTCCATTAAGTCATGCTGTTGATCACTCGGTAACTTGATAAAAGTTTATTATACATATTTTGATCATAAAAAATTTACTTAAGACAAAATAACTTTTTCTTATTTGACTCACAGTGAATGATGGATTTTGTTTCACTGCTGAGAAGGAACCAGTTCTGTTCGGGGAGAATTCGACATCAGGATGTCTTCTACCTGTCAGCCAACAGAATCTGACTCAATGTAACCTCCTGAGGTCAGTACCTCAGCATGCGTCATGTTTGATTAAAACCTACATTTGTGCTTACCTTAAAACAGAATGCTTTTTCTTCTTTAGGGAGACTGTTGCTTCTCTCCAGGCAGATTTGATTACAGCCACATATGTGGCAAAGACTGGAAACCCTGATTCTCTAACTATGACAGACTGGTTGAACATAAGCTGTAAGTAGATTGTGCAAAGAATCAATTCATCCAAGGTTTTCTTCTCATATGTCCATTTTTGTGTAATCAAATCAAAATTTACTTAATTTGTGCACTGTACTTATTTTCTAACTTAAACAAACTCATATAAATTACAGTTTTGACTCTGAACTTGAGCACAACTATGGAAAACACCACAAGTTCATGCCCTGGGATTCCATCCCACCAGCACATCTATGTTTGGAGCCTCATCACTGGCGTGGTAGATGGCATACCTCAAAAGGAAATCCGTGCTTTGGAAGTCAGGTGTGTCTCACATGTACTCTCACAGTGTACTTGATATTCTCAGTTCATGAGGAGTTGTTAATCACGATAAACTACCATAAAGTCTCAATTTCCATTAGTATTACAGTGATTGTGAATCAGATATTTTTCTGATCATTTATAGCTACAGCCTGTCAACCTGGGCACTGGATTGTGGAGGAGGTGATGTCTCCCTATGTGTGGACCCAGCAGAAACTCAGTCGTTCCCCATCACCTCCTCAGTCACCTTTATTGACGTTCCTATCAACACAGGACCACCACAGACCAGGTGCTTTCTCTCAAGGCAAATCCGCTCTTTTAAAAGAAATTTTAACTTAGGTCCTATAAACTACTTGTATTAATTTCAACACTGATTCTAATCTATCGTGCTTTTCCCCTCAGGTTTCAGATCAACTTTACAGAGTATGACTGTAGCCGGAATGATATATGTTGGCCTGAGCTTGCCTTCCCCATCACCAAGTATTACACAGGTGGGAAATTCTGTTGTCCGAAAAACAAAAACAAACAGTCAGCGTCACACTGGTTCCTTTGGTTTATCATTCAGTAAATGGGAAATTGTGTTAATGCTAAGAAAAATGTTATTCCAGAGAAAATTTGTCATTTCTGCACTGCTAAATTGCATCAATATTCAATGTCAAATCACTGGGTTTGTTTCTAGATCAGAAGTATATGTAGCACAATATACTTTTAAAATACAGTGGTGAGTTAAACTTGTGGTTAGTGAGTTGGACTTTGTATAACAAAAAAGACACTCCAATATTCTGTGAAACACTCAAGTATGACATTGGATACTGACACGGACTTATTTGACTTTTGTCCCTCCCAGGCGAGCCATATTCTCAGTCACTGGCTAAGGGCCTTATCCTGGTTTTCTTTTTTATCACTGCTTCTGTTCTGGGGACTCCCTGGAGACAAATCCGACAGGTGTGGAATAGTGCTGCTTTCTGAGAAAACTCTGAGAACGATCTCTCATGTGGGAGAGAATGGATGGAAGAGTGGGAAGCTAAATAAGATGATGTATTTCAATGTCACTTTAATGTAATTTAATCTTTTGTTCATTAGACTTTGTTTATAATTATATTGTTTTTACATGTTTTCTATACATTTGTGGGATTGTAAATAGTTGTTTTGTTGCACTATTTGTAATAAAGGTATTTTTCTAGGATTTTTTTTAAAGGCTCTATTCCTCAACTTTCATTTTGTCAAAAAATTCATACCAGTAGGTTTGAAAAGTGGACAGGCCTCTTCATGTTTCAGATATTCCTACAATTATCATCATCAAGCACATTAGTGTTTCAGTGTTTTGCAGACAACACCAAACCCAGCATAGCTGCCCCTCAATATGATTTCAGACCCTTTCACTGCCACTTCAATGGATCACACAATATTTCATCCAATTGAATCAGGTCAGACATATTAGCTTTCTGACCAAAATCCCAGCTACTTGTTTCTGCTTATAGATGTTTTGTGCATTGGCTCCTACTTAAGAGGGAGAAAACTGTTTTCATAGCCTCTTTTTTTTTTCTTTGCTCTGGGCACTCTTAACAGATCAATCTGTTTATTTTATCATATTATTGGAATAAAAATTAGGTGGTTTTCCACCGAGAATGTGATTGCATTCATTTCAAATAATCCAGATTCTGTAGTCAGATACTCAAGTGTTCAAAACTCCTTTTTAAATTTGGTTCAGAATTATATTAGAAAGTTGTTGGACCCCGCAGACTTTTTGTGATACAGCCTTTTTACAAATGTAAAAAAGTGAATACTCAGGCATAGATTCGCCTTCAGACTTCGATGAGGGCTTAAAAAGCACAGTTTCTAAGGGGTGCGTAGTGCGCAGACTCCAGGAGGCGGCGGTCATTGGTCAAAGGTGGATTCACTGCCGTGGAAGTTAATCGTATTCAACACTGTAAAGTGACGTGTGGCACTACGGACATGGCAACCGGAGTTATGCTAAAACTTCATAAACTGTGAGAAGAGTTGTGACTATTTCTTTGGACATCCTACGTTATCTTTCTTAATGGCGGCTGCATCACAGTTTTCGGTTTTACTTTGATCGTACAAGTTTTTCATCCAAGAATTAGCAGCACCTCGCTCACCGGCTAGCATATTAGCTAACAGGAAAAGCCTCCGCTGTAACAATAACTATCTTAAGTGTTCGTTATGTAATGTCAAGGTAAACATTGTCTTATTGCCGGAGCTCAAACATGGAAAGCACTAAGAAGGACTTCCCTGTCCGCCGTTAACGTTACGAAACTCGCACTAGTTAGCTTGCTTTTGTTAGCCCGTTGTCTAAGTAAATAGAAGAGCGATCTGTCAAAAATGAGCTCCCTCCTCCGAGGTGAAGAGATGTGTCTGGCCCAACTGTTTCTACAGTCTGGATCAGCATACGACTGCATCAGTGAACTTGGAGAATTGGGACTTGTGGAGTTCAGAGACGTAAGTCCTATTAAAAATCAGTTTTAGTCTTGAGAAACAAACTTGTGTCCCACTTTTAAAGTTGCTGAGAAATATTGTAACATCGAAAGAACCCATTAAAGGTGCACCGATGCATTTTGTCTCTTGAGATTCCGCATATCACTGCTGTAGTAAAATGCTGTTATTAAATAGTCCATCCAGAGCCACAATTTCCATATTTTACTGTGATGTTTATGATGACTTGTCCTGTAGGTAGCGGTATATTCAGCGCTTTCTCCAAAGTGAGTGTAAATGGAGATTGTCAGGTGAAACATTTAATTCTTGATTGAATATGTCTCTTGCATCTGTTTCAGCTCAATCCCAGTGTTAACGCATTCCAGCGAAAATACGTCAACGAAATAAAAAAATGTGAAGAGATGGAGAGGATCCTTGGTAAGAATATTTTTATCATTAATGTGCACTTCACCTGTAAGACCTTATATCTAATCATTGAGCTGTGTTGCAGTCAAGTTTTCTGCAAGAAACACAGTCGTTTTGCTCCAGGCAGGATTTAGACACAGCTGTGATGGGACTGAAAAGTAAAGCAGGAATACATGAAGCCAGACAAGGCCTTCTTACAAAATTGAATTACGAGCCAGTGGCCCTAGTCATGAGAACTGTCAGCTGGTTGTACATTTAGTTCAATGAAATGCTATCCCTGGTTCACTAAACCCTGTATTATTAGATAAGAGAAGAGAATAAAAGACTGTAAGACTGTGCTTTAGATCCAGTGTATTGAGAAGATGCTCTCGGTGTCTGGAAGCTTTGCAACATCTTTTGAACTTTTTTTGTGTGTGTCTCAGAAACTTTGCTCTGTATCCCTTTTTTAACAGCATACCTCCTGAGAGAGGTCAAGAAAGCAGACATTTCACTACCAGAAGGAGACGTGAACCCGGTGGCTCCTTTACCCAAACACATCATGGCTATAATGGTCTGTTACTTGCTGTTGTCATTTACCATTTTTGAATTTAATATTTTTAATGGCAGGTGTCAATAAATAATTGAATGTATGATCTTCTCTAGTGTAAAAAATTTGTAGATTAGCCCACACCCAAAATACTTTTTAATGATTAATTTGTTATGTTTTTTAATCACTTGGTGTGTGTGTGTGTGTGTGTGTGCTCACAGGAGCAGCTGCAAAGATTAGAAGTGGAGCTGGGCGAAGTCACCAGGAATAAAGAGAAGCTGCAGAGGAATCTGCTGGAGCTGACAGAGTACACACACATGCTGCGCATCACCCGCAACTTTGTACAGAGATCTGCTGAGGTTAGTTTGTTGATGTAGATGGTTTCTATACTTCCACACTTACATCCTGTTTATACAGAAAGTTATTCTTTGATTTGACTTTGATGTTCCTCCCTTGTCTCTATCTTGTCCTCACTCATAGCGAGAGCCTCTCCAAATGCAGTATGAGGAGTTTCCCTTCCTAGAAAAAGACACAGTGATGGACTACAGCAGCATGCAGAGGCTTGGAGCCAAACTGGGGTGAGGGATGAAATTCTACCTGCCACATCAGAATTAAATTGTAGGGCTTGAACGTGGAGTTTAATTTATGTGAGATTTGGCAGAAGGTACTTGGTCCATCTTTTTGTTCCAATTTTCACAACTGGCACAGCAGTGAAGGTGGTTATGGTTCAGGAGGTAAAGCAACACTGAAGACATGCCGATTCAAGCTTCATGCTTCAGTCTGCCACAAAGTGTATTTGGGCAACATACTTAACCTCAAATCCTTCCTGATGGCTTTTCCATCTGTGTGAGTGAGTGTGCATTTATGTGTTACTGATGAGCAGGTTGCCACCATGTGTGAAAAGCGCTTTATAAAATGCAGTCCACATACCAATTTTTTAATTTTTAAAGAAAATGTTTTCTGTGTTGATTCTGTCATTTTTCTCACTTAAAAATGCATTTTGTAAGTTCACACCAGCAGCTGAAATGCAGCTCTGTCACTTTGGCAGAAACATGTTACTCTTATAAAATATTTTTCAGTCTTACATTCCTCAAAGAAAGTGAAATCAGCGGTGTGGGAATACTGTGGGAAACTAATTTCACACAAGATTTTCTTTGTGGTGCAGTTTCACAGAAGACAGCATGTCATGTATCTGGCAATATTTTTATGAAAGTAATACCATGGTTCAGATGAATTTTGAATCACTTTATTTTATTAAGGTTTTCGTGATTTTTGTTGTGATATTATGATATTTCCAATTAAAAATTTGCTCCAGTGTGCATGTTTGTCCAGCTTTTGTTGATGTTTTTCTGCTTCTCTTGCAGTTTTATTTCTGGACTTATTCAGAGGGCGAAGATTGAAGCCTTTGAGCGGATGCTTTGGAGAGCATGTAAAGGCTACACCATCCTCAGCTATGCAGAGGTCGAGGAGTATCTGGAAAATCCTGACACAGTAAGTTTGTCAAAGCTAACATTGTCCAGGATTTATTCTTAGGTTAAGTTACTCATGTTAAACCTTAATCAGCGAGGAAGGCAGAAGAAACCATTCAAAGGAATTCTATATTTAATCTGTATCTGACTTTCTAAGTTGTGTTTTTTCTAGATTCAAGCCAAGGCTTTGATTTGGTACTATAAGATAACAAACATGACTGATGTAGATTTGATTCATTTTCTGTAAATCAACTTTGAGCACAAACTTTGAGCCCCATCCAACAAAAATGTGCAAGAACAGATTTGATCTTAATTTATGTGTCTGTGACATGGTGGGAACTTTGTGAATCAAATCAATGATCTGTATTCAGATTTTTTAAGATAAGATCAAAATTAATGTGCAATAGAAACCATCTATATATGTATCTATATAAATCATTACCATGTTTAGTGTTGTGTTAAAGGCAAAGATTCTGCAAAGAAACCCTAGTTTACACGTAGACATATAAAGTTTTCAAAGACAGTTAACACTGATTTAAGACTTATTGTTGACATATAACAGTTTAGTTTGTCTGACATTACGTGGTCTTTTTTTTTTAAAGTTACAACAGTAGAGTGTGTTGAGAAACAGATGAATATTGCAAAGCATCATAAATGACAAAACAGAGCAGAAAATCCTCAGTGTGACCAGTGTATCTGTTAAATGATGGGAAAGTGCAGTTGACACCAGTGAAGCTGTTGTGAAGTCTTTCTCATAAACAATAAATGCTGTGATTTTATCTGTTCATAGTAAATGACAGCACTAATACGATTATCCATTCCCTCTGCTTGACCGGAAAGCAGGCATGCAGGGCTGCGACTGATCAGTTAAGGAATGTCAGGAGACACTTTCACTGTTGGAGAAATCAGGAAAATTCACAAGCAATTCAGTCATGCTTTTTAAATATTTGGTGGATTTGGTGCTGCTGCTGTTTCCAAGCCAAGAATCAAGTCCTTTTCAGTTTTTGTTTTGGTGATTAATTAATTGATTAACAAATAAAGTTAATTCTTACACAGCTTTCGAACAAAAAGAGTAACAAGCTCCTGAAAACCCACTGTTGGCTGAAAACTACACTTTTTTTTTTATTATTACCAATGGAGCTTGTTTTATCTCTAATATATAACACTTCCTCTTATCTCCTATCTGCAGGGTGAGCCAACCAAATGTGTGGTCTTCTTGATCTCTTACTGGGGAGACCAAATTGGCCAGAAAGTGAAGAAGATCTGTGACTGGTAATTATTCCTGAACACATTATCCGGTGGTTCATTCATTAGTGGCATAAGAGAAGGGCTTGTATGTGTTTTTTGTTTGTCTTGTGAATGACATTCTTTTTTCCTCCGTAGCTACCACTGTCACTTGTATCCCTACCCCAGTAACAATGAGGAGAGGAATGATGTTGTTGAAGGACTAAGAACTCGCATTCAAGATCTGCACACAGTATGTCTCACTTTTTTTTTTTTTAAGTGTGTGATTATGCAGATGTTTAATCATTGACAGAATGTGTCGTTATTCTGTTTGTCATTTACCAATGACTGTCATCTGCCTGTTAAAACATGAGCTGTGTAATTTGTTTTCTGGTCTTGGATTTTAAGAAAAAGAAGTGCAATACCAGCAAAAGTTAGCTTGAAAAAGTTTTGTGTTTGGTGGTCCATGTTACATGCAGTGTCGGTTTCTCTTTTATTACGTTCTTTAAAGAGAACTGAAGGACAATAGCAAATGGTTGATTTATTTTTTTAAAAGATTAACTCGATTCGTCTTCACATGAAGCAGTTCTGGCAGTTACAGAGTCAGTCGAGTTGCTTTCTGGTACATTTCACCATAAATCATTTGGTAGTTTTAACTCAACGTGACTGACGAACAGAGCTGCACTCAGACCCCTGCAGCACATGATCAGCATAAGGCCTCAGCTAAAAATCCAGTCGCCTTTTTTATTCCCCCTCCCTTTCTAGAGTGTTTCTCTTGTCTGCCTTGTCTCTATATTCACACACACACACACACACACACACACACACACACACACACACACACACACACACCTCTTGTTTAAAATGTAAATGTTTATTTCTCTCTGTCAATGTATAAGACATAAATGTAGTCATCATAAAAATGTCAAGTTTGGGAAACTTAAGTGTTTTTCTGTTGTTGTTGTTGTTGTTGTTGTTGTTTTTTGAAAGTCTTGAATGCCATTTGATGTGATGTAACCAACTGAGAGTTTTGTTTATCTCTGACTGTGTCAAGGTACTTCATAGGACGGAGGACTACCTGAAACAGGTCCTGATCAAGGCCTCGGAGTCCGTCTACACCTGGGTCATCCAGGTCAAGAAGATGAAGGCCATCTACTATATTCTGAACCAGTGCAGTTTTGATGTTACAAACAAGTGTCTGATCGCTGAGGTGTGGTGTCCTGTCAACGACATTCCCACCCTGCGGAGGGCCCTAGAGGAAGGATCGGTGAGGAAACTCTGCAGACGGTTGCTCTTTTTTATTCTGGCCTCCCTGCAGGCTTTTCTTAATGTTTATTAAAGCCAGGCAGTTGCTTCATGAATTGATGTTTTATTAGAATTAAAGCAAGTACTGTATGAGGCATTGCTTTAATGATGCCCTCCTCATTTGACATGACTTGGTGAGGGTACTGAAAGGCCACCGTTTGTTCAGTTAGCAGGCTGGGAGGACAGAGCATCTATTTTGAAGAAATATATACAAAGATGCACTTATGGGGATAAATGTTTTTTACAGGGGTTTATTTACTGCTGAAGCACAAAGGGGACTTTATATCCATATCTTTTTCTTGTTTGATATCTGTGGGATTTGCATGTGCTGCCTAATTTTGCATTTAGTTTATGCTGTCATTTTGATTTGTCCCTGGTTCTTGGTTTTTCAGAGAAAAAGTGGTGCAACAGTCCCTTCATTTGTCAACCGCATCCCCACCACCGACACTCCCCCAACCCTGATAAGGACCAACAAATTTACCTCCGGCTTCCAGAACATCGTGGATGCCTACGGAGTGGCCAGTTACAGGGAGGTGAACCCTGGTCAGTTGGATCCTTTGTCTTTCTGTTTTCCTCAGTGGATTTGAAAACAAATAAAAATCTGTATCACTGTTTCTTAATGATTTCTATTGTGTCTCTTGTAAAGCACTTTGAGCTCCATCTTATGATGTTAAAGCTGCTTTATAAAGTGCTTCTAATGTTGTCTTGAATATCTTGAATGTTTTATTAGTGCTATATTGAGGTTGCTGATTTTTTGTTCTCATTTTCAGCTCCTTTCACTATCATCACTTTCCCATTCTTGTTCGCTGTGATGTTTGGAGACCTCGGTCACGGCGTCATCATGGCCCTGTTTGCTTTCTGGATGGTTCTGTACGAGAACAACCGCAAGCTTAAAAACACAAGGAATGAGGTGAGTCAGAACTGTGAACACTTTAAACCTGACCCTAATACTCACTGGAGAGAACAAATGTGTGTTGCACAGGGTGTCAGACATGAAACTGAGTGGTTTGATGTGTACGTGCAGATCTGGAACACGTTCTTTGAGGGGCGATACATCATCCTGATGATGGGCCTGTTCTCCATCTACACCGGCCTGATATACAATGACTGTTTCTCAAAGTCCCTTAACATCTTTGGATCTGGATGGAATGCGACGGCCATGATGAAGGAGTGGAAGTGAGTAAATCTTGACATGAAGGATTTTAATTTTTCTGTTTAAAAAAAATTATCAAAACAAACAAAACAGCTAATCAGGCACAGAAGTGCACAAGTTTTATTTTTTCTGTCACCAAATTTGATGGGGAAAAAAAAAATACTGCGCATGTTCAAAGATATGAATGCAAGATGATTTGGTTGGATTTATTTCAGAAGAACATACATGTAACATTCTCTTGTGGCTTTATTTGTGACAGAATTGACAGAATTGAGGATGTTCTTGGGAATAGTTTTCTCACCCTGGATCCAAATGTCACAGGAGTTTTCAAAGGGCCCTATCCTCTGGGAATTGACCCGGTGAGAGAATATTTTGAGATTTGAGATTTGTACAGAGATTTGACCATGATTATCACCATTACAGTGACAGTAAAAGGCACATTAAAATACATTATGACATTAGGACATGTGCACTTAAAGGTTTACAGTTAGACATATACATGAGCACATAATAAACCAGAACGATAACAAATGCTTCTCTGGTTCACACTTTGAGTCACACTTTGCATTTCACAGTTCCCACTTCACTTCAACATCGAGGACAACCAGTTTTGTCCATAAATTATGAAATGGAATATGAATTATTGTCATTATATTATTTATAGGTTTGTAAAATTTTAATGTTTTTTGTCAAGATTTATAAAACTCGATTAGTATAAATTATTGAATTAAGGGCTATGAAAGAGCCATTATGTGAAGCATGTCTTGAGCCAACACAGTAAATTAGATTAGTGTATCACTATTAATTACAGATGGTTTGCTTGATAAGCAGTAATGATCACACAGTAATGTACTCACAAGTAAAAGAAAATTGGGCAGAGTTGCAATAGAAGTTATTGAATCACATTAATAGATCAACCCAAGAACAATAATTTCATTCAAGCAAAGGACAAAATGCAGCTACTAATTCTTTAATAATACCCATTTTTATAATACAGTTTATGTCCTCTTTCCATTGTAGATTTGGAACTTGGCAACAAACCGCCTCACTTTTCTTAACTCCTATAAGATGAAGATGTCAGTCATACTGGGCATCATACACATGAGTTTTGGGGTCATCTTAAGCACCTTTAATCACATGTAAGTACTGTTTTTTTTCACATTGTGGAGCCCTGAATGTTAAGTGTGTATCAGTTTTGAACACCCTGCCTTATTCTGTCAACAAAACCAGGCACTTTAGAAAGAAGCACAACCTGTACTTGGTATTCCTCCCTGAGCTCCTGTTCCTGCTGTGCCTGTTTGGCTACCTGGTTTTTATGATATTGTACAAGTGGCTGGCCTTCTCTGCTAAGGACTCCAGACACGCCCCGAGCATCCTCATCCACTTCATAAACATGTTCCTCATGCAGAGTGATGCAGTGCAGCCCCTTTACGCAGGACAGGTGAGAGGCTAAATTAACGCTCCATTCCTGCTGCTGTGTAACTTGTGTTCTAACTGCAAAGATAAAATCTAATGTTAAAAACACACTGAGACAGTTGATAATATAACCCAACCTTGCTTGGCTTCTTTCAGTATGGATTTCAGGTTTTTCTGCTGGTCATTGCTGTCCTCTCAGTGCCTGTCTTACTCCTTGGGAAACCCATCTACCTTTATTGGCTTCACAATGGAGGCCATCGTCTAGGAATGTACAGGGTGAGGGTTTAAATTGCACGTCTGCCTGTTCACATGTACATTGATGTGAAAAACGTCTATAAATATTTTCTTCTCTGGCATTAAATGTGCAGAAATAACTAATTTGTCTCACTGTCTTCAGGGATATGAGCGTGTGAGGCGTAACAGTGAAGAGGAGCTTTACCTCATGAGGGCTCATGACATGGAGGAGGGCAGCAGTCACAGTGATCTCTCCTGTAGCGGAGAGCTCCAGACAGAGGAGGTGAGCATCAACCAAAACTACTGGATATTTGCTCATTAATTTTAAACTCACCTCAAGAAAAAGTTGTTATTTTTTTTAACTGGTTTCTTTTTGTCTTGTTTTCATAGTTTGACTTTGCAGATGAGCTCTTGCATCAGGCCATCCACACCATAGAATACTGCTTGGGTTGCATCTCCAACACAGCCTCCTACCTGAGGCTCTGGGCTCTGAGCCTAGCACATGCCCGTGAGTATGGTGGTTTGCACTACAGAATACAATTAGTTTGTTTCTCCCTCCTTCAAACTTGAACATGCACACACTGAACACAGATTGAGTGCTTTCAATGTCCCAGCATAGAGGTTGTTTGCATGGTCACAGTTCACACTGCAGCTTGTTGCTCCATTTGTAAAAGTGTAATATTTAACCTCATATGACCTCAGTATATTTACTAAATGATTATTTAATAGATATCTACCGCCTATTTAATGCAGTCCAACAGCAATTCAATATGATAAACACACAAAGTTAGATTGTTTTCCCTTTTTCTTTTTTTACTTGTGGGAACTTGCTCATAAAACACATTTTATGGTTTATTATAAAAATGCATACTTAATTTATTTTTGCTTTAAAAAAAATTACAATTAAATGGAAAACTCATTACAGGCCTGTTTAAAGATGGCAGAACTTAACAGCCGTTCGGTATCTGTAATACCTGTATAATTTTCCTGCTCCTCACTCACATTCAACTTCACTTTTTACCCACCCACTCTCTGTCAAATGAAGACAAGTGAAAGGCCTGATATCAGCCTGAGTATTAGTAACTAGCACAAACATTTGTCTTTTTCTGTTGCAATTTCATAAATAATTGTTGTACACGCTCCTTTGTCTGCTTCTCAGAGCTGTCAGAGGTGCTGTGGACCATGGTGATGCGAGTAGGGCTACGAATGGACAACAGTCTGGGGGTTTTTTTCCTGGTGCCTGTGTTTGGCCTGTTCGCCGTTCTCACTGTGTCCATCCTCCTGGTGATGGAGGGTCTGTCTGCGTTCCTTCATGCCCTCAGGCTGCACTGGTAAGATAACAGTAGATGCCAAAGTGTGTCAGTGTGACAGGACCAGAGTGCTTTAAATTATCCCATTGTTTTATACTCACAGTAGCTGTTTGTTTCTTCTTCAGGGTGGAGTTTCAGAATAAATTTTACAGCGGGTCTGGAGTGAAGTTTTGCCCCTTTTCCTTCTCCCTCCTGCCCTCTAGCCTTGAACATGAGAACTTACTGTGAAGGGACTATCTGGGAATACTGTGAGCCAAAACAAGCCACCAGGGTTTCATGTTTATAAAGACATATTCCACAGATGTCATGAGGTGGTTTTATTCTTTTTTTTTTCAAAGTATAACAATTAGTTCATGGAAAACATTTCATGGTGAGCTTCACAAACTTGGTCAGCAGTTTTCAAGAACACAAACAGCACAGATTATTGCTGAGAAATGTATGAATGTGTCAGAGGCTTTTTGTACCGGGATGAGAATGCTAAACTGCAGACCACTTTGTTAGATTCGTATTTTATTAGGAATTTACTGGCTGCATTTATTGATGTCACTTGTATTAAAAAAAAAAATAATAAAAAATCTGCCAAAATGAAAAATAATAAATAAGTAAAAAAGGTACAATGAGTGATCCAAGTATGAAATTACAGGTTTGACTGCACAGATGCTTGTAAGGATAAATTTGCTGCTGGATTTGTTTTTTCATGGGATTTTCTGATCAAATACCATGAAAGCTAAAATAAATCCTTTTTTTTTTCCCTTTAAGAAAAATATTTAAAAAAACATTACACCTAGGTCTTCTTTTCTGTTTCTCACCCTTTTATCTGTTTAGCATCTGGTTGTTTTTTTGTCATGAATTTTGGCGTTATCGTGTGTATTCATGCAGTTTTTACTTCTTTTGTTTAGGTTTGGCAGTTTTGGTTTCCATACACTGGGAGTGAGCCACCTTTCAGTTGTGTAGTTCTTGCTCAACTTTTTGTTGCACTGACTGCCTTACAGTACAACCAAATGACAGCATACTGTATGTCGCTGTAGTTTCCTTTGTGTACCCGCTTTGAAGGACTTTATAGTATTGAAAGGTGCTCAGGCACATGGGCAATGAGATGTATATACTTTTACAGAATTATTTTTTAATTTATTATATTTTAAGGTGATGCATCAAGATTAAAGATAAATGTTAATGGGAAATGATTTTTTTTGCCTTAAAGCATTCACAGTGTTGCCTATGTGTCTCCCACTTTCTTTACAATGTAACATTCCAGGCATTAAGCACGTAAAATATTCATTTGTTGACTCAGCTCTGCAGACCAGGAGAATATTATTTTGAAGATCCTGTGTCTATAAATTCAATACAGTCATTTAACAGTGTAAAATCATATTAGAAGAGGTTGAACATGTACTAAAGTCAGACAGTAGTAGGACTTGATAATTTTGTGGATTTTTTAAATATTGTATGGCATTGGTATGTGTATTTTTTCTAAGGGAAGGACATTTCATCATCGTCATCATTGTCACATTATTGAGATGACTGGACTTTTTTGATACTGCCTCACATTTTGAAAGTCTTGACTTTGTCGAGTTTCAACGGTGGGACAGTATGGAGTCAAATCTTAATGTCACAAGTGGCATTTTTATCACTTTTGGAGCAAGTGATGTTTAATCAGAAACTATTTGCCATTAATTGAATTAGTCATTTCATATGTTGGTTGAAGGGGAATTGTTCTTTCTTCTAATGGAGCCCTAGTTTGTCATTGCTTATAATTCTAAGAATGATCTTTTTCCATTAACGAACACTCCATTCTCATCTTCTGAGAAAACCATTCTCATGTCAAAAATAAATTGTATTTGTTTGAGTTGTTGTTTTCCTCAATACTCATAATTACTTTTCTTACTGTATCTACGTTAAGAAAAGCCTCATGGAAGTTAACACCAACAGCTGTGACCCACCTCATGAAGCAACATGAAATGTTTTCAATGTTTAAGGTCTTTCAACATGGAATGACAAAATTCATCAACTTAGATGTGTGTGTCATAGTCTTTTTAAAAATTACAAGCTTTAATTCAGAGAAGATCACCTTTGTGCTTCTTTAAAAATGTTGCTTTACATGTGATTTGAATTAAATGTTTATATACTTAAACTACATCTTAAAGACTTGGTACAGTGTAGTATAGTGGAGGGGGGTTTCCAGTAAAGATGCATTTTTTTTAATCATTTCAATCAATTCAGTTGTCTGACCCCGTTACATTTCTAATATATTAACCGATTCTTAATATGTTAATTAAAGTGCAGTTTGAGCAGTTTTTGATAAATAACTGAGTTAGAACCCTGTTAATATTAGCCTCTATATTGATATAAAGTAAAAAGTCAACAGACTTGATTTGTTGATTATTATTTTGTCTGAAGATGAGCTCAGGTTAAAGACAGCCTTGTTTTCACACATTAGGTAGGTGTAAAACGGTATGTCAAAAAAACAAAGATTTTTAAGGTGATATAATAATAAGGAATGTTCTAGATAAACCAATTTAAATATTAAATTTAACATTAGGTCGATGTTTTCGCTTCTCTCTATACCTTCAGTAATTTATTTTTCTTTTTTTATGAATGTTTTTTATTCATTGTATTTGTCCAGTGATCTATGCATGAAGTGCTAGTCTTGGTAGTCAGTAATGTGCAGTCAGAGTGCCGTGTAAACACAGAATTTTAGATACACTGATGTCAAAGCTACTTGCCATGGTTTACTAATATTTCTTATACAGAAAATAGTCAAGCATCTCAGAGTACTGACCAAAAATGTATTCAGTTTAACAGATGACCAGCATAGTAAACTTCCTTTCCGTCAACACTCTGGGAACAAATTATCTAACTAGAATACCTTCATGTGAGCTGTAGCGCGAGATGTTTCATGGTTGCCATGACAACGGGAAACTACAACAAGTTGGCTGGGGCAGTTGGCAAAGAAAGCTAACGTTAATAGAGTGTCAAGTAGTGACAAGATAACGATAAAGTAGCAAATAAGTTAGTTAGTTAGTTAGTTAGTTAGTTAGTTAATTGGTTAGTTGTCCGAATGACAGATAACCGTAACGTTAATTGATAAATATGGTCCACGACGATTTACGAGTAGAGTGGATCCGACAGCGCGTATCTTACGGTTTCAATTTACCGGACTGTCCCAACAGTTTCGATGAACTTCTCAGCCGGGGAGAAGGAGAGGACGAACAGAAAATTATCCGCTATTTGAACGTTGTGTCCGATGAGGACTCGCCATCGTGTCTCCTGTTTTTCAAAACTATTAAAGAGGAAGAAATTGAAGTCGAGATTCCAGTCGGTAAGTTGGCAACAGTGCTGCCTCTGTTTGTGCAACTGTTGTAACCTGTTAGCATACATTAATTCACAAAGATAATATCACAAAAAGGAAATTCACATAAATTGACCTAACAGGTAATGTGTGGAAAAAATAGCAGGTTATTTGAAGAAGAACTTGCCATACCTTAAAGGTATTTTCATAATCTACAAAGACCCTTCATACCACCTGGATGTTACGTATAGAAAGACTGCTGGATTCGGTGCAAAGGATTTTCAACCTCCTGAGTTGCTTTCTGCGGATCTTGATCTTTTGAGATTAATTCATCTTGTTTGAAAAATCGATGTTTACCTATGAGACATGAAAGAATAGTAACACATAAGGGGCAAAGGTGTAGAAAATTAGTAAATTATAATTTTGTTAAGATTAAATCTGATTTACAACGTTTACAGACTCAGAAAGGAGCAAAGATGGAGAGGCTGCAGATCCTGACAAGACATCCTTGACCCAAAATGAAGCGGGGACAGATTCAGGCTCAGAGAATGTGAATGAACAAAGTCCCGACTATGTGAGATCAAACTTTGATAAGAAAAATTTTGAACTAATTGTTTTAAAATTGTAGCTGTGTTTACATTCATTTATTATTGTGGTAATCATTGAGAGAATTTAGATAATAACCATTTTAAGCCCTGACTGATTTTGTCTTTTTTAGAGGATGGAGGCTCAAGTAGTGTATCACATTGAACTTCATGTAGCAGTGAACAAATACCCGGAGAGATTTTTAAAATCCCCTGTCTTCTACTTTATCAGGAGTCAAAATGGTGAGATTAAAGAGTAGTAACCTTAAAATTAAGCATGTTTAGGTCTTTAATGCGTATAAAAAGGAATAATCAAGAAATTATTACTTGTGTTTTAAAAAGAGACCATTGTTGAACCACTGGACATGAATGAGGCTGGTGTCCTGATGCCAAGGCTGTTTGACATCGGCATGCTTTATGGACACCCCCTCCTTGTGCAGCAGAACAAACTTGCCCATGTAAGTAAGCCCATGTAAAAAAAAAATCCAAGCAACTGAAAACTACCAACCACTAAATTATACAGGATGAACTTTTTTTACTATGTCTCTTGTCAGGTAAAGATACCTTTGCTTACTGCCTACCAAATGAAGATGACTAGTGCTGGTTATCAAAGCGATTCAGAGTCTCAACAGGAGAAGACAGGTGAAGAAGGTGAAGAGGTTGAGGAGGAGAGTCCTGCAAAGTCAAGTGGACCACTAGTGGCCCGTGATGAGTTGCTCAACAGGACATATAAGTTTTTGGGAGTGATAAATACAACTTTCCAACAACTTCAAATTCAAGGTTTGTTATATTGAATATGACAAAGGCATCTTGTGTTTTATTTCAGGAATGTGTCGGTATTAGACTTTACAAAAACAAATAAACACTGTATATCTTTTTGTGGCAGATGAGATTACTCTGCGGATCCCTGAGATAGATCTGGAACCAGGGGTGGACGTACTGCTTTCAAATCCAGAGATAGTAGAGAAGCTGGAGCAGTGTGTGATGAACTGGCAGACTCAGATTACCATTGTAATTGAGGAACAACTAAGCAAAAAGCCACAGGTTTGTGACCCTCTCAATATTTTTAGTTTGGTGGTATCATAATAAAATAACTTAAACTTCAGCTGAAGAAAGGTGAAGCCTAACATTTACATATATTGTTGCTTATTGAGTGTCTAAAATTTTATTGCTGTGGACTGAAATATCACCAGAAAATTTAAAGCTCTGACATCTCAAATTAAATTTTCTGACCAGTGTGAATCAAATTCTTCCAGACACCCAGCCCTTTGGCTGAGATAGTTTTTTGGCAGGAGCGTGGATCCATCCTGAGTGATCTGAGTGAGCAGCTTAAAGAGCCCATGGTGAAGAAGATCTTGGAGGTGATGACCAAAGCAGATGCAGGCATTCTACAGACCCTGGACGGAACACTTACTGAACTGAACAAATACCGCGTGGAGTCAAATGATAATTTACGCTTCCTCAGCACACTGGAAAGACACTTTTTGGTAAACTTTTTTTGTAGATGCATTTTGCTTTCTATTCTGTACATTGGCGTATTCTTTTCATGATGAAAATTGTAACTATCAAGAGCTTGTAGTTCAAAAAATATCTGTCAAAAATATTTTATTGAGATATTGACTAAACATGTTTTCTGATATCCTCCCTTCACTTATCAAGCTACCATTGTCTGTTGTAGAATCTGGCAACTGGAGCAAATTTTGATGTGATGCTGGAGACAATCCCCCCCCTGATGAACAGTCTGCAAATAGTCTGGATCATCTCCTTATACTACAATACTGATGAGCGAATGGTGCCATTAATGGAGCGTATTGCCTGGCAGCTGTGTGAACGTGTGGATCAAGTCATTGATGTCCACACACTATTCAAGTATGTGTGGATACTTTTAAATTTTACACTGGAGGTTTAGATTTTAGATAAAAGTGAACTAGAATCCTTTATTGAAATAGGTTGCTTTATGGTTTCAATACAAAAAAATATGTTGTGCCTTTGACAGAGATAAAAGGGAAGTAGCCAGATCCAAGGTACATGATGCTAAGCATGTTCTGGACCAGTGGAAGCTGTCCTACTTCGAGATGCGTGCTGAAATTGAAAAATCAGGCAGGGATCGCCACTGGGAATTCGACCGCAAGAGACTGTTTGAGAGGACTGATTACATGGCTTCTGTCTGCCAGGACTTGCACAATGTTTTACAGGTCAGTGTTCATATATTTGATAAATTATGACGTGTCACTCAGTAACTTAACATGTGAGCATATAGCAACCCTGTATGAAAAGAGTTCCCTCTGATTTGTGTGGTGCAGATTTTGGAGGAATTCCATAACATCTTCGGTCCAGAGCTAAAAAGTGTGACTGGTGACCCAAAACGCATTGATGAAGTGCTGTCCAGAGTGGATAATCTGGTTGTGCCTATTGAGGAAGTCCGTTTCAATCCTTTCAATATCTGTAAGATAAGCAGTTGGAAAACGATCATGCAAGACTTAGACACTACGGTTCAGGTGAGTTTAGGGGCGACATAATCAAAAAAAAAAGCATGATGACCGTTAAAACTGCAAAATGTTTTTTGTGTTGTATCCTAGTTTTCACTTTCACTTTTTACATGTATTTGCTCAGGCTATTGAGGGGGAGGCTATCAGCTTCATTGATCATTCTTTAAAGACACTGCGCTCCTCAGCTGCTGGGTTTGACATGCTCCTTAAATTCAAACACATCCGCTCCAGAGAGGCCATCAACAACCATTTGATGAAAAAGTTTAATGACGTCCTGATTCAATACTGCAAAGAGGTACTTTTATGCAAAATCAAGAAAAAGTGTGAGTTGATATTTTTCTCTGATGAGTAATTTTTAAATTACTGTCAAGTTATGAGATAAAATCAGTTCAACACAACTTTAGTTACAGATTACTGAGTCCATGCATGTGTTTTGCATTGTAATCTGTATTGTACTGTAAGCAAGGATACAAACCTAATTGGCTTGCAATATTACACTATACTACAGTTAATTACATTTAGTAATTAACTTAGATACTTATTCCATAACACCTTTTGTGAATTAAGGTTCAGGTTACTAATCCATAAAAAACCTGGAAGTTATGTGCACACAGCTTCATCATTCAACACTTGTTAAAAAAAAAACAACAACAACTGAACAGTGTTTCATGTTGTGTTGCTGAACCAGTTTATTGCTAAGGTTTTAAATAGGATGAATGTTGTCTGCCACAAGCACTTTTTTAGAACGCTGCAGACTTTTTTTTCTTCGTCGTAGGTGGACAGTATAAGTGAAATCTTTGAGACACAGAAGGACAACCCGCCACTAAATAAGAATGAGCCCCCTGTAGCAGGAGCCATCAGGTGGTCCCGATTTCTTTTTCACCGCATCAAATACACTATTCTTCCTTTCCTGGAAGAGCCGGAAATGCTGGGGAGTGAACAGACAAAAGCAGTGAGTTTTTCCTTTGTTGAACAGCTGTACAGGTCTATCAAGAAGCCAAAATGTTATTGAAACCCTCAATGTGACTTCTGTTGCATTCTGCTTAGGCCAAGGACAAGTACAAAGAAGTTGCAGTGCGGATAAAGGAATATGAGTCAAAGAAATTTGAGCAGTGGAGCGCTGAGACAGAGGTCAGCTTGCCACTGCTAATGAAGAAACCCTTATTGGTTATGAGTACAAGTGAAAACCAAATCCAGGCAGAAAAGGTATGTATCTCTCTTTTTAATTACACCTGTTAATCAGTATTTTAAGAAAGCATGGATGAATTAATATTGGTATTTGCTTTAAATTTTGTCATTTTGAGGATGTCCCACAGACTGAAGGCAGCCAGCAGAGGGGAGTGCGATACACTGTGAACTTTTCTCATGAGATAAAGGAGGTCATTTCTGAGACAAAAAACCTTGTATCACTGGGCTACACTGTGCCTATTCTAGCTCAAACTGTTGTTCTACAGGAGCACAAAATCATCAAGTAATGAAACTTAAAATTAGCTAAATACAGAGTATATACCAAACCACAAAAAAGGCAGAGTGATTGATTTGGCCTTGTTTTTCAGGTATTTGAATGACCTGCACAACCTTGTCAACTGCTACCACACTGTAACGGGCAGCCTGAGTGAGGCAAAGTCCATTATGCTTTCTAAACAGATGGAGGAGGCCAGGAAAGTGATGCTTTTTGGATGCCAGAGACTTAACTGGAATTCTCTGGGTATGGTGCTTGTGATGTCAAAAATGTCTGTTTAATCTAATGAATGCACTTGTGGTCTGTTGAAATTAATATTGGTGGTATAATTGAAATTAGATGTCATTTCAATATGCATTTTGTTTTAGGTATCGGCAGCTTCATCAACTTAGGCACTAACACCATCTCTAAGTTTCAGTCAGTTGTCAATCAGATTCAGAAGAACGAGAGAGATATTGAATCCAAGTTGCAATCCATGGTGATGGCCAACTTACTGAAATTGCCAGTCACAGATAAATCGAACGACTTACCAGGTACGGCTAACAGCGTGAAATTTATTGGATATGGTGATTATACAAGATTTCAACCTAATGTTTTCTGACTTAATTGCATATTATTCAAGGCGTCAAGGAGTTCTGTGAACATATTGAGCGAGAGCGGGCCAAGACTGTGAACTTGCTGAGAAGGAAATATGCTGAAATAGGACCCCTTATCACTAAGACAGAACATTTGATCACAGAAACCAGCAGTGGAAAAGCCAAATGTATGGCAAATTACTACACGTACTGGGAACGCAAGGTGCTAGACTCACTTATAAAGATGGTCCTGAGGTAATTACATGATGTTATTGTTTTTTTTAAGTGACCTACTTTTTAGGCTTTTAAGGCAGAAGTATTCACTGTTTCTTTGAAATTCAGTACCATATCATTGCAACATCTCTCTCTTTCCCCTTTAGGAACATTCAGGCCTTCAACATGGCGCTGATGGGCAATAAAGCTCTTTTCCAAATTGATGTAATCCTGTCTGCTCCTAATATTGTGTTGCAGCCCCAAAGCAGTGAGATCTACTGGCTGATCATGCAGTGTATCAGAGACTGTGTAGAGAGCACCAAGGTGGAATCATCGTGATTCTCTTAAATTTCACTGCCATTAAAAAATTTTAGCAATCTGATACAGATGATTCAACCTGATTCTATTTTCATTTTTGTGTCTTAGCAATTTGTGCGTTGGATGCGTGGGACCTGTATTGAGTGCCCACCTCAACGGGTGAGTGAAGAGGAACTGGTGACGTTTACCTTCTGCAGTGATGTGTGGCAACATCCTCAAATAAATGAGGGCGCCATGACAGTGTCCCAGAACATCCAGCGGCTGCTACTGTCCATGGATCGCTACCTTAATCACTGGAAACGCTATCGCCAATTTTGGGAAAGGAACAAAACTATTGTCAATGAAAAGTTTGCTGCAAGAAAGCCGTCCTGTGTCATGTATGATGATAAGCTGCAGTTCCTTTCTCGTGTCAGTCAGGAGGTGAGACAGGAGCCTCTGTTTAAGGATGATCACATAATGCAGCTAAACCTGGAGCCTCTGGCTCAAGCAGTGCAGGAGACAGCTGCAGCCTGGATCAGTTCACTAGGTAGCTTGCTCAACAAGCCTGCCAAAGAGGATCTCTTCAACTTGAGAGATGAGCTCATGGTATTGAATCATAATACATTCTTTGTGTCTTATATTTTTGTTGTAAATATTCCTTGACTCTTATATGACATTTATCCTTATATTTTTTTATGCAACAGGAACTTTCTGATACGCTGAAACAAAGCCCTGACACTTTTGAAGACCTGAAGTCTGTCCTTAGTGCCATCTCAGACATCAGAGACATGTCACTAGATGTGGAGCTGAGATTCACTGATATCCAAGAAAGATACAGAACACTGGGCATGTACAAAATACAGGTACTGGTTGTTTAATAGGAAGTTGTTTTTCCTTGAAAGCATATTTTTAGATTGTGTCATTTGTTGAGCTCTTTGTTTTCTATTTTCTGTATGTAGGTTGAAGAAGAAGAACTGGAGCTGGTGGCCACAATTGGCCAGATGTGGAGTGACTTGTTCATTGAATCTAGACAAGTGGATAAAAGTTTAACAGATGTCAAAAAGTCATTTACTGTGGTACGTTCAGTTCATTTTAGGTCAGTATTTTATTTATCCTTCAAGGGGAAGTTTGATTTGCGGCAGTGGATAATAAACTACATAAACACACAATACAAACAAACATGGACAACAACAGTGGGCAACCAGGCATACAGGGAACAGCTCTGTCAGTTGATATAGACAACGATCAAGCAAACACAACACAAGTGGCTTAAACTGAAAATGAAAAAGATTGTGGTTTTATCTACATTTTCAATTCTCCTGTTCTCCCTTTCTAAAGATTACAAAAGAGAAAACTGAAGAGTTCAAGCAGGAGTTGTCTATCTTTTCTGAAAGCTTTAATATGCATGGTCCTGGAGCTGTGGGAGATGATTTGGAGAAAGGTAAGCCTCCCAGTGTACTTGAACCCTGCTTCTAGTTGTTATATTCAAAAAATGTTGAGTTCTGGTGTTAAATCTTGAAATATAGTGTAAGAACAAGTCTTTCCTTTTTGTTCTTGTAGGATTGACAATTTTGGCTACATATGAAGCAGACCTTGCCAAAGTAGTGGCAGGACGGCAGGAGCTAGCAAGTGCTGAGAAGCTGTTGAACCTACCAATCACTGTGTACCCAGAAGTTATCAGGATTCAGAAGGAAATGAAGGGCTTGAGACAGATATATGATGTCTATAAAGCTCAGAAGGTCAGATATGGCAGCTGTCAGTTAAAAAATAAAAATTGGAAATTGGAACAAATTATATGTAACTCTGGTTAGCATTACTTTTGGATTATTTCACGTGTATGTCCTTTACATCTCTCAGGATGCAAAGGCAGAATGGTCTCAGACCCTGTGGGTAGATTTAAACATCCAGCTGCTACAGGAGGGTGTTGAGGGTTTCATCAAAAGCTTAAGGAAGCTGCCCAAAGATGTGCGGGCATTGCCTGTTGCCTTCTTTCTGGAAGGACGCATGAAGGAGTTCAAGGAGTCTCTGCCGCTTCTGCTCGACCTGAAGAATGAGGCCCTCAGAGACAGGTCAGTCTGCAGATTAATGCTAGAACCTAACTGGATTAAATCTGACACCTGAATCAAAGCACAATTAATAGTGGTATAAAAGTATGAGTGAGAAATATTAAAAATATACAATGGCCTGGGTGTTAATATGTATGATGTCTTTTACAAGACTGATTGAAATAAAAAATAAATGAACGTTTCTTTATATTTTTGGTTGACAGACACTGGAAAGAACTGATGGAACGGACAGGCACTAGCTTTGAGATGAACCTTGACAGCTTCACTCTTGAAAACATGTTTGCTATGGAGCTGCACAAATATGCAAATGTCATAGGTGATATTGTGACCGCTGCTGTAAAGGAACTCGGTATCGAAAAGGTAAGCTTTCTTTTACGCAATTTACCTTGTTGGTAATCACTTCTCTCAGTTTAAGGTGAAAACATAAATACATACAAAACATATACTCATATATGTGTGTTTGTGCTTCCAGGGAGTGAAGGAGGTGGTGGAGACATGGGAAAACATGAAGTTCAGTGTTCTCCCCTATTTCAAAGGCACCCAGGAACGTGGCTCTGTTTTGGGTGCAGTGGATGAGATCCTCCTGAATGTGGACAATGATGCCATGAATTTGCAGAGCATGGCAGGCAGCCGTTTTGTTGGACCTTTTCTCGGTCCCATACAGCGGTGGGAACAAGACCTATCACTTATCAGTGAGACCATAGAGGTCTGTTGAAGCAGCAAGATCTTCCATCTCTCAGGCTCATACATAATATCCTGACTGAAGAAAATATGTCTTACACAGGTATGGTTGCTGGTACAACGAAAATGGATGTACCTGGAAAGCATTTTCATCGGAGGAGACATTCGCTCACAGTTACCAGAGGAAGCCAAAAAGTTTGATAACATTGACAAAAAGTTTAAAGATGTGAGTGTTGCTGTAATATTAACCTATAAAAAAACCTGTAACTGAGGTTTTAATGTAATATTGCTTTCTTCCTTTTTTATGTAGATAATGAGTGACACAGTGAAGGGCCCAAACATCAAGCAGTGTTGCCTCGTTCCCAACCGGCTAACAGACCTGCAGGCCCTAAGTGATGGTCTAGAAAGGTGCCAGAAGAGTCTTAACGACTACCTGGACTCCAAGCGGAACGCATTTCCACGCTTCTTTTTCATTTCTGATGATGAGCTGCTCAGCATTCTGGGGAGTAGTGACCCTGCCTGTGTCCAGGAGCACATGATTAAGGTATCAGGGATGAGAACAATCACTGCTTTTCATATGTATGAAACATTTTTCTAGATCTTTTTCTTTTTCTTTGGTCCTCAAGATGTATGACAACATAGCATCTCTGAGGTTTGACATGGAAAGCGATGGGGAGACAGTGGCTGGAGCAATGGTGTCAGCTGAGGGTGAAGTGATGGAGCTGAAGAAGCCTGTCCCTGTGGAGGGCAGGGTGGAGGAATGGATGACAGGAGTACTACTGGAAATGAGGAAGACTAATAGACTCATCACCAAGGAAGCAATCTTTCGCTACTGTGAGGACAGAAGCAGGTATGTGACACTGCATGTTAGTGAGATACTTTGCCTGTGTCCATGTGTGCAAACAAACCACAGTAAACTTGTCGTTCTCATGTCTTTCAGGGTGGATTGGATGTTGCTGTACCAGGGCATGGTGGTGCTGGCTGCAAATCAAGTGTGGTGGACCTGGGAGGTAGAAGATGTCTTTAAAAATGTAAAGAAAGGAGAGAAGCATGCACTGAAGAACTTTGCTAAGAAAATGCACCAGCAGATTGATGAGCTGGTAACGCGCATTACACAACCTATGAAAAAAAATGACAGACGAAAGATAAACACTGTGCTAATCATCGATGTCCATGCAAGAGACATTGTAGACAGCTTTGTATTAAACAGGTAAATTTTAATTTTACCAATTTCAATTTATTTTCTTTCACAAATAAAAAAAAAATTAAAAATTAAATGCTCTTTCTAGCATAATGGACGTTCGTGAGTTTGAGTGGGAAAGCCAGCTGAGATTCTACTGGGTCCGGGAACATGACGACCTGTTTGTGCGTCAGTGCAGTGCTTCGTTCTCCTACGGCTATGAATACATGGGGTTGAATGGTCGGTTGGTGATTACACCTCTGACAGACCGCATCTACCTCACCATCACGCAGGTCTGAGAGTCTTAACACATTTATATCAAACAAACAAACTTATAAAACACCAAAGCAGATTAATAATGTCTGACACTGTCAGCTTGTTTTGAAAGCAGGATGACTCTATGTGGGTGTGTATTTGTAATGCAGGCCCTCTCCATGTTCCTGGGTGGAGCTCCTGCTGGACCGGCTGGTACAGGAAAGACAGAGTCCACCAAAGATCTGGCCAAAGCTTTAGGCCTGCTCTGTGTCGTTACAAACTGTGGTGAGGGCATGGACTATATGGTGAGAAGCATACACTTGAAAATTCATCAGTTACTGAAAAATATCTAAGTACCATAAACCTGGTTTGTGATGTTTTCCTGAAAGACGGCATCAATTCTTTATATTAAATTCACATTTAAGAATTCACTGTGTGTTTTGGCCGAAATGACAAATAAATACTCAAGTTCACACGTGCTGAAAAATACAACTTAAATACATTTTACTGTGTACAAACTGTTTTTTGCTGCCACTGTCCCCACTGGCATCAGTCTTAAAAATGATGGCCAAAGTTTTAATAATCATTTGCATGTTTTTCTTTGGTTTTTTTTTTTCAATTTGTTGTTGTTTTTTCATTTCTTACTAGCTTTTTCCTTGATGTCATTTCCTCTTTTGTACGCAGGCCGTGGGCAAGATCCTCTCTGGCCTTGCCCAGTGTGGAGCCTGGGGATGCTTTGATGAGTTCAATCGTATTGATGCCTCTGTGTTGTCAGTTATCTCCTCCCAAATCCAGACTATTCGCAATGCTCTCATTCTACACCTTGAAAGATTTCAGGTATGTTGTATGAATAGCTATGCAGAACCAGTAATGATTAGATTGAGTAGAATTCTAGTTTTCATATGAAGTCAAGGATATTTAACAATGACTGACAATCATATCGCTCTAGATCATTTAGGTGGATGGCTTTAGCAAGCTATTATTTTTTGTAGAGTTGCTGACTTTAAACCCATCTTCTTCTAATTATCCACATCAGTTTGAAGGACAAGAGATTAGCCTGGACGCTCGCATGGGCATTTTTATCACCATGAACCCTGGTTATGCGGGACGCACAGAGCTGCCAGAGTCAGTTAAAGCCCTCTTCAGACCAGTTGTGGTTATTGTGCCTGACCTACAGCAGATTTGTGAGATCATGCTCTTTTCTGAGGGCTTCCTAATGGCCAAGGTGAGAGATGCACACACAGAACACAAAATCTGCAATATTTATTTTAGTGTTCTGAGCTCATTTAGAAATACAGTTACTTAAAAAATTATAAACTTGTAAACATTTACCATTTAGCTATACATGTTCATTCTTCATTTAGGATTTTTTCTCTTTACTTTTACTTTATTAAGGTGCTGGCGAAGAAGATGACAGTACTGTATAAACTGGCTCGTGAGCAGCTATCCAAGCAGTCTCATTATGACTTCGGCTTGCGGGCTTTGAAGTCTGTCCTAGTGATGGCAGGAGAGCTGAAAAGAGGCTCACCAGACCTCAATGAGGTAGAGACCAGAGAACGCTTTTCATGTTTCATTTTTGAATGTTTAGCTTTTTGTTTTGATTCAGTGAAACAGAAGAGTTACTTCTTTGTGATCTTTCAGGTATGGACTGAAGCTTGATTGATTGGGAGAAGTTGTGAAATTATCTAGATTGCCCAGAGGAAAATTTAGATGAGATCTTATAAAAAAAAATACTGAGACTCTGTTAAAATGGAATCCTGAAAAAACAAATGTTGCAGATGCCACAGAGAATATTTAAAAGAAACATAATCATAATACTTAATTATAGATTTCACTGCACTCTGTTAGTTTGTTGAAGTCAGTGCTGTAGTCTGTCTTAAAAACTGTATATAGTTAAGTTATGTCCCCTCAGTCCCAAGTTAAAAAATATAATGCATGTGTGGAAACATTCCTCAAAGTTGTTTTTTAAAGTGCAGATTTAAGAGATATCAAATCGAAACTTACTTAGATCTCAAAAAGATCTTAAATTATTCTTGGATAGATGATATATTTAGTCTTATATTTCTGTATTTGATCGAGTTGATATGACAGATTTTAATCATGAGAATATGTTATACTTTGATGCCTGTGAACATTTCATTCCTGATCTTTTTGCATTATGTTATGCTTTGCAGTCTTATGTCATTTAATTGCTGTTTTCTGGCCTTTCTGTCCACAGGATGTGGTGCTGATGCGAGCTCTCAGGGACATGAACCTGCCAAAGTTTGTGTTTGAGGATGTTCCTCTGTTCCTCGGACTGATCTCAGACCTGTTCCCTGGGCTTGACTGCCCTCGTGTTCGCTATCCTAACTTCAATGATGCTGTGGAACAGATCCTCGAAGAGCACAAATACATCATGCTGCCTAACCAGGTGAAACATCTGGGTTTCCATTTGATTACTTGAGATTTGAGTGTTTACATGTTTTTCAGCATGTTCTTTTTGTTGTCTGTGGCTTTAGGTGGATAAAGTGGTGCAGATGTATGAGACGATGATGACCAGACACACTACTATGATTGTGGGTCCAACAGGTGGAGGGAAATCGGTTGTGATCAGCACATTGTGCCAAGCTCAGACCAGGTTAGTAGGTTTACATTACCTAGGTTAACACCAACCTCCTGATCTTTTGTGTGGACAGTTGTAACCTTTATTCTGTCTCATCATCAGATTGGGATTACAAACCAAGATGTATCCCCTCAACCCGAAAGCTATGAGTGTCATTGAACTTTATGGAATTCTTGACCCTGACACTCGAGACTGGACTGACGGGATCTTATCCAACATTTTCCGTGACATCAACAAGCCTACTGACAAAAAGGAGCGGAGGTTATAAAAAAATTTTAAAACTATTGTAGACATTCAATTGCTTGATAGTTGATTAAGATGAGCTGTATGTCAGTATGTCTTTTAATCATTTATTCATACTTTTATAAGAAGATGATAGATTTGTATGGCACAAAGATGTGAACTTTGACTCACAGGTACATCCTGTTTGATGGGGATGTGGATGCTCTGTGGGTTGAGAATATGAACTCAGTGATGGATGACAACAAGCTCCTCACTTTAGCCAATGGAGAACGGATCCGTTTACAGAGTCACTGTGCTCTGCTGTTTGAGGTTTGTCTGAATTTCAAGATTGCTGTGGGCAGAACATCTCTACCTATACATTTCTGAAAAGCAGGTTTTATAACTTCACCATTACAGGTTGGAGATCTTCAGTATGCATCTCCTGCCACTGTTTCTCGCTGTGGGATGGTTTTTGTTGATCCCAAAAACCTGCGATACGCCCCATACTGGCAGAGATGGGTGACCGACAGGCCTGAGAGGGTATGAGAGAAAATGTAAACGATATGCTGATTGTACTTGCTCATAATTTGGTAAAATTTCAACATTTTTTTCATTTTCTATTTTTTCCCAGGAACAGGAAGTGCTGAACAAACTGTTTGATAAATATGTGCACAGCTCTATTGACATGATCGTGGATGGTATTGTTGATGGCAAACAGGGCCAGAGACTAAAGACTGTTGTGCCACAGACAGATCTGAACATGGTAGGTTAACCCCATCCATATCCAATATACTCCAGTGCCAGCATTGTAATATATATAGTATGCAACAAGACTTGAATGACATTTATCAAAATCGCACAACAAGATTCAATCATGCTTTTGCTGTGTTTAGGTGACTCAGCTGTGCTTAACACTGGATGCACTGCTTGAGAGCGAGAACAGCAGCGCTGAAGTCCTTGAGTGTTACTTCCTGGAAGCTCTGTACTGCTCTCTAGGGGCCACGCTGCTGGAGAGTGACAGGACCAAGTTTGATGACTTCATCAAAAAGCTCTCCTGCTTAACCACAGTGCATGATGAGAAAGCTCTAGCTGGACCTGGTGAAATCCCAGGTATGAAGCAAGAATGCTCAAGATATTGCATTTTTAATAACCCCTTTAGGTACAAATTTAACGCTTAGTATTGTATACCAAAGAAACATTTATTGCAAAAACTTTAAATCAGTAATATCAATAATTAAATTATTATCCAATTTTTAAAACAAACATGCCTTGACTTTTAAGCTACTTTATTCTCCACTTAAATGGAGGTGGAGGTATGGAGATGAATTTTATCATGTCACTTTTCTAACTTACCAGTGATAACAAAATGTCTGCATCCAAACAGGGTACCTCCCAACTTTGTATGATTTCCATTTTGATGGAACACAGCAGAAGTGGGTTCCCTGGAGTTCCCTGGTCACAAAATACATCCACAACCCTGAAATGAAGTTTGCTGATATTCTAGGTAAAAAGTCTATCTGAGAGCTGTAAAGTGCGACAATTCAAAAGACCCTATGTATACACACTGTGTGGATTTAAACATTATGGTCCTTTCACGGTCCGGTCCTTTTCCACTCTGAATACATCATCCCCCTTCTTCACTTCAGTGCCAACTATCGACACCACTAGAGCCAGCTGGATCCTGGAACAGATGGTGAAGATAAAGAGGCCAGTGCTTTTGGTTGGAGAGTCTGGAACCTCCAAGACTGCCACCATTCATAACTTCCTGAAGAACCTCAACACAGACACAAGAGTAAGTTTACAATCTAACCATGTATGTATACATTTGTTATGTCACTGAAGTTTAAATGTCTATCTATCTGTTTCTAGATTACTCTGATCATCAACTTCTCATCCAGAACGACTTCAATGGATCTTCAGAGGAATCTGGAGGCCAATGTGGAGAAAAGGACCAAGGACACCTATGGGCCTACAATGGGGAAGAGACTGCTGGTCTTAATGGATGACATGAATATGCCAAAAGTACCTGCTACAGCTCTTAACCAAGTTTCTTATCTCCTTTACTGTGGTTAATGACAGCGCTTGTATGTTTGATGTTATTGTAATATCCTATTTGCTTGTCAAGGTGGATAATTATGGAACACAACAGCCTATCGCACTTCTGAAGCTGTTATTGGACCGAGGAGGCATATATGACAGAGGGAAGGAGCTTAACTACAAAATCCTGAAGGATCTTGGCTTCATTGCTGCCATGGGAAAAGCTGGTGGGGGGAGGAATGAGGTGGATCCCCGCTTTGTCTCACTCTTCAGTGTTTTCGGCATTCCCTTCCCTGCAGTGGAGTCCCTCCACCTCATCTATTCTTCCATTATCAAAGGCCACACCAGAGTTAGTGTCTCTTTTCCATATAGATAAATACATATCAGAATCCCAGTCATCACTCAGATTAAATAAACCCAGTCTAATATTTCAGCCATTTGAGGACGCCGTACAGAAGGTTTGTGATGAAGTCACCAACTGCACACTAGAACTGTACAACAACATCATCAAAGATCTGCCACCCACTCCCTCCAAGTTCCACTACATCTTCAACCTGAGGGATCTCTCAAGAGTCTACAATGGACTGACCCTCACCAAACCTGAAAGGTCTGATCATTCAAGATCATTCTAAAGACGTTTCACTGACATATCTATGTTTTTAAGTATCTTTGCTTTACCTGATTTCTCTCCTACAGTTTCTTGACGGTCACCCAGTTTGTGCGTGTCTGGAGAAATGAGTGCTTGAGAATTTTCCATGACAGACTCATTGATGAAACTGACAAAGTCTTGGTAATAATTTTTAATAATGACTTTAGGGATGAATACAACATGTGTAACATGTGTTCCTCCAACTCCAATTACAAATGTAGGCTCAAAAGCTGTTGTATCAGTTATCAGACGTACCCACTGTTTTCCTTGCCATCAGGTTCAAGGACACATAAAGAACCTGATTGAGGAGCATTTCAAGTCAGACTTGGAGACAGTAATGAGGGACCCCATTCTGTTTGGAGACTACAGAACAGCCCTCAGTGAAACTGAACAGAGAGTTTACGAGGACA
Source organism: Acanthurus leucopareius (assembly GCA_029814765.1). NCBI lineage: Eukaryota > Metazoa > Chordata > Actinopteri > Acanthuriformes > Acanthuridae > Acanthurus > Acanthurus leucopareius. Next base: position 10,619,860 of record JAQMCX010000048.1, on the reverse strand, counting down.
TTCAAGACTACGATGCTTCAAAAGCCCTGTTTCAGGTATTGTCACATTATTAAGTGCTTACCAATAAGAACTGCCCAGTTAGCTGGGCAAGTAACGTGTTCATTGTGTAGAAGTAAACTGAAAAACCATTATGTTTTTTCGATCATGCAGGAAATTCTTGAGGAATACAATGAGAACAAAACGAGGATGAACCTGGTACTGTTCGATGACGCTCTGGAACATCTGACCCGAGTGCACCGCATACTCCGCATTGATCGAGGCCATGCCCTGCTTGTCGGTGTGGGGGGCTCTGGCAAGCAGTCCCTCACCAGGCTGGCTGCCTTCACAGCTGGATGTGAGGTTGTGAAACTCAAAATCTATGAAGGGCAAATGATTCTTTGTGGCAAACATTTTCTTCTTCTTTATGCTTTCAGTTATTAGTTATTATTAAAAATCATAACTGCTTCAGTTACACTTGTGACAGGGTTAATAGACTTTCCATGATCCAAGATTTCTAGAATGTTGATATCTACTGCAACAAGAACATCGCATCTTAGTTTTTAGTATTTAAGTATTTAATATTAGTATTTGATATTAGTATTTAATTCATCCCAACCAAAACATCGGAGGAAGAAGTTTTAGAATAAAGAAACAGGTGACATTGTCTTTCAATGTGGAAACAACAAAAAGCTGTTATGAGCTGTTACTTAGTGGTATTTTTGCAAATGAATCTTAAGCATGTGGTAATCTGCTTTCCCCAGGTGTTTGAGATAACACTAAGCAGAGGATACGGTGAGTCAAACTTCCGTGATGACCTGAAAACACTGTACTTGAAGCTTGGCATAGAAAATAAGAAGACAGTGTTCCTCTTTACTGATGCCCATGTTGCTGAAGAAGGCTTCTTGGAACTCATCAACAACATGCTCACCTCAGGTTAGTTATCATTCTTATCTCCTGGCCTTCATTATATTTATATGTCTAAAGGTTATTCTGAGTGTACTCTCTGTTTGTAGGAATTGTCCCTGCATTATTCCCTGATGATGAGAGGGAGTCAGTTCTCAACCAGCTTCGGGATGAGGCTCTTAAGAATGGAGCAGGTCCTTCCAAAGAAAGTGTGTGGCAGTACTTTGTCAAAAAGAGTGCCAACAATCTACACATTGTTTTAGGCATGTCTCCAGTTGGAGACACTCTGAGGACACGCTGCAGGAACTTCCCAGGTGAAATACAGAATCAGGCTTCAGTTTTTTGAGTGTCATTTCTGTTCTTTTTTTTTCTAGTTGTGTGTTTTTTGCTTTTTTTTTCAGGTCTGATGAACGACACTGTGATAGACTGGTTCCTGCCATGGCCTCCACAGGCGTTACTTGCAGTTGCTCAGTCTTTCCTTGGTGTGTAATTGGGTGCAATTCAATCTTTTTTAAATTGATCTATAATGGAACATTTTGTTTTCAGAGAGCCATTTAAATGATTTCTTTACCCTCACTGTGATGAGACTTGCAGCCAAAATATTCTCCATAAATTTAGAGATTTTCCTTTCAAAGACTTCACTATTTTGTTTCCCTACAGGTGAAAATCCAATGATTCCTGAGACACACTCTGCAGCAGTGATAGATCATGTCTGCATGGTCCACAGCTCTGTGGGTGACTACAGCAAGCTCTTCCTGCAGAAACTCAGGCGGTGTAACTATGTTACTCCAAAGAACTACTTAGACTTCATTAACACTTACTCTAGCCTCTTAGAGGAAAAGGACCAATATATCCTGGGTGAGAAAATGGAACGTTATTTTAAATTCTGTGTGTCTGTTGAAAAAATTTGACTGGTGCTACATGACTACAGTGCATTTGGATGTTTGGGATGATTTAAGCGACTCTAGGTTGAAAATGTGTTTTCTACTGTTCCAGCTCAGTGCAAACGTCTAGAGGGAGGCTTGGATAAACTAAGCGAGGCTAGTGAGCAGCTGGCTGAGCTGAATGTTAAGCTAGCAGAGCAGAAGGTTGTCCTTGCTGAAAAGTCTACAGCCTGTGAGGCCTTGCTGGATGAGATCACCACTAACACGGTTGTAGGTCAGTGAGTACCCACATCTCTTGAGTTAAAGGATTATAGTAATAACATTGTTCTCTGTTCTTTGCACCACTGTTACAAACCACTTGTCAATACGTTTTTTTGTAGCTGAGGAGAAAAAGACTTTGGCAGAAGACAAAGCCAAAGAGATTGAAGTACAGAACAAAGTGATAGCTGTTGAGAAGAAAGAGGCTGAAAGTTCCCTGGCTGAGGCTCTGCCAGCATTAGAAGCAGCCCGGCATGCTCTGCAAGACCTGGAAAAATCAGATGTCACAGAGATCCGGTAAACTCTCCCATTTATTCCAAGCATCATTTTGCCTCTAAATCAGTAAGATATGTGGCTAAAGTCATTTTCGTTTCGACCTCATGTCCGTCCCATTATAGTACTATTATGTTATATAATGTTTTCATTCTGTTTCTGAAAATCTTGCAAAGATAGCCAAATTCATCAGCATGAATAATCAGGTAAACACTGATGCCTGTAATGTAGACTCCAGTACCAAACCTCTATGAAGAAAACACCTGATAAATTTGCTTCAAACTCTATTGGGGTTTATTAATAATCTCAAATATTTGAATGAGCACCAAGCATTGGTGCAAAACCAGAACTTAACATTGCTGACCAAAAAGCACATTTATACCATCTGTTCATCTGCCCTCTCCCTTTTTCTAATGGTCCATTGTGCAGATCCTTTGCCAAGCCGCCCAAACAGGTGCAGGTGGTTTGTGAGTGCATACTTGTGCTGCGGGGCTATAAGGAGATCAGCTGGCAGTCAGCCAAGGGGATGATGTCTGAGGCCAACTTCCTGCGCTCCCTGATGGAGATGGACTGTGATTCCATAAATAACAGCCAGGTCAGGACTGTCAAAGGTAAGTTAGCTTGATGATACATGAAAATAAAAAGTCAGTGCCCTTTATGTATAATAGTTGTATTTGCATTTTTCAAATATGCCACTTTAGTTGTTGTTCTTTACCATTTGCCCTGGCTAGGCTTCCTAAAGAACCTCCAGACGAGCTTTGAGGAGATGCAAGCCATCAGCAAGGCCGGCTCAGGAATGCTCAAGTTTGTCGAGGCCATCATGGGTTACTGTGAAGTCGCCAGAGAGATTAAACCAAAAAGAGACAAGGTAATTCAAGGATTGTAGCTGTTTCTACATGATCCTCTGTAAGAAGAAACACAGATTTAATTGCCATACTTCCAATATCTTCTCAGGTGGCTCGCCTAGAGAAGAACTTCTTTCAGAGTAAGCGGGAGCTTGAGAGCATTCAGAGTGAGCTTAACGACATCCAGAAAGAGTTGCAGGCTCTTGGAGAGAAGTACCAAGCTGCTATCGAGGAGAAACAGCTGCTACAAGAGGAGGCTGAGCTCATGGAGAAGAGGCTGATAGCTGCAGACAAGCTAATCTCTGGCTTGAGCTCTGAGAATGAACGGTAAGGCTGTAAAAGAACAACAGCGGTCATAACTCATACAACCATTAACCTGAACAACCCTGCTAATATTTGCTTATTTGATGTTTTGGGATCTCTTTATCTTCATGCCTTCGTGTCTCCGTATGTTTCTCTTTACATCTCTGTCTTTTCACCATCCCCTTTCAGGTGGACACAAGACTTGGAGGAGTTGAAGCAACGGCGTGTGCGTCTCCTGGGTGACTGTCTGATCTCTGCTGCTTTTCTTAGCTACGAAGGGGCCTTCAGCTGGGACTTCAGGAATGAAATGGTATACCAAATGTGGGTAAACAATGTGCAGGAGAGATCCATCCCCATGAGCCAGCCTTTCAGACTAGAAAACCTTCTGACTGATGAAGTAGAAATCAGCAGGTGAGAAAGAGTGTGTGGCTACAACAGATTTTGAAACTCGATAAACATGAGAAGATGATATACATTACGATTTTTTTCTTTAAAATTTATATGAATTAGGAGTTGTGGTAGCAAGCCTTGTTGCAAATATTTGTATTTGTGTTTTTTTGGGTTGCACTCAACTCTGTGGGGCTAACTGTGTGCTAAATGAACCCCGTGTGACAGATGGGGCTCAGAGGGTTTGCCTCCAGATGAGCTGTCAGTGCAGAATGGAATCCTCACAACCAGAGGTAGCCGATTTCCCATGTGTATTGACCCTCAGCAGCAGGCCCTCAACTGGATAAAGAAGAAGGAGGAAAACAATAACCTGAAGGTACAAAAGGTCTCATACTTGAAGAAGTTATGTATTGTTACTGCTCACAAGTGCCAGAATGAGAGCTTTAAGTAGCTTCCTGCTGCTGACAGGCCCAGGATCAGCTCTTTGTAGAGCATCATGACGTGTTGTCCTGACAGTGTGCACGTCATTATTTTCTGCAGATCTCATCTTTTAATGATCCAGACTTTCTGAAGCAGCTAGAAATGGCCATCAAGTATGGCTTCCCATTCCTTTTCCAAGATGTGGATGAATACATTGACCCTGTAATAGACAATGTCCTAGAGAAGAATGTAAAAGGAGCAGAGGGCAGACAGGTCATCATGCTGGGTGACAAGGAGGTTGACTTTGATCCCAACTTTAAACTGTACCTCAACACCAAACTGGGTAATCCCAAATATTCCCCATCGGTGTTTGGAAAAGCCATGGTCATTAACTATACTGGTAAGATCCATTAGCATGGCAGCTATATTGTTTGTCTGTAGCATTTGTGCACCATGCACTAGATGCTTCACTTGTCTGTGTGTGTCTGTTTATTGTGTCTATGTTATGTGTAGTGACCCTAAAGGGTTTAGAGGACCAGCTATTGAGTGTTATCATGGGCTTTGAGAAGAAGGAGCTTGAGGAGCAGCGTGAGAGTTTAATCCAAGAGACGAGCAACAATAAGAAGCTGCTGAAGAACCTTGGGGACTCCCTCCTCAGAGAGCTGGCTACATCCACAGGCAACATGTTAGATAACACAGAGCTGGTTTACACACTGGAGGAAACAAAGTCAAAAGCTAGTGAGGTCAGTTTGGCTGCTGTGGGGAAGAAAAAATAGAAGAAAAGAAATGTTGCTGGTATAATTAGTCCTAGTTTATTCATTATTCTTTTTGTGATCAACAGGTATTTGAGAAACTAAAGTTGGCTGAGAAGACATCCACAGACATTGATAAACTCAGAGACGGCTACCGACCTGCTGCCAAGCGTGGCGCTATCCTCTTCTTCGTACTGACAGAAATGGCTCTGGTGAACAGCATGTACCAGTACTCTTTGGCCTCCTACCTGGAAGTGTTTGACTTTTCACTGCGCAAATCTCTGCCTGACTCTGTCCTGCCCCAAAGACTGAAGAACATCATGAACACGCTGACATACAGTGTTTATAACTATGGCTGCACAGGTAAAATGATAGACTCAACAATAGAACTGATAGGAAAATGATACTTTCTTAAGATAAAGCACAATGTTTACGATGGCTTTGTAGATTTTATAACCTGAACTGACTTCACATCTTCAGGTCTGTTTGAGAGACACAAGCTGCTTTTTTCCTTTAACATGACCATCAAGATTGAACAGGCAGAAGGGAGGTCACCTCAGGATGAGCTAGAGTTCTTTATCAAGGGTGAGATATCCACAGAATAGGAACTCCTCTAAAATATTTGAGTCAATCACAGTTATCACAAATGCTCCAAAAATGTATATCCACACAATATTTAAGCCAATTTATTTTTCCCACCTCATGTGTAAAGGGAATCTGTCTCTGGAAAAGAGCAAGCGCAAAAAGCCTTGTGACTGGCTTCCAAACCAGGGCTGGGAGGACATAGTGAAACTCGCAGAGCTCTTTCCTGAGCAGTTTGGATCTCTGCCTGATGATGTGGAGAAAAATGCCAGTGACTGGAAGTCTGTAAGTGACCACATTGACAGGAATCATCAATGGTATTTTACTTAATTGATTGAGAGGTTATGCCTCACTCTTTTTCTCCTCAGTGGTATGACCTAGATGCACCAGAACAGGTTCCATTCCCCATGAATTATGAGGAGAACCTGTCACCCTTTCAGAAGCTGCTGCTGTTACGCTGCTTCCGTGTTGACAGAGTCTACAGAGCTGTGACTGACTATGTCACTATCACCATGGGAGAGAAGTGAGACTGTGTTTATCATAAAATGAAGTTAAAGACATACTGTATGTGCTTGTAAATCTGTATACACTTCATGTATGTATAGAAACTAGTGAGGTGCAGGTTGAATCGACTGATCATAAATTTTAACAGTTTGAAGGGGTTATATTATTTATACAGTGAAATCAAGCCCTGAGTTACCATGTGTTTTTTTTGTGTATTTTTGCTCAGATATGTTCAGCCCCCTGTGATCAACTTTGATGCAATATATGAGCAGAGCACTCCTTCCTCCCCTATTGTCTTCATCCTGAGCCCTGGTTCTGATCCAGGCAGTGATCTAATGAAACTGGCAGACAGGTCAGGTTTTGGAGGCAACAAGTTCAAGTTCCTTGCTATGGGCCAAGGCCAAGAGAAGGTACTTAAGACTTTTTTCTTATCACAATTATAAAGCTCTAAGTGTATTAAAGTCAAATGAGTACAAGGATCAATAAGAGGTCACAATATTTAACCATAGAAAGAAGAAGTAGAGGGTAATTATTTCTGTACCTGTGATGCAGGTGGCACTGCAGTTGCTGGAGAAGGCGGTGTCTCGTGGTCATTGGTTGATGCTACAGAACTGCCACCTGCTGGTGAAGTGGCTTAAAGAACTTGAGAAGTCCTTAGAGAGAATCACCAAGCCCAAGCCTACCTTTCGCTTATGGATCACCACTAACCCCATAAAGGATTTCCCCATTGGCATTTTGCAAAAGTCGCTGAAGGTAAAACATATTCTCTCTCTGCTTTGTTTTATTTAATGTTTTTATTGATGACAGGATTGGCTTTCCAAGATCCAGTGGTGGGTATAAGGAAGAGTGATGAAGAAACTTAAAAAAAAAGAAAAGAAAAAGCTTTACATCTAAAAATGTGTTTATCGTACATATTATTTGATATTGCATGCAGGTGGTGACAGAGCCTCCTAACGGTCTCAAGCTAAACCTCAGAGCTACATACTCTAAAATCTCCCACGAGACCTTGGCTGCGTGCCCACACCCTGCCTTCCGCAGCCTGGTGTATGTGCTAGCTTTCTTCCATGCCGTGGTGCAAGAGAGACGAAAGTACGGCAAGATTGGCTGGAATGTCCCCTATGACTTCAATGAGTCTGACTTCTTGGTAAGTGGCGTGAGTGTTTAAAATATGTTGGAACAACTGATTTTAATTCATATTAAGTCTCCACATAAGTGATATACAACCTTTACTTTTCAGTGGTTTAAATAATGTACCTATTCTCTGCAGGTGTGTATGGAGATCCTGGACACCTACCTGACCAAAGCTCACAACCAAGGAGACAGCAATATTCCCTGGGGTAGTCTAAAATACCTGGTAGGAGAGGTAAGACTGAATTCTTAGTATTTTATGAAACTGCACATCTGTCATCTTACTACTGTAGCTATTGATGTACGTATATATACAACAGGTGATGTATGGTGGGCGAGCCATAGATAGTTTTGACCGCAGGATCCTGACTGTCTACATGGATGAGTACTTTGGAGACTTCCTCTTCTACACCTTCCGGCTCTTCCACTTCTTCAGTAACAAGGATGTAGATTACAAGATTCCTCCAGATGGGCCCAAGAAAACATATGTTGGTAAGTTGTTATGTTCATTACTTTACATTTTCTACTTCAGAAAAGTTTAATTTTCTGTCATCACTCACAGCTTTAGCCTGCTATGTGTTACAGACGAGATTGAGGCCCTGCCATTAGCAAACACACCAGAAGTCATGGGTCTTCATTCAAATGCAGAGATAGGATACTACACACAGGCAGCAAAGGACATGTGGACTCACCTCATAGACTTGCAGCCTCAAACAGGTATTGTTGACATCTTTCATGTCTCTTGCCCCTTAAATGAATCCCTGGAAGTAAATTTTAATTGTTTTCTCTGCGATCATGCTGACACATGCTTCTGCTTCAGGTGAATCTGGTGGAAGCATCAGTAGGGATGAATACATCAGCCAGGTGGCTCAGGATATTCAGAACAAGCTTCCCAAGTTATTTGACATGGACATTATTCGTAAAACTTTTGGCACAGACATTTCACCAACCTCAGTGGTGCTGCTTCAGGAGCTTGAACGCTTCAACAAACTAGTGGTCCGCATGCAGCGTTCTCTGGCTGAGCTTCAGAGGGTGAGAAGGAGGGGAAGGGGACAGCAGAATACACAGACAAGTGTCACATTTTTGTGCGTCACACATGGTTAGATTCATTTTAATTCTCTTGTTTTTCTTAGGCTTTAGCTGGTGAGGTGGGTATGAGCAGTGAGTTGGATGAGGTTGCTCGGGCCCTTTTTAATGGTCACATCCCTTCCATTTGGAAGAAGTTGGCACCCGACACTCTTAAGTCCCTTGGCAACTGGATGAGTCATTTCAAGAGACGTTATGAACAATATAGCCACTGGGTGAGGACGCTTTCACAGATACCTCTTATTATGTTATGCGTTATTTCTACATCATAGAATAGTTAACAAATGAGTTGAGAATATGTCTTTATATTTTTTGTCCACCAGGTGGATGAAGGAGAGCCAAAGGTTATGTGGCTTTCAGGACTACATATCCCAGAGTCCTACCTGACTGCCCTGGTCCAGGCTGCATGCAGGAAAAATGGCTGGCCTCTGGATCTTTCCACACTGTACACACAGGTTACCCAGTACCGCAGTGAGGATGAAGTCAGTGACAGACCTGGACAGGGTAATTAAATGACATCACAGTTTGCAGCATGATTGGTGGTGAGTTATGAAGTCTCATGGTATGTTTTTTCCCTGCAGGCTGCTTTGTGTCTGGTTTGTATCTGGAGGGAGCAGACTGGGACACGGAGAAAGGCTTCCTTGTGAAGAGTAAACCAAAAGTTTTGGTTGTTGAACTTCCAATTCTCAGAGTCATCCCCATAGAGTCACGTCGCCTCAGGTTACAGGTGTGGATCACAGGCTCTAAAGTCCTTCATGCATTGTAGTGCAGTTAAATATTTTTAAGTTTCCCTGACTACATGTTTTGTATTGCAGAATACGCTGCGGACACCTGTGTATACCACATCCTTGCGGAGGAATGCAATGGGCGTGGGGTTGGTGTTTGAGGCAGACCTGTTCACCACAGAGCACATCTCCCACTGGGTGCTCCAGGGAGTCTGTTTATGCCTCAACGCCGACTAGAGACAACATGCAGCCTCTCTGAACTGGTTAGATTTCATACATGCTGTTCTGACATGTTGCTTCATAACAATGGTGTCTGATGTTGGAATTTTTATTTCAGAAAAAACAAAATTCTGCAAATTGAAGGACATATTAAAGGAAAATAAATTAATTAGGATTAAATATTTTACATGATTTAAAAAATAAATTAATGGAGACACCTGAGAAAACTAGATGGCTTTTTTGACTTATTATTTACTTAATAGTTTCCTTATTCCTCCACTAGATGGCAGCACACATCAGCACTGGCCTTTTTACCCCTTGATAGTGGCACTACTGATTTCTCTTTCGTATTAAAGTGCCAGTAGGCTACAATGGGTCAGAATCTTTTAGGCTTAAAAGTCTGTTATTGTTTATCACTAAAAAAATGTTTTCAGTTAAATCATGTTAATTTATTTTAGTTCTTAAACATTGTGTCAGAATTCTGTCCATTCTCAAAAATGAACTGTAGATGCTGAATATTTCTGCTGAGGTTGTGAGGGAAATATAAGCTGCTGCATACAGTGGAAAATGTACCACTGACCAAAGGCTCCTAAAGTTTTCCACTTTAATCAAGTAGCTTTTCAGCTGCTCTCTGCGGTATAGGTTGCAGTGTGTGCTTTATTGTAACATTTAACAGATCTGGTGCAGCAGTGAGTAATCGAGGCTGCTGAGGTCAGCATGCCAAAGCAGGTGAAGCTTACTCTAAAAATCAGACAGCCTCGGGACGTCTGGCAGCTGGTGTGGCAGTGAGGTCACAGAAAAACACAGAAATAAAAACTGCAACAGTTTTGAGCCCTAACACGTGCTACATTCATCATGTAGCCTGAGTTGTGAGAGTGTAGCACATGTTGTCAGGGATGTACTGCTAAGACTTTACTATGACTAACCAAAGATTGACATCATCACAGGGAAAAAAAATACTAACTCAAAAATGTGTTGGATTTCATTAGACTACATTCTGACATGAGATCACTAACATGCTTCTTACTACTGTACTTTGTAGTTTTAAAAATCTGAATGGCTGAGGGTAAAGGTTGGACAGCCCCCTTCTCAGCTTTAAGGGGAATGACTATCATAAACAGTGAAGACTGGGACATTTTTACGACCAAACACAGGAGGGGAGGAATTGTGTTTCCCTGTTGAAAGGACAGAAAGACTGGTGTGTTGTTTAATGAACCTACACTTCTTTTAAGTGAGCAGACAATAGATAATAGAGCTCTTTCTGACTGGGAAAAGAAATTATAGAAACATGAGAGCATGAGCACAAGAAATGAAAAGAAAAAAAAATTCTCTCAATGGAACCAACCCCCCTCTTCCTCCTCAGAAGTTAAAATTATTTTCAGCTGCTTGTGACTGGAGCGATTTATATTAACCTTAAACTGCTCCAGTTCCTGCTTGGCACCGTTGCCTGTGCTGAGTGGCCTCGTAAAATGCCAAGGGTGCCCTCTGAAACAAAAAACCCTGACACATCATTTTCAACCCCTCCATAACCTCCAAAGTTTGCATTTGTTGTGATTGAGGACAGGTGGACTCACTCACTACCATTCAAATGCTTTTACCACGTTCTCCCTGTAGTACAGAGGGTGATAAGTGCCAGTCTGAATGCCCATCTGGAAGCGTCAAAGTGTTAACATCACCATCTCTCGTTAGATGAGAGCTTCATCAAAACTACAAAACTATACTAGCCAGGTTTTGAAGTGCTGCTTTCAGTCTGCAGCATCTTTAGCAGCTGGCAAAGCTTGAGGCTCGGCCCGTAGGGGCCTGAGAGGTGTATTCATCCCAACCACAGATATACATACATCTTTGGGCTACAGGTTTCGGTTGCAGTACCAGGTGTTTAGTTTGGAGCAGCACCGCAGCCCTGCGGTTTGCTGGCTGCTTAATCTGTAAACCTACATGTCCCGCATGCATTGACCGAGTGGGGTTACAGTAACCATAAGTATTCTCTCTCCACTGTGGGCACTGCTGGCTTTGAGAGAGGGGCTGCAAACCATAGCTGCTAAAGGCAGCTAAGAGACAGAGACAATGTTGGAGCATATAATGACGCTAACAATGCAGTGATGAATCTGACTTTATAAATATAACTTTTCAAATCCAAAGGAGCCTGGCCTTAGTCATAATGTGATTTATATTAATTTATGTTCAGCTTAAAACAGTTACTCATCACCGGCACAGCTCCAGTATATTCAGAGGAAGCGGCTCAGCCCGTAATTCATTTAGAACAAAACAGTGCGTAATGTGCCGTCGCCTTGAGCGCGCATTGTCCTGTGTGAGGGGTTGAGACGGGGCAGGGTAAAAAAAAAAAAAAAAGCCCCAGCAGGCTGTGCTTTTAAAAGACCCGAGGAGACTATAAAAGTGGTTTCATGCCCGCCGCAGCTCGATGTGCGCGCAGACAGACGGAGGTAAGCCGAGCAGATAGAAAACGGCGGACAACACACACTCAGACTCACACACACACACGTTAGTCAGTGTTTTCCTATGTCGGCTCTCTGTCACAGGTAGAGACTGACGAGAAGCGGGAGTTTATGGGGCGGTATTTTACTGTAATCAGCCAAGGAGTTTAACACAGGTCATTTCACAAATAAACGGGTTTAAGACATCGTTTTTTTTTGTAGACTTCAAAAGTGCATGTTTGCGACTGGAGTGAATAGGATGTGCGTCCTCTCCAGCAGACCCGGTGCTGTTTGACACTTTTCGTCCCCCCCCCCCCGAGCTGGATTCAATAAGTGGTCTGTTTTCTCACCGGGGGGAAGTTTGGTTCATTTAAACTTTTCTCGCCGTACTTTTCATGCCACGGGACATGGGACCGCGACAACGAGAGAGCGTGTCCGCACTCTGCAGAAGAAGTTTGCTTTGGACTGTGCTGCTTCTCTGGCTGACCACGTTTGTTGACGGGACCTGGAAGACGGGACTTTACAAAACCTACCCAGCCGGGGCGCAGCAAGCAGCAGCCTCTCACACCTCAATCTACCAGAAAAGGTAAGGAAAGCATCTACTTTGTACTCTTACAATACCTAGGCATGCTGAGCTTTATGTTAACCCCTGATTTTGCCTTGTTATATTGGCATAATAACATTTCTTCACTCCCAGGGATCTATTTTAAACCTCACAGCACTTCCCTTTTGTATCTTCTCTGCACTATCTCCATCCATCTACCAGATCCTATTGTCTTCCTGACAGTTGGTTTCCTTTTTCCTGTGCTGGCAGCACACATTGCTCCACTGACATGCCCATGCTTATTGTTGTCCCAGCCCACCAGCCTTCTCTCTGTGTGGCTCCTCAGAGCACCTCCACCGGCTCTGAGGTGTGTTGTGTGTCCTCCATGCCTGCAGCAGGAGATGCAGAAGCAGCAGCAGCAGCAACATCTGCCGTATCTCAGCTGTCAGTGCTCCTTAAAAGCACCCTCTTACCCTCTGATCTGTTCACATAAAGTCTGCTACTATGTGGATCCCAGCAGTGACGACAGGGTGCATTGTAAAAGTGTTCTAGACATTGAATCAGGGGGAGATGAGTTTAATGCACACAATAAAATGCACAAGATTGATAGCTCAAGAAAAGATGAAAAGAGGATGAGATGGTGTCGTGCAGTGATGGAGTTGTTGACTCTCTGAAGGCGAGTCTCTAGACTAAACACACACGGGGAAAAGCACTGACCACCTCTGCTTCCCTCTTGGACAGAGCCAATGTTTAGCTCAGAGACCAGCCAGGGCTTAATGATGAGAGGACATTTCCCATCATGCAAATATTTATGCTGTCAGGTTGCGGGTGTGTGTGTGTGTGTGTGTGTGTGTGTGTGTGTGTGGGCTAAACATGGCCGGAGGCTGACACCCCTTCTCTCTGATGAGGCCTTTGCTTCTAGGTGTGTCCAGGTGGCTCAAAGCGCTCTCAGTCTCGCTCCACTGGCTCAGCTCTTCCCTCGGCTCCCTCAATACCAGAGATTTTCGGACATGTTTACTAAACACAAGCAGCTGGGACTCCACCACATCTGGGCCCGTTCTGAAGAGGGGAGAAGAGTTTACATGGATGAGTGTGCTGCTGTTTGTAAGTGGCAGTGGAGGAATGGCAGGATAGATGGAGGAGAATGCTGGTGTCGATGTGAGTCAGCCACCGGTCGAGGGGTCAGAGGGTTTGAGGTGATATGAGAGGAGCTGAAAGTCTCGGTCCACCTGCTGTCCGGCCTGATCTGTGAAAGCAGCAGTTTGTGGTGTGTCAGCATCAGCAAAGTCAACAGAGGCAGCAGATTTCACAGAGCAGGGGGGGGGTCTCTTAAGAGTATTTGAAACTTTACATTCAATGGCAGAAAAAAACTTCATGATTCAAGGACTTGAATTGAAAAAAATATTCATTTTTAACTGTGAATGGATTGTGTCACAGAGGAAACCTTTATTAAGAATGACTTTCCTCTCCTGGCCCTGTTTTCACACAGTGATTACCCAAATCAAAGGGGATTATCAACTCTTGAGTAATTTCTTGACTGGCGCTGTTGCTCTGTGGAGGAGCCGATAAAGTGTTCACTCACCCTTGTCGTTCTTAATGATTATATGAGCTCAGTACACAGAGGGGTTACGGAGGTAGCCGCTTCTTTATTTCTTGTCTTGCCCACTTCTTTATCCTCTCTTGGAGGACTTGTCATGGTCTGACAGGCAGTCTGGACCCTGTGGCCACCCTCATTCCGCATCCATCTTAACCATATCCATGTTTCCCTGAAGCATGGGAATGAAGATGACAAAGATTTCAGTAGGCTGAGCCCCGTGTGTCTTCGAGCAGAATGCCTTTAGATTTGACACTTCAAAGAACTTCAAATGACGTTTGCGTTTAAGGAAAATGTTTCATATATATCAGAGAGCAGTTACCAAATGCACATTCTTCGTTAGTAATCACCAGTAATCACCTCTTACATCACATACACATTTAATTGTTTGAGTCACATTCTCAGTCAAAATCTGTCCACTCATAGGTTTCATACTTCCCAAGTGTGCAGATTTTTGTCTTTCTCTGTTTTATACCATTGTAAACTCTGTTTTTGACTCAAGGCTTGGACTAACACCTTGATCTTTGGAAACTGGTTGGAATTTTCACTGTTTTTTTTGTGTTTAATGGGCCAACAGATTAATCAATAACAGAAAAACAAAAGAATCAATAAAGAGTGTAATCTTTAGTTGCAGCCCCACATTTTTTAAGGAAAAAAAAGCCAAATAACCTGGTTTTAGCTTCTGAAATTGGGAATATTTGCTTGTTTAACTGGTCTTCTTTGACTGTAACTGAATCTCTTTGAGTTTGGGACTGTTTTTTGGACCAAACAAGACATGTAGGACGTCAGATTTTGCTTTGGGAAACCTATATTTGGAAGTTTCATAAGTAAATGATTATTTGGGTGTATTAAAAAATTAATCAGTTATTAACTATTAATCAATACTGAAGCTAATCATTGCCCAGCTACACACTGTATTCTGCTGATGACAGTCAACAAAGTCATTGGCTTCAGTTCTTCTTTATGGATCATTATGACTTGTTCCCAGGCTGCACAGAGCCAGAGCTCTGATTTAAAGAAGTTCTTCAATTGATATTACTTCCAGCCTCAAACGTCTGAAGAAGCAGGCACCCGATGAGCACTGAGAGACACTCAAAGCTCACAGGTGTTCGGGCCTGAAAGCTCTAAACAGAAAAAGACAAATGAGAGTTTTCCTTGTTCCTCTGAGGCTGCTGTGAAGAGTCACTTAGCTCTGACCTTCAAGGCTTCACTGTGGTGCTTTGATGATCTTCACTGTCCTCTGCACATGAAAAACACACTGCTGCTTTAAAGCTGTAATACGATAGGCCAACAGCAATAGTGTTTTCTATTAACTTATTGGGTAATTTTTAAAATGCAAAATGAACATAAATCTCGTCATATTTGGGTTTTTTTTTTTATGTTCTCTCACAGATTTTTTTAAACTAATCTCTTATGAGCCACTCTGGGACTTTCTGTTTTTCCCAGAAGCTTCAGATTGACTCCAGAGATGTTGCTCATTACTCTCTCTTCATCAGTGTCACTGTGACTGTGCTCTCTATTTCTCTCTGTCATTTGTTGTTGCACCACATTTATCTTATGCCTCTTCTGTATCCCATGGGACCAACTGTGCTTCATAAGTGTCTTTACTTCCACTTCAATGTTCCCACCGGAAGCTCCCTTGTATGACCCTTATAAAAAAATGACCTCTGTCTCCTCTCCTTTCCTCTCCTGTCCTCTCCTGTCCTCTACTCTCCTCTCTTCTCCTCTCTTTGGGACGTTTGCCATGTATGTCTTTTGTCCTTTGTTCTCTCCAAGTATTTTTCCCACAGACATAAATCTAGAAAAATTCCTTCATATTTGTATCCGTGCTGCATTTCAATCATATCTTTGAGAGTTCGGCCCTCCTCCTCCTCCCACTGTACATGAATGGCTGTGTGGATGGCGAGGGAGTTGCTGAAACGTTTCTCACTGCCGTTTTTGCCCTCATCAACCCTCTCGTCAGTTCACACGGCTCGGCTCCCGACTTCTTCCTCCCAATGCTGGCTGCTGCCGAAAGAGCACTAACTAACTCAGCAGTTTGACCATGAAAGATGAGGCGAAATCAGGGCACACACAGCAACTAGAATACAGTATAAAAGCTTTTTTGACAAGTTTATGAGCTCTCTGTCAGCATTTGCATTCATTTAGAGTTCAGCATGTTTTTATTTCCCTCCATTTTTTCTTCTTGGCATCTGTTCGCCAAAGCTGTGATTCTTCTGTCGCGTAAGATCGTGGATTTCTTTCCTTGCTATTGGCTGTGCATGTGTGTGAATGTGAGAGATTGTGGATGATTTATTTAGTTTGGGCCCAGCATTCGGAGTGTGCCATGTGTGCTTGGAGATGTGATACTCACCGAGGGCCTGCTTGGTGCTTTTGCCAGTAAAACAGCATGGTGCTGGTGGGTTTCACACTTCATAACACAAGGGTGCTTAAAGTAAGAGGAAGGTGTTGAATAGAAAACATTTAAAAGTGAAAGACTGAGTGCGCCAAGCACCTGTGCCCCTTATGAATAAAGCCAGAAAGAAATTCAATGGAGCATTGTATCGTAGTTCTCCGCAACAAAAATTAGGAAACTTGTTTGCTTTGGGTCTTGTAAGTATGACAGATTTTTAATGTTAAGTCTTTGACATCCTTGAGGTGATCGTAATGTTACTTAACACCCAGTTAAAACGGTTATCTTAAGGGATTAAAGAGTATAACCTTACAACTCAACCCTTCTGCAGTTATAGTTCTTGCTGCCTTATGAGCATATTTAGCAAGTTATTTAGGTCATGCAAGTATTGATTTGAAGACATCTGGGAATCGGTAAACTCTGATATGTCGGCTGCTTTTGTTATTTCACTCACTGAGGCAGCACTGGTTGGCATTTCCTCTTTAGTAATTGCATAAGTGTACTGCTAAGAGAAAAGAGGGGACCATAAAATCCACCCCCACTTCCCTCCTCCTACCCCCTGGTGACAATCTTAGCTGTTCCCAGGTGAAACCTCCTCTCCTCAGCCTGGGAAACTCAGATGTTTATCTGTTGGGTCTGGAGGATAAGTGGTGGGGAGGAGTTAAGGGTTAGTACCCCCGCTTGCCTCGCTCCCGGCTCTACCTGACCACAGCTTCTTCAATGTCTGAAATTTTCCACCCATGATTAGAGCAATTTTTTCTGGACAAGGGAAAGCAATCACAGGGTAATCATATAGATCCATGTCCATTTCTGTTGCCTCACGGCTGATGGATACTTAAAATACATTAAGGTCGGGCCTGTATTTAAAAACCGTGTGTGGGAGATGAATTCCCTACTCACTTTACTGTCGAAGTTTAGAATTAATTCGAAATGTGTTTTATTTTTTGCACAATCCTTTTACTTTTGAATTGACCCTGGAATATGTTTCCTTACGCTCAAACTTTTTACACTCCTGAATCAAGGGAAAGTAAATTTTTGTTTTGTTTTTTCAAGCAAAGACTATAACACATTTTTCTAGAGGCAAAATGATTATTAGGAGTAATCAATAATAGTTACATATAAAAGAAACATCTTAAGTGCAGCAGTAGCACACACACGTTTCTCCAAGGTGCCCCTGCTCGCTGGCTCAGGTCTGTGTGTGCGTGTGCGGCCACCACAACATGTGGGGATTGTTAATGGGAGCTGCTTTGCATCCTACGCCTTTGGCAGTTTCCTTTCGTGTAAACTGTCTTTCACACACAAACATATGGTCTCACATATTGACAAACAGACTTTAGTGGGAACAACCCCCCCACACACACACTCACACACACTCCTGCAAACACATTGGCACCAGAACACACAAAGTGTAGTTTTTGTGCTTTGAGCCACACAGTCTCCTTTGTGGTTTCTTCATAGAGTCCTCTTTCTATACATCTATTGACTATATAAACACAGACTATAGCCATATGAGCGTAATCAGGGAATTTGTAGATTTCATTGTTAATAAAATAATAGGAACATATGGTAGCTAAAAACATCCTCAGTATGGTTCCCTTCATTAAAGCTGGGTAACCATCCGCCAGTTGGGTTCAAAAAGTAGATTCATCACACACAAGAAGGCTGAATAAGCCCAGAGTGAAAACTTTTTGTAGAGAAGAGTGATGAGTGATGAGTTAATCAGTGTTTACTTGATTTGATGTGGAAAAGCCTCTCCAGTTTTTTTTGTGATCAAATATTTATTTGCTTTATCTTTCTGCCTCTCGGCGTTACACATACAAATATATTTATGCACAATACAAAAATAGATTCCAA
>JAQMCX010000048.1:10545709-10601696 GCA_029814765.1 Acanthurus leucopareius | reverse complement strand
AATATGTCCTATGAATGTAATTGTAATGTATTTGCTGATGATCTGGATTTCTAGAAGCTAGCCTTACATTAACCCATACTTTATCCCACTTAAATGTAGGACTCAAATCTGGGATATCTTTCCTCCACATCATATCTACAATAAGGGGTCTATAGGAATGCTGCAATAAGAACCCATATAACCTGGAAACTAAACCACTCGTGCTTCTCGCAGAGTGCAAAAATTTAAATAAAGGGTGTGGTGTGAGAGGGCTCAACAAGGGGACACCTCCGTCCTTTAAAGATGACCTCAGTTGTAAATAAAAAAAAAAGGAAGTACGTGGTGTACCAAATCTAACACATATATCCTGAAAAGAAAGTAATCCTGCTTCTCCATAAATATCACCAAGTGTACAAATATTATTTCTTTCCCAGTCAGGAAAACGAATAGGTTGACCACCTATCAGCAATTTGTCGTTGTTAAATATTGGAGAATGTGGGCCCCACCCAGAAGAGCAACCAATTAACTTCTCGACCTTCCTCCATATAAAAAGCAAGTATGAAATTATAGGACCATGTCTCAGACGGCATTGATTGAGTGAAATGTTGGAATGCAGAAAAGTAGAAAAAGAATATGGAGCTAACATCCTCTCCTCCAACACCCGCCAGGAGACCTGTGTGTTGGGTTGAAGCCAAGTCAGTAAAGGCCTCAATGTGAAGGCCCATTTATAAAATTTAAAATTCGGCAGAGATAGACCACCTTCTTGCCTATCTCGCTGTACTGTATTGAGTTTGATACGAGGTCGTCTACCTTGCCAAATAAACCTTGTTATTGCTAATTGAAGTTTGCTCCAATAATGAGAGGGCGGAGGGAGAGGAAGCATAGAACTGAAGAAATTGATTCTGGGCAGAATATTCATTTTAATAATAGCTATCCTACCACGAAGTGAGTTTGGTATACTAGACCACCTATCCAGATCAGCTACTACTTTGTTGAGAACATTGCAAAAGTTATGTTTAATTATTGTCGGTATAGAGGCATAAATATCAATCCCCAAATAAATAAAGTTTTTGGTAACTGGAATAGAAACAGGAATGGGTACAATACTTGTGGCATGATTTAAAGGAAGCAAGGCAGATTTCTGCCAGTTTATTTTAAAGCCGGACAGCCTGCCATAATGTTCAAAAGTCGTCAATATATGTGGGATACTTTGCACTGGGTTATTTAAATATAATAAAATGTCGTCAGCATACAGTGAGATATGATGACAGGTATTATTAATAGTAATGGGAGAGATTGTAGGGGAACTGCGGATGATTTGTGCAAGTGGTTCGAGAGAGAGGGCGAATAACAGAGGACTGAGAGGACATCCCTGTCTTGATCCCCTAGAGATGGGGAAAGGAGGAGAACTAGTTTTGCCTGTAATCACTACTGCTGTTGGATTTTTATAGAGCACTTTTATCATATTGATGAAATTCATACCAAAACCCATAGTCTCAAGCACTGACCATAGGAAAGGCCACTCTAAACGGTCAAAGGCCTTCATCGCATCTAAGGAAAGGATGGCAGCAGAAGAGTTTAAAGTTTGTGCACCATCTATGACATGTAATAGTCTCCTAATGTTATCTGTCGCCAGTCTAGACTTTATAAACCCCGTCTGATCACAGTGAACCAATTGTGTCATGTGAATTTGAAGGCGCCAGGCCAACAATTTTGCATAGATCTTTAAATCCGCATTCAGAAGCGAAAGAGGCCTATAACTCGCGCATTCTACTGGGTCCTTTCCTTTTTTAAGTAATAATGAGATAAGTGCCGAATTAACATCTCTAGAAAATGATCCCTCTTTGATTGAATACTGAATCATATCCAACAATAACGGGCCGGTCAGATGCCAAAATGTGAGGTAGAATTCGGGTGGTATGCCATCCGGTCCTGGAGATTTACCTTTCTGCATGTCACGAACAGCTGCCTCACATTCTTGCAGTGTAACAGGGCCATCTAATTTTGCAGCATCATTGTTACTCAGGCAAGGTAGTTTAATTTTATTCAAAAAATTATAGCAAGTATGTTCGTTGAAATTAGTTTCTTATTTGTACAGTTCGTGATAAAACAAAGCAAAAGAAGCATTAACTTCTTTTGGGTCAGATTGTATGATGCCCTCTTTATCTTTAATACAAAAAATGTCAGGAAAATGCTCGTCTGTCCGAAGTTTCATGGCTAATAAATGACTGGGTTTTGAAGAATTGAAATAATAATTTTGCCTTGTTTTATGCATGAGAAATTCCGAACAACGCCTAAGCAGAGAATTTATCTCTTTTTTGACTAATTCTTTCTGTAGGGCTGTATGGTTTTCAAAGTTATGTTGCAGGGCAGCATCAAGAAATGCATATTTTGATTCCAAAGCTCCCAATTTAGCTGCTCTCTCCTTGTTTCTTGTTGAGGCATATAAGGTGGTGTTACTCCTTATAAAGCCCTTCACAGCCTCCCAGAGAATCCTTGGATCTGCAACAGAACCTACATTGAACCCCAGAAACTCACTAAAATTACTTTCAAACTGCGCTTTGAATTTTTCATCTTGCAATAGAGAAGAATTGAATCGCCACCTAGGGGCTTTAGAGAGAGATGGACGAATAATAACCGAGCAACATATTGGTTTGTGGTCTGACCATGTAATCGGAATATACTGTGCATTTTGAATGTTTTGAAATAAATCTTTTGAAGCAAAGACAAAATCTAATCTAGAAAAGGATTTATGCCTCCCCGAGTAAAATGAAAAATCTTTTAATGAAGGGTTGAGCATACGCCAGACATCGACCATGCCGGTACTGAATGCCCACCTGCGTAGCGCCTCAGATGCAAGACGTTGGTCCCTACTCTCAAATCCACCTGATCTGTCCAAATTGATGTCCCATACCGCATTGAAATCTGCTCCTAAAACCAGATAAAAACCTGTGAGATCAAGCAGAGGTTTAGTTAATAACTCATAAAAAGCAGCATCAAACGTGTTGGGGGCATAAGTTGAAATAAATGCAATGTTTTTCCCGTCCATACAGATTTTAGCAATAGCTATCCGGCCTGCATCATCTGCCCAAGAATCAATCACATCAAATTTTAGTTTGCGTTTACAAAGCACCACAACTCCTCTACATTTTGTAGCTGCTGACGAGGTTGCAATGGGGTGATAAAACTTATTAGCTAGTCGACTGGAATCTTTAGACAGAAGATGTGTTTCCTGAATCATAGCAAAGTCTATTCTTTTGTTACGGAGAAATTCTAGCACAGTTGTTCTTTTGTGTGGATTATTAAGGCCCCTAGCGTTGACTGAGATAAGGAAAAGCCTCTCCAGTTAACTTTTCTGAATGCTCCTGCACACAGATACAGATATCTGCTCCTGTCAGAGGGGTAATTACACCAAGCCAAACAGCTCCAAAATAAATATCCTTTACACAATTTGGTGATTTTAGCCAAATGATGGCATCAACTGGACCTTCTTAAGGAGTGAAAATATCTAATTTTGCCTCCAGGGGTCTGAGAGAAAACTTGGAGCTGAATGTAAGCGAGTGCACTTGACTCGGTCTGCTTTGAATAATCATATCCTCACTATCAGATTATAACCTCTGACCTTTACATAAGCCTTTTTCCTGAGCAGGTCAGTTTCTTAACATCCTCTGTGAATCCTGGTAGTGTCTCGTGAAGCCTCTCTGGAAAGGGAGTGGACTCCTGACCTGGCATTAACCCATGTTGAAAAAAAAAACTGTAATCTCCGTATCTGACCTCGTCTTCCTCTTTCTTCCCTCCTGAGGGACTTCACCTCCTCTGAGAGCCGTCTGCAAACGGATCTCCATTGATAGAGGAGAGACCACAGTGTAAATACGGCCCCACAATGCGAATCTCGTGGCTGATTAAAACCGTGTAAACACCATAAAGAAGTTTCAAAACAAAAGGGTGGGGGAAGGGAGGAGCGAGTCTGAAACCTTGGAAGTGACTGCATGGCTAATTTCCTTTTGTGAGCGCGCTTTAGTGGGAGTGCACCGCTTTAAAAGTGTCTTAAAAATATACACCATTCTCCCTTTAAGTATTTACTCTGAAAGCGTGATTTTCTGACTCTCTTTCACTTTGTTTCTCTTCTTCAGGAACTGGTGTCCTCACACAGTCACTAAGACGGTGACTTGCCAGGTGCAGAATGGGACGATCCTCCAGCGGGTCTACCAGACATGCCGCTGGCCGCAGGGATGCACAGGAGGCAGGTGAGAGGATGAAGAGACCTTAACAACATCTGCTACTGCTGTGAACCCTTCAAAGACAAGAATCTATCCAAAAATACTTAAAACAGCTGCAGTGGAAGTACTCTTTTTTTTAATTTGGTATTTTATTTATTTTCTAAAGTAGAGTTTAAAAGCATCAGCGTTTTAGAGTCATTTTCATTATTCTTTAACTCACAAAGTTGTTTTTTTTTAACTTCACCATTTGTCACTACAATTCATGTCATATTCCAGTCATATTAGGCAATGCCTAAGGTCGAGTGAGTTGAAAAAAACAATCTCAGTCTCTTATTCATAATTTATGAGTTGAAAATATCTGAAATTTATGACAGCTGCAATATCTCCCACAAAAATCTACAGCTCTGTCAACAAACTGTTGGCTGTTAAGAAACTGTTGCTGGCAGTTCCCTCCAAATTAAATTCAAAACAAACACCCTTTGTGTAAAAAAAGCTGCACAGTTTGTTTGGTTTTTTTTGTAGTTTAATTACATACCACCGCAAAAGTAGCTAACTTGGGCGTTTTTAGTGATATGGGTGCAAGGCCAGCAGTGAAGTGACAATACTTGAACATCAGCATGTTGGAAAAGCAGCAAATTCATTTGTTCTTCTCAGTGGGAAATAGATACACTAATTTTTCCACCTAAAATTATTCACACTACATCAAAATCAAATGCAGCTGCACCACATGCTTTGTTCTGTGTAAGGAACACCTGAAAAACTTCCCACAAGTTCACACCTGCTCCTGGAGGTAGACAAAAGGTATTCTGGGAAGTAAAGGATATAAAAAGGATTGCATCAGGCGTGTTGAGCAGATGCACCCCAGAAATCACATAAAGCAAGTGAAACAAAAAATACAGTGTCATTAATTTAACTCTAGCACTTCACTGAATGACACAGAGTACTATCCCACTCTTTTATACGTTTAGTTTTATCTGTGTGTGTATGTGGTGGCTTTAGGGTTTTTGTGTGTGTGTGTGTTTTGCAGCTACAGGACCGTGGTCAGACCTTCCTATAAAGTGGTGTACCGCACTGTGACTTCTCTGGAGTGGAAGTGCTGTCCAGGATTCAGCGGTACTGCCTGTGAAGAAGGTGAGTCATGACAGGAGGAGTCACACACACACACGTTCACATCAGTCACACTGCAGTCAGGACTCTTTGAGGTGGCCAACATCGCAATCCAGACTGAGAAATGGTTTGGAGAAACAGGAACACTTGACAAGTTTGACTTCTGGAATATTTTCTCTCTCTTGTAGCTGCCTCTTTCCTATACCTGCCTCTCTGTTCCATTATTTATGTCACTCTTTATCTCTTCAAG
Organism: Acanthurus leucopareius; assembly: GCA_029814765.1. Classification (NCBI taxonomy): domain Eukaryota; kingdom Metazoa; phylum Chordata; class Actinopteri; order Acanthuriformes; family Acanthuridae; genus Acanthurus; species Acanthurus leucopareius. The sequence continues at coordinate 10,596,140 of JAQMCX010000048.1, read as the reverse complement.
CTCACTCATTTACTCCCATCTGCATCCCTCTGTTTTGATTTGTAGCCTATGCGCCTTCCAATACACGTGTACGAGTAATACTTTAACACAGGAGTGATTTCCATTAGGCTTACATAAGGCTGCTTCTGTCTTCTAAATGAAGTTCAGAAATAAGATCCCTCAGCCTCCTCGGGGTGAGTCAGCTACCTCGGCTTTAATCATCAGTTTTAATATGTTCATTCTAAGAGTCATTGTACTATGTAAGGGTTGTTTCTTTTGTGTGGTTTTGAGTTTTATGGTCCAGCTGGAAACAAGTCTTCATCCTCTTAAAGTGCCATGCTACTGCTGCTGTTTTCATTTTTCAGCTACAGTAGTTACCCACCACACACACACACACACACACACACACTCTCAGTGTATAATGACTTCCCCTGGCACTGGCCCCCGTGTCTCTGCAGTCTGGGGAAAAGGGTGGAGCGTCTGTTTATGCCGTACCCTGAGCTTGACTGGGTGTAACATAAATCGTCAGGCTTTCTGACACAAAGGACAATAAATGTTTACAGTGGTTAAAGTGGTCACTTTTTTGTGGTGCTGAAAGCAGAGGCTGTTTTTCTCTTTAATGAGCCCACTCCCAGGTGAGCTGACAGAAACTCCCAGTCCTCCCAGTGGCCTCTAGTCTGCAGCAGTGCAGCTTCATCTGGAGACATTTCTCCACTTTTTTTTTTTCTCCCCACTTAAACATGGCACACATCAAAACTTCCTGAATGCCATGCTTGTTTTCCCCTCTCTCAAAGTCAAAAAACACTTTCACATTCAGACAACCCAGACTTTACTTAACAAAAGCAGAGGAACACACAAACTGGGAGGAAATTATCCAATTAAGTTGTTGCCGGAGGAGATTCCCCTCCGGTTGTCATGGCAGTGGGGGGCTGTCAAGCCAGCAGGGATGCTGGGATTAGCCACTTATCTGAGCGTCGTTCCGGGTGGCTCAGATCACAGGCAGCGCTGAGTGGAAGTGACAGGTCCCATTCACGGGGCCTTTACTCTCCGGCACCATGGATGCTTTCCAGGGCCACCGGCGCTTTGTTCTGCTCCTGCCGCGTGAGCAGAACCTCTTGCCAGCATAGAACCTGATACCCCGCTGCTGTCTGCCTCATAAGGAGAAATAAAAGCTCGCCACACGGGCAAAGCTGAAGGCCGGATTGTGTGTAACTCTGTTGCCATAGTGTTGCCAAATGAAAGTTAAAGCTGCTCTCGTAGTTCAGTGGGTGCAAGTTTCAAATCCAGGCTCTTAATGCCTGTGTGTGGCTCCATCTCCAAAGCTGCACACTTTTCTAAGTGGATTTACAGTCGGCAGTGGGCACTTGTTAGACCTTGTTAGCAACTTGAGTTGAGTTGAATTAAAAAGACTCTGAAAACGAAACACCTCTGTTTAAGATGTTTTATATCATATTACTCATAATAACATCGTCCAGTGTGTTAGATTTAAAGGGATCAGTTTATAGAAAATGTCAAAAATGGGATGAAATTATCAAAACATAAAATTTGTTGTGATTTCATTACCTCATACTGAACTTTTGACATCAGAGGAGGCAGGTCCTTTTTTTTGCTGGGGTCTGACTTGTTTTACTGCCAAATTTCCCCAGTAGCCTTAAAGACAAACCAAACACTGAAATGAGGGTCTTTTACAGGGAAAGAGAGTGAGAGCTGAGATAAATACAGTCAGGTAGAATCTGCAACTTCAATGCTGGATTCCACAAAATCCTACACACTGGACCTTTCATATGATAAAAAAAATTAGTATTGTTGTAAAAAATTATGATTTGTAACAATAGCAGGGAAAGACATAAATAAAAGCAAATTTAAAACCGCCACTGGCTCAGCGATGGAGGGGTTAGTTCCAAAAAGGGGAGTGCCGACAGTTGTGTGGAAGTAGTTTGGTTACAATAGATCAGATGTGCAACAAACCATGTTGATATGTGAGAAGAAGCAGAAAACTGTAACATCAAATACAACAAACTCAATTCACCACCTCCATCAAAATCACCCAGTTAGGGGTGAATGAAAAGAGCTCAACTGCTACTGTGGGTTTTAAACCAAGCAGAAAAAAGTCACTGGCCTGAAGATTTCAAAATACTGGCAGTTTGTTTGGTCATATGATCAAGAGTATCATCATTCCAGAAATACTCTGGAAAATCTTGACATAAATTTAAGGCCATATCACCCAACGCTTGCTTCTGTTATGGAAAAGAACAAACAGCTTTCATCCTGCTACACTTTTTCAAAGTCTGCTGTCTTGGTAAGACATTAAAAACATATTGCGTTTGATCTCATAAATCTCATAAACAGCTAGCACCGGATACGTATATCTTTAACTACCTCTTTTGGAGTTCCAGCGTTGCTTATATATCTTTACTCCCATCATCCCTTTTCCTTTTCTTGTCTGCTTTTCACAGACTGTGGAAAATCTATATGATCCGCTCATTTACTCGCGCTGCCCTGCTTTTAACTCCACCATCCTCTCACCAAACCTCCCCCAAAAGCCCCCGGCCACGTCTGACTCCCAAGGCTGGTCTGTATTACAGCAGATCTCATCAATGTCCATACCAGCAGGACTATGAGGCTGCTTCACGGAGCAAAAAAAGGGAAAGGAAATGTGTTATAAGCTGAAAGCACAGTCATTAGATGGTTATATTTCAGATGGAGATGAGAGAGTTGTTTTCTCTGGTGTCCCTCCGTTCTCACCCCTCTGCCTGCCAGCAGATCGGTCGACATTTGTAAATCAACAAGTCCAGTTTGAAATAAAGACAACACGTCACTTGTTAAGTTCTGGATAGTGCGTTTTTTAAGGCCTAATCAGCAGAGCGCAGAGATAAATGAGAGAACATTATGGAAGAGTTCACGCCAATGCTGTCATCCAATCACACATGGGCTCATGAGCATTTTTGGCCTCATCATGTTTAAACCGAGGTCTCCAAAAGCAAAACATTACATCACACCCAGGCTGATAAACAAACGTACATCATCAGAGTCAAACCAGAGAAAGATAACACTGCATCAGACAGGCACCTTTCACACTCGCTCTCTTTTTTCCTTATTTCCTCACCCCAAGCTCAAGACTTGGCTGGAATTCCAGGCCAGTGGTGTAATTACTGAGTCCTAATTGTTTTCTATGAGGTTTGGGAGATATTGTCTTACTTATGGAGTTGGAACACAATGCTCTTTATCTCTGATTGAGCCTGAGAAAAAAAAAAAGGCTAAGTATTTGCAGATGGAGGCACTTTCATAGTCTGCCAGAAACGGGGATTTGATGTATGCCTGGTTGGCTTTGGCATTCCAAATCAGTAAATGCTTGTTTTCAGAAGGGATATCCCAACTTAGCTACATCAAACACAAATATCAAAATTACACCTCATTTACGGGCAATTTTATGATACAGGAATATTAAATGTAGCCCGTAAAAGCAACATTATTACACTTAAGCTGGCTCTCAAAGACTGTCTCATAACAGGTTGCATCAGCATCAACATGAAGTAAAGCAATGAGGGGAGATTGCACACTCAGCAGTCGTGGAAATCATTAAATTTTGCGGGTATTTTTGGTGCCTACCTGCTAATTTTGATGGAGCCTTAAAAGTTTAAAGATGACACTAAGAGACAGCAGTTGATATCTTGGACCTGATTTAATTTATGGAGGACAGCACTTTAAAAGAAATATAGCTGCAGCTTATCACGGGAGGGGGCCGCCGTGCAGCAAAACATTGGCAAACGTAGACTTGAATTAGCACGGCTGTCAAAGCTCTGCCGCGGGGGTCCCCATCAAGCCGTATCTCACAGTCAGAAGGAGGCTGTGGTCTTTTTTTGGGTCGCAATTACAGTGTGGCTGGGAGGCAGAGGCGCGCTGTCTTTAATAAGCCTCAGAAATGTAATCTGTGTTTTCACAGCTCAGCGCAGCTTATCACAGGCCTCCACACTAAACCCAGCGCTTTAAACATCAGTTGGCTGCAGCTTGCCATTAGCAAAGGAAGAGTGGGAGTGCGTGGAAGCCAGCATGCGTGTCTGTCTGACTGCCAGAGTGAATGTGTGGGCGGGAGAGCGAGGTGTTGAGGATTTGTACAGTGAGGGATGCAGCTGTTCAGCGTGATTAGCTGCTTTAATGGCAGCAGGCTTTAGGACCTGTGAGTGGAGGGACCCCAGTGTGAGGTCAGAGGGGAGGAAGCTGAACAGGAGTAGGTGACCTGTTCTCCCGATTCTCTCAGACCACACAGAGGAGAACTATCAAAGGCTGATAAAAACATACTCACCTTGTCATTCAGCCCTCCTTTTCTCTTTCCAGCCACATTCCTCGAGTCGCCTCTGTTTGCTTTAGCAGGTGTTACAGCCGTTATTCACTCCATTTCATTCACAAATAAAAAAAACAGACTTGACATCAGCTGCGTTCATGCGCCCATCTAGAGCATTTGTACAATCATGAGAAGAGATCTACATAGACACATAAATCAGACACACACAGCGAGGCAGGCAGGCAGGCTGCAGCCAGTGTGCAGAAAAAGGCCCCAGCAGCTGATATTCATAGTTATGTAAATGGCCAGCGTAGCACAAGTGCTGAGCCCAAATTGGAAGCAGCTGAGGAGAAGGCAAACTTGACTGAGGGCCCCAGATGAGATTAGACATGGGAGCATCCAACCCTCTTAGCCACGCTGCTCAGCTCAGGGGAATTATCATAATAGTTATTAATTAATAAACAACCTCAGTAAAAACACCAACAGGCCAACTTAAACCAAACCATGAAGGGAAGCTTCTCTCTTCTCTCTTCTTCTGCTTATTTTTCTTTCCCTACCATCTTTGTCTTATGTAAGTGTGTGCTGGAATGTGCATCAGGTTTGTAAAAAAAAAAATCCCAAAATTTTAATTCACAGAGGGGTTTAGGCATTTTAAATTGGAATACACACTGATAATTATGATAAGATTATTATGATGTTATTTTGAAATGTTCCATCCAAACCACATACAGAGCACATGGTGTGCAGAGCAAACCTCTCAGTCTGTAGAATAATAATAATAATAATCATAGAGTCATAAGAGTTATAACTATGAGTCCCTCTGCCCGTATGGCTTATGCTTCACTACTATATGTTAGGCTAAAGGGAAAAGACAAGCAGTAACTGTGGAATATCATCTATTTAGTGCAGCCACTTTTTTTGTAAGACTTATCAGAGATTGATTGATTATAAATGTCATTTATTATGATATCTGTTTTATTTATTTGATGTCTTGTCTATACATGAAGAAGATCACATTTGGTTTGATGCTTTACACTCCATTTGTTTACCCGCATCATCCGGTATCTGGTCTGTTCCTAAATCTTAAATAGATGTCAGTGAACTTGATGAAACGCAGATGTACAATTCTTTAGCTGAATCTTTTTTAAAGTTTCATACATACTTAGCCTTGATTCTGAGTTAAGTTTTATGTACCTGGCTCCTGGACTGGAAATGCCTCTTCTGCTTACTGATTTATTTATTATTTCCCAAGACTTCCCCTGGGAGTGCATTGAAAACAGTTTTTCCTGCAGTCCAAGAGAAATAAAGTGGGCCGAGTCAGCAGTGCGAAAAAAAAACTTTTTAGGGATGAAAATAGACCCGCACACCCCTCAGAAACACACACACACACACATGCACACGGCATGGCAGCTGGAGTATTCTTCTTCTGTCCCCAATAAAGCCGAGGCGTTTCCTTCCACCCAGCAGTTTAAGTGGTATGGTGTCCTGACTGAGTGACCCACAAACACACAGGCTCTTACCAGCCTGACAAATCACGCTATCAGCAGCAGAGAGAAGAAAGTCACTCTTTTTCTGGAGATAAGGCCAAATGAAGCAGTAACAGGGCTTTTATCATATAGAAAGATAAAGAAAAAAAAAGCTTTATAATCCTTTTTTTAAATCCTCCTCACCTCCTCAGCTCAAGCTCCTTTCTCTCATCTCGGATCGACTCAGCGACTGATGTCATTAAAGCTGCATTAACCCCGTCTGCTCCCTGCCCGTCAGCATATCGACATCTCTCAGCTTGCAGGTAGACAGTGACAGGATGGAGATACTGTATAACACAGAGCTTCTGTCTATAGGTTGCTCTGAGAGGGTAATGAAGCATATTTGGCGTTTTTGACGTCAGTGCGGAGACAATGGCAGCATTGATGGAGTGGGTACCTTCAGGGTCCTGTCAGTTCCATACAGCTGCGATGAGTTCAGGGGACCCAGTTCCTGACGTTCCAGTCTTTCACAACCACAAATCACCATCTTTGGCAGAATGTGTCAGATTTTGGATTCCCACTCTGTCTTTATTTGGCTTCAAAGTGCTGAGTGCAGATAATTTTTTCATCATTTTGAACTTGATTAATCGCTTTAATTTATTTCATCATTAAAGAGACAAAATAACTCAACACATGTGTTTCTACATTCATCGGGGATGACAACACATTAATTTCCATCAACAACAACACAGCAAAAGACAACTGCAAAACCTCAAGAAAGAAAAATACAATGTTGGAGAGTCAGACATGTTCCAAAGTCTCTTTCTAAGTACTTTTTTGTTATAAAACATCTTTTTTAGGTGACTTTAAAGATGTGCTTTGATGTGATCAGTGTAAAGCCTGAAAAAAAGATTACTTCACTAATTGTTGGCCAATGAAATGGTTGTAAATCATGTATAAAATTGCTTATTTTGTTTGATCAAACATGAAAAACCAAAGACATTATTTTAGCTTCATATAAAACAAAGACGAAACATCAAATTCTCACAGCAAATATAAAGAACAAATATGAACCAGCAGTCCTCATTGTTTCTGATTTCTTTTAACCTTACTTCTACTTCGAATCACTGTTTTACTCTCTTTCTCCCTTTTTCTATCAGTCCTATAAATCCCTATAAAATCCAGTGATGTCTCTTTCTTACCACCGTCTCATCTCCTAACCCTAACCCACAGCATTTATATCCACACTCTCGACCGCAAAAACATTAAAATACCATGAAAAATAGTTGCTTTTCTATGAGATATTCTCCTCTCACACAGCATCAGTCTGTGGTTTTGCTACATTCCCACTCCCAGTAGTCCTGATGATCTGGCTGCTCATTTGTCACTGTTATGAGTTCATAAACATATACAGCACCACATAAGAGAGGCTCGAGTGCTGTGGCTCAGTGGGTGGGGATTTTTATGAAGCCGACCTTCAAACCTCCTCCTCTCCCATGTTTACCAAACCACAAACAGACCACCACATCACAGACATCTTGCTGTGGCGTGTTGTGGTGACATCATTTACGGCCTCTCGAATCACTGTGTCACCCCCTCTACCCCCATCCCTTCTCTTTTTGGTTCAGTCTCAGTTTGCCAGACAGAAAACACTGCGCTCATGGTTAAGGTGAAGTGTTTAAAGATCATTTCCCACATCAGACTTTCGAGCTTGTTCTTTGAGCTGGTCTTTGCATATATTTCCATTTGCTCATGTGGCTGATACGGTGCTCAGCGGGGATGAGGGGAGTGGTGCTGATGGTTGTGATTAGTTCTGGACTGAAGAAGAGACTGGAGAGGAGGTTTGGATGAACTGCATCGGCAGTTCGGCCTAATTAGAGACATTCCTCGTTGGCTTTCGGAGCTCAAACCTGACAGAGGAACAGGCCTTTCCCCTAGAGGAGCCAATCATCTTGACCAAAGTGAAATGACCTCACTTGATTGGCTGGAAGAGGAAAGAGTGGAGGATGATAGAGCCTGCCTCTAGAGATCAAATGTCTGATATATAAAGCTGGAGCTATTCACGGCTGTCAAAGAGGGACTCTGCAGTTAACTGTTCTGGTTTTAAAGTCACAGACAAGAGAGTGAAAAATCTGCTGCTATAGAAGTGTGCTGCAGTGTTTTCTGCTTGGTGTTCAGGCAGGGCAGGTTTTTAAGTGCCAAAAGCAACAAATCCTACAAAGATTCCAGAGTTATCATAATTCAGAGGAAAGATTCAAATCCAGGCTGCAGAGCAAACCAGAACTGAGTTTGCAACATACTGCTTATAAGTCCATGCCAACTGTCTTTGCTGTGGTATTGCGACATTCACTGGTTAACACTAACACTGGATTCTAGCATAAAAGTAAACAGTTTACAGGTAAAATTCATTAATCAAAAGTTAGATTTGTGAAATGAAGTCACAAAGAGTTGTGAGTTGCAACCATGGCTTTCTCATAAGTTCTGAGCACAAATGTGATTAGACATTTGACTTCTTTTTGCAGATCCTGGGCTGGGCTGTCATGATATCAGATTTTCGCTATAAGATTATTATGGCTTAACAAATTCACAATAACTTGTTATTGCAATATCCTGGAAAAATGATAGCAGTATCAGTCAAGTTCATCTCAAGCTTTGTTCATTGTGTGTTTTGTCTCTTTCTTGGCATGTGTATAACACTCAAAACACATGTGTAGGGAAGTGAAGAGAGTCTATAATCATAACTGTTAAAAAGTGAACAAAATAAACACCTATGTACAATCAATTTTGTGTTTATAGTGGGTGGCAGCGGCATCAAGGCGACTTACCACCACCTACTGTGATAAAGCAAGAACGAAAAAGAAAAAGTAACGATTCAAAAGGCTCTGTATTATTACACAATATTATCGTATGTTCATTTTCAACTCAATATTGATATTTTGTTTATTAAATATCACAATAGTTGTCAGTACAGGCTATCCTCAACACCCCTAATCCTACATTTCTCAGAAAAAAGTGTGTGTGCTTCATATTTGCTGAGTGCTGTTTACCGTGCACCAGTAGAGCATACAGGACATGCATCATTTAAGAAAGTGCTCATATCTTTTTTTTTTTTTGCTGCCTTGCATCGTCTGGGGTCACGTCTCTGGGGCTTCTCCTAATATCCACTCACATATGGGCCTGAACACACATTAAGCCCGTGCAGTCTGAAGCGCTGTACGGACCATTTCAACTTGGCACGGCACTTCCTTTTACTGACTTCTTGTTCTCTTGGAGACACATCTTGATAAGATGGTCTCAGGTGCACGGAGTGATGTGCACATTGTTCAGGAAGCATGCTTCAGTGGTCCTGGTCCAGTCTGTGTGGCTGGAGGAAGAGTTTGTGGCAGTGCTGGATGTCGCCGGTGGGGCTTCAGTGTCGGGGGGGTGAGAGAGGCAGAGAGGCCCAGCCGGGTGAGCTCATTAACAACAGGACGTACCCCTGAACCTCTAAACCCAGGCCTGCATTCCACTGCCCCCTGGGACTCATCCAGGGGGGCTTTAACAGCCCCAGTGTTTTGGTTGGACCCCCGCCACAGCCAGAGCTGAGCTGTACATGTCGACCCCCTCCCTCTCTTCCCTTGCCTCAATCAGGACCATAAATACAGTCCAGAGAGGGTGTCTGTGTGTTCCTGCTTCCTCAGGTGTTTATGGCTCTCTCACTCATTCATGTTGAGCTCATAGCCAGGACCTGGCAGCAAACAAACACTCTTGCTCCCACACATGTTAAAGGCACTAAAAACACCTGCTCTTACAAGCACAGACACATATATCAGGTTGGTATGAATAGACACACTCGTGACTCAGACTAAAATTAAAAGTAAATCTCTACACTGCAGATGACTGGAGGTCACACAGACGTTAGAAAAGCAGTGAGCTAACATGCTAAGTCGCTGTAATCAATAAACTTGATAGAGGACACAGACACACTCTCGCTGTGTCCCTCCGTTTCTGCACACAAACACACTGTGTATCAGTTGCATGCGTATCTTATGACAGATAGACTGACAGGGCAGTAAATCACAAGCTGCTACTGTGCCAGCGTTGGAGCTCTGTCTGCTCTGTCTGCTGCTGTCAGTGACTGATGGTCGAGAAACAGCCGATGATGTCATGGCCCTTTTATTTCTGTTGGCTGTCCTCCATGTTGTCCACTGACGGAGCTTCATCTCACCTGATAGGGACCGATTTTGGCCCCATGAGACCGTGTCTGCTCAGCTCTGTGGAGACATGAGGGCTGACGTCCAGACAAACATCAAAAAAACTCTAAATTACTAAACATACAACTTTTTATATATCTTTTGTCATACTGTCTTTTTTAAGCAAATTTTTTGTGTTTCAGTGCCTGACGTTCAAGTAAATTGAATTGGTCTGTTAATCAGATAAAGTAAGCTATTTTAAGGCAATAACTTTGGCTTAAAGAAATTATAATGGGTACTACACCACAATTTTTTACTCTTTTCAGTTATTTTTTTGTACTGATGGAAATCATTCCATTTTGCTGCCATATAGAAGAGTGTGTGATACACCTCACATCCGATACATGGTCCAGCTTTATTTTACTTGCCTCTTCTAATTTTTCATCCGTAAAGTTGTGGGCGGTACCTGGAACCTGGTCATTTTTTGGGGTAACACCCTGTTTGAGGCTCTAAGTATGCTGAGCAGATATTGAAAGGTGGAGTGAAAACACTGGAGACCACTGATTGGTCAGAGAGAATCGTCAAATGCACAACATTAAGCAATTGACAAAAGCAATTTGATTTGATTCGAGCCGTCTTATGCAGTGCAAACAAGTCTTTAGACTACATGTGCAGGCTCTGTTGCTACTCTGTAACACCTTAATAGTGGACGATAAATCAGAATTTAGAGTTTTCAAGTCTCACTTGGGGAAACTAATGCTGGAATTAGACTGTATAGTAGTTAGAAACAATCGCCCAGTGACATGTGTTTCTCATCTTACACACTATAGAGCTAAAGAAAAGGAGGAAGGAAATGTATGGGTTTAGTTTTACTGTGAACATTCTTTGGATGCTAACAGCAGTTATTTGTAGGTTTTCTCCTTTGAGTATTTCGCCTGAATACTTGAATCAGTGATTGTATGAAATTACGTAAATGCTGATACTGATACGTAAACCGCAGTTGAACAGCACAGAGGATCTGATACTGAGCCGCTGCCTCTGAGCCTTTTCAAAATGGTTACCCTCTTCGGACATCCCCATCATTACATCCTATTTACAGAAGACCAAAAGGATTATTCTCAGTTAATGCGTTTTATATGAAACCTTCACTTTGCCTGTGTAAACCAAGCTACTCGAGTAAACAGAGCCCTATTGAAGCAGGGTTACTAAATCTGCGGCCAGATGGGTTTTCAACCCCGAGACAAAGTGGAGAATTACAGTTTGTCCTGAGAGTCCGAGCTTAGCTCTCGCCTCCTCTCTTTCTTTCGTCTCGCCTTGCTCAGGAGGGTAATCTATTCCCCCTTTCCTAGATGGTGAATGAGATGAGTGTGTAAAACGAGAATGACTGCTCCAGGCAAAGGGTGGCACGGCTCCAGCGGGACACGTTTCTCCGAGGGCTGCCAGGTAGAGAAAGGCAACGAGAGCGAGAATGGAAAAGAGGATGTGTTTTCCTCCTGTCTTGTTGTCAAAAGCTGGCACTCGCTAAGAAAAGGGATGGCATTGTTCTTTCAAGCCAGACAAAGAGAAAAATATTGTGAGGCCTGGAGAGAGGCAGAAATGGAGGGTTTTTCTTAACCCATTCATGTTACTGTTCAAGGGACAAAGAACAGACTGAAGAAATAACCACGATGAGCATCATTCATACTTCCTCTATGAGCCTCAACCACAACGATCCTTTGGGGTAATTTATCTTCTCATAATGTGGCTGAACTTTAGATGTAAAATTAGGTTTGAGGCTCCCTTTTCTTTGTCGGCTCTGTCTGACCCGCTCTCACAGTCCATGCATCACTACCCCCTGGGTGTGGGTGGGTAGCCATGGGGACGCCAAAGGGGTGAAAGGGCAGAGAATTGAGGGGTGCAGGGTTTGTTCTTTCCCGCAGAAGAATGGCAAGTATTGTTCTTAAGTGGCAGCACTGTATAAAGAGTATCGCAGGAAATTTCTTGACATACTCATTCGGTGTCCGTCTTGAGTTTCTGAGACACTTCATGGCTGTATGTTGTGAGAAGGTCATGCTAAGGGAGTACAATGTGTCTCTTTTTGGCGCCTCGGTATCAGCAAATCAAAGTACGATTAAAGCCAAAGAGAGCACGGTAGAAGTGCCTCAACATTTAGGAAGATGATTGACTGAGATAACCAGAGAGAACTGAGTGCACTTTGTGTTGGCCCCATTTTTCTTTCATGTCGTGGTCTAACTTTCTTCTGATCCCCATTTTTCTCTTCATCTACACTGTTGGGCTGAAAACTGTAGTCAGCATGAAGAGATACAAAGACTTCAGAGGTCAGTATGAGTGACAGCTAAGTCTGTGCTCAGAACTAATACTCTCAATGTGGATGTGTAATTGTGTCGGAGGCCTCACACACTCCCTGGATCCGCGCTGGGACAGGAGAGGGCACACTGGGAGATGAATTGCAAACACTGCTTGGGATCATTCATCCATCAGAGCAGTGCTTTTTCGCCAAGCTGGAATTCCTTTCCCCTGACTGCACCTGACAGTGCAGAAACCTCAGCCCGAGCTACAGCCAGTTTACTTTTTGTTCCAAAAGTGCAGCTGAGTTTGCTCGAGGTTCTCTGTCAAGACCGAGGCAGCTTCTGTCAGCAGCGCGAGCGGCCACCCTCCCCTCTAAAAGCGCCTGAAGGATCGATCTGTGAGACTGTGCAGCAGACGGGTGAAGCATGGATGGCTTTCATCAGCAGTTTGACTCAAATCACTTCTTCTGCTAACGCTGTTTAAGTCAGAGTTGGAGTAGAATTGTTAATGAAAAGTATTAGGCTGTAAGGAAAACGCTGTAATGTGGTACAGTTGACTTCGCAGAGGGAATGCTTATTGGCCAAAGGATGGGAAAATGTTTAAGAGGACCAGTTTTTGTGCCAGAGGAGAAATACTTTTTCTACTATAAAAGTAAAAAAAAAAAAAAAATTCCAAGAGATGTTGCTTAATCATGTGTTTTGATGAAAACAAAATCTAAACATGCTTGAACGTGTTTGGGAAGCAGTGAAGCACAAAGTTTATATTTTTATATCTGAAGGTCTCAGTAACCACAGTTTAGTGCTTGTATGAGAGGAGAGAAGTGGAGGTTATTAATGAGTTTGCTATGATTTAGTTACAGCCATTCACACTCACACAGCTGCCATTTTGAACCCTTAGGTTTGAAAAGTGGGACAGCTACTGTTTGGATGGTACTGTTTGTCATGTCACTGATTTCTCACTGAAAAACAGAAATACAGAGAAGACAAGATCTAAGAAATCAAGAGAATTTTGGGGACACAGATTAGGATCCTAGTATATTTGTTTTACTTATACTCTGGATGCTCTAACACAGTCTGTTCTAGTTAGGCCTCTAAATGCATCTTTGTGGTTGTTGTAAGTAGATCAGATGTGGTGATCACAGTGTTGATGGTGTGACCTCTAAAGACTCTCCAGACAAGAAAAAAGGACAGCATTGTATTTATTCAGATGTCTAAAGATAAGCATGTTTGCTTAATAGTGACAAGGACCTCTATTGAATTATGACTCTTCTGTGTTGGAGGCAGAAATAGTGTTAATATTGTGCCAAAAAAACATGTAAGGTCAGAGTAGATAGATGATGGCGAGAAAGTGACTCGACAGAGGGAGACTTGGCTTCACAACCTGATCCATGATCTGTCCCAAACCTCAGCCTGCAGCTTTTACTCTTTATATTATCATATTAACAGTGATGGCAGCGCAGAAAGATGTGAACCCTTATGAAAAACATGTTGAGTCATTATTTTAGAGGACTTGTTGGACCCTTTAAAGGTCACTCTTAAAACTGTAGTCAATAACTATCTGCAAAATGGCGACCGTGTGAATAAGGTCAGAGAGCTCTGGGAGTCACAGAAGTGTAGTCTGCATGACTCATATGAGGATTATCACTGAACTTTGTCACTATGAAATCAGCCCTGAGGCTCAGCGGCTGTAGCTCATGCATGAATTATGATAACTCTCTGCACTCTCTCAGTTTTCCCCCTTAAAACTGAGCAGAAAGAGGGAGGACGACTTAAATGCTATAACAGTATAAATTACCATCATTTTCCATTTATGTTGAGACTTTTCATCTCACTGCTGAGTGATGTCATGTGTAATTCTAAAGCTTTCGTAAAGCTTTAAAGTAAAAAAGTCTATTTTTATGGTGGTCTGGTGTATAGTTTTTTCTAAATTGGTGTACAATGAGATTTAAAGGTTTGCTCTAAATTGTCACTTTTGATTTTACAGCCTGTTTAAGCAGTTAAACACTCCGAATAAAACAGAAACAGCCCACTGATTTGGCACAATTAGCTCTAATGTTTCGTGTGTAGATGGTGAGATTTAATCTCTCAGTGGTAACTTTTTTTATGAATCAATTAAAACTGGATGAAAAGCAGAAAATAGAGGGTGAATAAGAGGATTAAGAGTTCATGAGAGGTGTCACTGATAGTTTTTGGTTGACCGCTGCGTCTTAACAAACTGCTGCTCTGTTCTTTAAGCCGTCGTTGTTTGAAAGCTGTAGAAGATAAAGACGAACCTCTTGTTCTCGTCACAAGCACTCCCTCCGTTTCTCGGAGTGCCACGGTTTGATATACGTCAGACGTTTTTAGGCATGCAGTCAGACGGTGGGACACATCCATCCGTTTTTTTACTGCAGCACCAAACGCCTGGAGAGATTAAGTCCTCCTCAGCCAAGACCTCCAGTTCTGCTCCAGAGCACAACTCAACGCTGCCAGATAACAGCAATGAGGAGGGGAGGACACAGAGGATACACACATCATGTTTATACACACACACACACACACATACATGTGCACTCCTGATGAAACACACTCACACACACGCTCATGCACACAGGAGACATATTTATTCGAGACAGGCCAGATGTTTTATCTCAGTGTGCATGTGTCGGAGTGTGCTGCTCCCTCTGATGGAGGAGTGTTAATCTCTGGAGCTGGATGCTCGGCACGCCACGGCTGCTGCAACTGGGACTGGCTCTTACAAATTGCCCCACGCTGACCATTGTTGGATGGGGGGATCTTGTCTATCGGTGATTTAGACCTGAAAAACTGCTAAAGACCCCAAACACAATAAGTCTCTGACACACCTGCTGCTACTTCTCCCTTATTGTGAAATTCAGTGATGAAACTTTATCTTCTCCTCACTGACTCTCCAAATATGAAGGCTCATCCCTGAATAAACGTTATAAAATTGCTGGAATAACAAAATTATGTTTATATGATGATTTAATGCTGTGCTTCTTATTATCGTTTGTGATTAAAATGCCAAATAGTGCAAGTAAACACCATTCACTGTCAGATTTATCCTCTTGCTCAGTCTGAATGCACTTTAGTGAAACTGTGAACATCTAAACATTCTTATATAGTCATTAAAGCATATGTAGTCATATATAACGCGATAATCTTAGATTTAAGAGTATAACACTCCCCAAAAATCCCAAAACATATGTGAAACATCATAATATGTTTTGGTATATATAATGTATAATGTATAAGCCACATCTCAAATAGTTGCATCCATGTATCACTTTTTTCTCAACTTAAGTCCTCTAGTAGTCAGTTTCTGTCGTTTTGTAAAGTATGTCCATGCATTTTTTTCTTGTAACTCTAAAGTTGTTCATTAACTTATTAATGTTCCAACAATTAAACCAATCTCTAACATTCTCCGGTCACAGCTTTCATAATAACATGCCAGAATAAGGGAATTGGTTTATATAAAAAAAAAGATACAAACGTTATTTCTGTTAGTTGCAGCCCTTATTTCATGAATATAAATTGTCTGAAGGTGTTTTTTCTAAATGGTTAGTTTCATATTTGGCTGAGCTTAGCAATCCCATGAACAATTTTGATTATATATTAACAAAAAGTTACAGACTTTCACAGGTTTAAGTTTCTCTGTGTGAATTTTTTTTTTACAATTTCTAGACAGTAAAGCAAACTTTGAGTTTAAGACTGTTGATCAGATAAAAGAAGAAATTTAAGATGTCAGCTTAGGCCTGAGAAAATTCTGATGGATATTTCTTCACAATTTCTCATTCTACAGACCAAACAATAACTTCATTAATCAAATGAAACATAATCGTTATCTGCAGCCTCGGTTATGTCGAAGTAAAGCTACACTTTACATGGAAGTTCTCGGGAATCGGCGATGGAATTTGTCTTGGGGTCTTTTCTTCGATCAGCAGTTTCTCACAGTGTGGGTGTGAGGGAGTGCAGGAGAGGCTGTTGATGAAAAACTTTGTGAATGCCAGCAGGGAGGAGTTTAAAGTGGAGCTTGTGTTCCTTTGTAATTCGGCGCTGAGATAAGGACAGCATCCACCACGTCAGACCCTGCAGGGTCGTCGGACCCCTGTTGACCTGAAACTGTGATCACACAGTCTGTTTTATAAGCTGATAGGAGCAACGTTGATTGATGGCTCGGCGTTGTTCTCTTCTCATTTGGCCCGTTGTTTCTCTCTGCTGTGAAGGCGGTGATGGTTCTGTGAGGTTTTGATCTGCGTCTCCTCGCTCCTCTGATCCTGTAATCTCCTTCCACTCCCCCCCCTCCCCGCATGGGAGCCTCTCCTCCGTATGTGTGTGCGCTTTCATCCTTGTGTGCATGTCTTCACACAGTCGGCTTTGTCTGTGGGCATGTTGTGTTTAAGTGCTTTTCAGAGATAAGACCCTCATTCTGGTGCGGTGGCAGAGGGGTGGAGGTTGAAGGGAGTGAGAACACTGTGAATAGAAGCATCCCATCTTCCTCCCTCCCTCTGTCTTCTTTTTTTTTTTCTTCACCTCTCTTATCTTAACTCCTTTTTCATTTCCCCCAGCAGTTATCTCATTTCTCTCTCTGAGTTTTCTGTAGCAGAGGCGGTAAATTACAGTGCACATGCAAACTGTGGGAGAGTTCCTGTGTCGGTCTTTTAGCCTGAGAGTGCTGGAGCACTTCATCACCTAGCAGCATCCCTGCCTTGGCACATCAAAACAGAGAGCGAAAGAGAGTTGGACACAAACTTCACTGAGAGTTTCCCTGGACTGAGTCATCCAGTGGCCCCCCGCTGGCATGTCTGCTCCAAAAAATGAGGAAAAAATAAATCCTTCATTTTAATGTTAATAAATCTGTCTCTGAAGCATAAAATACTCTCAAGAAAAACTGTGGATTTTGATGTTTGGGCTCATGTCTTTCTCCAAAACAAATGTTGACATTATCAGTAGTTGCTGTACATATTTCATGGCAGGATTTGATGTCGTTGTTTTGATTATAACTGGTATGAAAGTTTGTTCGATGCTGTTTTGAAAAGGAGAATCAGTAAAAACACTGTGCAAGATTGTTTTGACAACTGAAGCTTTTGCCCAAACCCAACCAAATTGCTGTAATGCTAGTATATAAAAATGGTTTTGGATGTCATTTAGATTTTTTTTTTTATTAGATTTTTACATGGAAACATAATTCATGCTCACAAAACTTAAGCAACACTTGAAGCATTTATAAACTCAGCCTTCAAAGAGTACACAGACTCTTTCTGGATGAAAAGCTCCTGTAGATCAGCTTGGATATTTCCTTATTAGATGTACTTCTCCTGTTTATGGACCAAATATGGTTTCCCATATATCCATCATCAGACAGACCTCTTACCTTTCTTCCAGGGTAGAAATAATACTGGTGTAAAGCCACATTTTTTAAATCATTTTTGCGCACTCATGGCCAATTGGTTTAAATTTCTTTCACACACTTCCTAATTTAATGTTCCCTGCAATGAGATGACCCCGATTAAGGACACAAGCTGAAGTTATGTTGCTATGATAACCAAGTTGTTCTTTATGTTACAGTTTTAGGCTCTTGAGACTATTTTTCTTCCCTCATGCGTGTTGGAAGTAGGAGACACGCCAGACAAATTCCCACTGAACATATTTCATACACACAGGTGTGATAACAAATGGCTGTCCCTTTCTCCCTTTTTCCTCCTCCTTTTCTTCTGCTTTCCTGCTCTGAATACTTCAGGACTCTGATGTGGAGTCTGAGCTGGAGGAAAATACCCGCAATCCCCTGCCTCTGTAGTTTTGTCCTCTGCACCGCTCTGGTCTGCTCTGCCCCTCTTTAGCTTATCATCCCTTTGTTGAACACACAGAGCATGCATACTTATCTCCAATGGTGCAAAACACAAACAAACCGCAGCCCCTGCATGCTTGATGGCCCACTTTATTTTCATCTGTCAGAGGATGTAGACATGAGACAGAACCACATGTTTAAGCAACACTGCCCAGACCTGAGGTGTCGTTGCTTGGCTTCGGGTGGGAGTCGGGGTTGATTTTACTCCAAACAGAGCAGAGATTTAACATGTTAGATGCAAAAAGACACCTGTGCAGAGGGGAACATGAAGGCAACAACAGGTCTTCATCAGCAGTTATCTCCCATCTGGGCTGATAAAGAGACAAGCAGGAGTACAACATAAAGATATCGTGCTGCAGCTTAAATAACGTGCACGCGCAATCAGCATTTTTGTTTTCCATCCCGTGCCTGTCATGATTAGGCTTATCAGCAGGGTGCTGAAATCCTCTGAAGGTCATTTTGTTTATTTCCTCTAGAGTTTCCAAAACATGTTGCAAGTGTTTGTCATCAGGATTGAGATGCTACAGATAGCTGCGGCTATACATGGATAAGCCTTTGAATTCCAGCATCCAGTAATTAGAGTCATCCACGGCATGCACTGCGTGTATGCTCTTGCTGTGGGTTTTCCTTCAGAGTGCTGCACAAACACACTAATTTTCCATTAATATTTGAGTATATTTGAGGATATAGAGAGTATATTTTCAGTGTGCCCAGAGGGTCTCACCGTGTTAGCCTTGTTAATCCTGCTGTTGTATCTTTGACAGAAGAGCAGAGCTCAGAGGTCTTTGTCATCTTTGTGTATTTGTCTTGCTCCAGGCTATTTTGGTAATTCCAATACTTTACACAGTGCAGTGTGTCACATTAAGACTTCCTCTTCCTTTCAGTGTTGTCTTACATGGATCAAAGAAAACCTCCTGTTTTTTCTGCCGGGGGTAAAGGTCAGATGCTGTATGGATCTTCTCTGAGGTCACTGCAGATCAGTCATCGTGTTTGTTTTGTCTGTCTTCTGTTTTTCTGGATGTAAGTTTAGCTCGTGTAAAGCCTGCGGTGCAGTGTGAGCCATCAGGAGAATGAGGACCAGATTGTTGCGTAGTCTGCCACATGCATGTTCATTTATGTCTTCATCATGAAGGGCTCCGTATGCTGTGTAAACTGCATGCATGTTAGCAGAGAGTCCTGATTAAAATCTACCTCGTTTGTGATTTATGTTTGCGTAACCTCAGCAAGCGGAGGTTCGGCATACCTGCATTATTGCTGGAGTTAAATCCTCACCTCCTGCAGGCCTGCCATCAATCAGCACAGTGCAGGTTAGCGCAGTGCTGGATTAGCGCAGGTTTGACCCACGCCAGGTGTGTGCGACCTGTGTCACGGCTGCGAGTGTCGTGTTCTCCGGTGCCTCCCTACGACTTTACCTGAGTAGAGGCTCACTGTTCTGCACGCCATCACCCTGAACCCAAAAAAACCCAATCAGCTTTGATCCCACCCTGCGGCCCCTGGAAGTAAGTGGGGTCTAATCCCCAAAAAGCCGTAGAAAGACACAGAGGAATGCCTGGCACACAGCACACCATTCACCCAGGGATTAGACTGAGAGGAGCTCAGCTTCACACAGTCATTTACTCCACACACTGTGTGTGAGTTTATACGTGTGAGTTTGTAGTGTGTGCGTGCGTATGTACATGTTTGCAAATTCTGCACGCATGCATGCATACAGTTGGACCAAATAATGAAAAAATCTCTAGAAGGCTTTGGTAACACTGCCAGAAAGGCAAAGTCATATTTTATTAAATGCTAATTAGCAGAATTTGTTAGCAATAAAAAGTCTTTCAAAGCAGCAGGAGCTCCAAGGAGGCCAAATGATTCATGCCAAACTAAGACTGCGGCTGAACTGGTCCAAAACAAAAATAAATATTTACTGAAATTTGCTTCCTCACTGCGGCTCAGAATATTAGTTTAGAACATAGCAACATTCATTTGGACAACAGAACTTTGAGTCCACAGAAAGTCCAAAGTTATAATGTTACTGAATGATAAACCAGCCCTGTTGCAAATGTTAACAATCAACAGTATAATCCAAATACTAACAAGGGCCGTACTTGTCTGTGGTTAATCTCTCTTACCTTAATAATGAAATAGCTGTCTGTTCATTTGTCGAACTGAAACCTGAAGTAGTTTTATAAACATCTGTAACCCAGCGGCTGATCACCATCCGGTTTGATAACACCAACACTCCTCCGAACAGGTCTTTTCCTTTTTTTCGTATCGATCCTCGAAGGAGAAAACTGAGAGCCGAAAACGCGAGCCTGCTGCTTTTAATTATAGTTTCATTTTCTGCAGCCGCAGGATTATGTGTGTCCACAAGAAATACTGAGTGCGGAGGCCCCGTCTGTCAGCACACCGAGAAAGGAGGGATGCTGTAGTATCAGGTGTATGACTGTGTTATTCAAACTCATGTCACACATGCACGGTATGGTGGTCAGCCTCAGCTCTGTGTGTGTGTGTGTTTTAACAGGTGCACAGTTGCACCGAAACGTATCATGATGTAAAGAGTGATGCTCATAGTTGGCATTAAGTCGATGGTGAAGACAATAAGGCAGCAGTGTGCTGCAGACTCATCAATCTTTCGCTGAACCTGGAGTCTGGAGGGAGTGCTGTTGACCCTGGCTCCCTGCCACTGCTTTGAGAGCTTACCCATATGTGAATATATGTGCATAATAGAGCGATGTAGCATCAGAAGGTGGATTTCATATGATCTAATGGAAGAGATGTGTGATGTCAGTTTACTTGATGATTTCTTGTGTTCTCGAACCTGTAAATAATCTTGCTAACAGCTCCTTCCTGTGGTTTTCTAAGAGTGTACTGTTGTTCTACAATCCGGTGAAGTTTTTATTTGAGGGGGAGAATATGAGCCGACTAAAATCAAGAGCTTTGAGCTGCTGTTGAGTCAGGCTCGCGTCTGCATTAATAGACTGTATGTGACTCAACCAGATCTGAGACCTTTTCAGACATGCAGCATGCCGGACACACAGACGGCTGCACTTTTATCAGCCAGACCTCCACGTCTGCTCTGCTTTCATGCATGAATGTATCTGCTGTCAGGAAACCTATTATGGCTCTGAGTACTCAAAGAGCAGATATGGTGCAGTGTCTCTCTGTAGTCATGCTTAAAGGGTTAAGTACACTAAAAACAAACTAGTTTGAACGACATGTGGTCTGAACACATTTCTGTTTTTTCTGAATGGCAGTCAGAGTTTGTTGAGGCCAATAAAATTTCAGATAATTATCACTGGACAGACCTCTGGAGAGTTCTCACAAACATTCAAGGTGTTGCTTTTGATTTTACACACAAAGTCTCACAAAACTTATTCTAAATTTGAGGTGCAATGAAAAAGTTTGAGACTTTCCCTGTTGCGTTACAGCAGAGCACTGCACAGTAATGTGCATGTGACAAGGGCAAGCAGTGACTTTCATAAATATTACAAGTTATATTGTTTGAGTATCATCAGCACCTCTGTTAAATGTGTTTTTGTGACCACTGGTTTACACATTTACAGAGTCAACGTGGACCTGAAACTTGGATACAACCTAGAGTGAGGTGCTGACAATAATCAAGCAATGCTTACTCACAAAAGCAAACTGAGGCCTTAAACTTTGGTGGGTTTGATGTATTTTTTAGCATTATAGGCTGTCTGGTTCCCTTAGAAATGAGACAGATTTTATAACCTCATTGAGCCTCTGTGTCTGTTTCTTAATCTCAGCACAGAGAACAATTTCAAAAAATTCCTTCATTTTAACAACAGTCAAATCTTAAAATAAACATGTGTCTCTTAAAACTGCAACACTTAGTTGGGGGGGGGGGGTTTCTCAACAGTTTATGTTCCTACACACTGTTTATACTGGCAGTCAAGCATATTTACAGTGATGAGGGGAATATTTGATGGGACGATGTTGTAAATTAAGTTTCTTCTCACTGACTCCTCTGCCTCTGCATGTGAGGAAACAGGGATCTTCAGCTGTTTCAGCATGAACATCCAACATCTTCACCCTGACAAACCTCTGAGCAGGGCCCAACGCCCCCCCCACCCACCCAGTAAAATGATCCAAACTTATGAAGGCAAAGTGGAGATTAGTGTGATATACGAGATGTCCCAAAGGAAACCGACAAATCAAATGATTTGTTATGGCGGAGGAAATGGACAATGCTCTCTGAGAGAAGCTGAATCATGAGGAAAACTGAAACAATAGCAAAGAAAGAATTGGCCTACTTCTTACCGCACATGTCTGCTGCTCTCAGTTCATTTATAGCCCTGCAGAACGAAGCAGGTTTATGGTTTGCCGTTGAGGCAGAATATCTTCCTAAGGGGAGATGAAATGGCTTCAGTCTGGCAATCTGTCCTGGCTTCGGATGGACGAGTGCAGTCACTATCACGCAGTCACTGTGTTCTGGAGCTGGAGCTTTTGTGTTTGGTTGTCATGGATTCTGCTGCTCGGTTGTCAGCAGGAGCTCAGTTGTTTTTGCTGTTTACATGGGTGGTTAAGGAAAAGTATAGGTTATTGAATCCTTTTTTTTTTCTTCACAAGACTTACTCTCTTGTGTGCTCACACACAAATCATACCCCAGGAGGGAAATTACATTTGGCTGGTGTGGCAGAAGGCCTTTAAGCAGTCATAAGTGAGCATTCAGACCAACCTTGGACAAATAAACTGTGTGCTGGACTGGACGTGTCCATCAAACACTCGGGGCAAAGGATTTACACACCCGGCGTTCAGTTGTAGAGCGGAGGACATGAAGCAGGATGTTAAACTGAAGGTTTGTGGATTGGCCTACGCTCTGCTTGGCTGCAGCTGTGGGCAGAGAGCTGGAGCGCTTGTCAACCTCTGTATGATAATGAGCAGGGTCAGAGTCAAGGGGCTGCTGGCCAGGAATTCAGCAGCATGTTTTTGCAGAGAGCAGTAGTGTGTAAACTCTGCTCCTTATTGCTTAGTCTTTGCAACCAATTGTTTGGATAGTTTTCATCCTCCAAAACGTTCTTTCTGTAACATCTCATCTTTCGTTTAATTTCAGCTTTGGCCTTATTAAGTGTTCGGAAGAAACACAAGTTACAGTAACTGTTTTAGAAACAACTAAGGGGTTACAATTTAAGATTGAACGATAACACCAAATGTACTAATCCAAAACGAGCTGTATTACCTTTAGACATTTCCAGAGTCGGTCTGTTTGCTGCTTTAACAGGAGCTGGATAGAAAAGGACATTTTAGCTTGGTGCTTAAAGTTGGAAAAGGCAGTTGGCTTCCTCCAAAAGAGGAGAAATTTACTTTCCAGAAACTCAAGTATTTTCTTCTTGACATTTTAGGTGTTCTCAGCTATTTGTTAGCTACTGGTGGGCCTACATTCAGGCATCAGCCAGTTCAGTTCGGAGTTTGGGGTTTTATGAGGCTTGCAGCTTCATGTGTGATAGGAGCTCTGTGGTGATGTTACACAAGCTGCTTGTTTTGGATTTCGACACATAAAAACTTGTCTGTTTCAATATTTACCCCCTATCAGACTTAATTGCAGCATTACTGAGTCCTCCGGTCTTGTGATCTAATCTGATGTCTTAACCAACGCAAACAATGGCCAAAAACTTTAAGACCAAAGTAATAATGTAATAAAACAAAATTATCCTTTTAAGAAAAAACAGCTTCCTTTAAAGTTGATGTGGTTTCCTTATTTAAGCCAGAAATGCTTGTAAAGCGTTCAACAGCTCAGTGCAGCACGCATGATGTTTCTACTGCAATAACTTTTTGTGTTATAGCGCATGCATGTGTGTGATTGTGGAGGCATAATTTTAGTCTTGGTCGTTTTAAGAGTTTTCAGAGCTGTTGTTTGTCGGCCACCTGCAGCAGCGTTTTTGGTTTGGAGGAGTGTGGTTTTATTACTGTGGTGCGTAGGGAGTGTTTTAAATGAAGAGGTCACAGACAAGATGGACCCCTCCCTGCCACAACAAAGCCGCAGCAGAGGAGTGTGCGGTTTCATCCAGTCGTGTCCTGGTCTGCAGCTTCGCAGTCTTGTTTGCATGGGTTTCCCTGGCAACCGCACGACACGAGAAGACAAAGATGGGGAGAAAAAATGGGAAAACGTTGCACATCACTGGATAAGATGCCAACCGAGGTCACTGAAAAGAGAGAGAGTGACGCCAAGGAAAAGTTTACAAAGCAGCTTTTACTTGGGTCAAGCGGGGTCATGAGGGAGGAGCAGGGTTCCGTCGGGCTTCTGTGTTATTGTGTCTCTCTTAATAAAAGTGAAGGGTGTTTGCTGGGATTGTCAGCCTCAGCCACAGGCTTTTTATTAGACATCTGCTGCTTTCAAGTCAAGTGGAGGAAATGTTTAAAGACTGGATTTAAAGCCATTCCAAGCCACATACTATCTCAAATCAGCACGCTACAATCCCACAGATGTGCCCGGCACTAATTTTAACTTTTTTATGCAAAATAAAATCTCTAAAGTTTACGTTCATACCAGATTTTCTCTCTGTTCTTGTGACGCTATTTGGACACAAACTGCCACTCCAGCTGTTGTGGATATTCGAGCGGTGTGTAGTCCACCGAGACAGCCAGCAGTCGCTTAGGCATGTGATAAGGGAGTGAACACTTCTTCGCTGCTATGTGCCAAACAAGTGGTTAACAAACAGTGGAGGCAGGTCTGCTCTGCTTAGTCATTAGAGGCAGCAGTGGTGAGTGATTCTCAAACAAAGCTCAATATCCCTGTAATTAGTATCTCTGAGTGCCTTGAAGGTATTCTTCTGCAGTCTGGACCAAACCTTTCTGGGGTAGATAGTTGTGGTTCTCTCGTGACAAAACTTTCTGGAAAATACAATAAGCAGGAAGCGTGATTGGAGGAAGGGAGGGGAGGTTATGGAAGGTGAGTGCTGCATCCTGTGCAGAGAACTCTGCCCCGTCGCTGTCTGTGCCCAGTAAGGCCAGTCTCCTGTCCCAGAATGCCAATAGGAGCGCATGTCTTTAGGCCAGACAAACACCTCTGTCAGCAGACCGCAGTCACCCCACCAGTCAGACCATTCAGCCTGGCGCTGCTCTGTAATTACACACCACTGCCTGCTGTGGAAGGGGGCAGGAGGGGGCTTCCAGACTGAGATGCAGACCCCATCACTGCTGTCAGCATCACTACAGGCATGTGCTGGAAAAACAGAGAGAGTGAGAGAGATAGGGAGAGTGAGTGAGAGGGAAGGTGAGGAAAAGACAGCCCTGTCTGGGACAGAGAGGCGGGGGGAGAGGCAGGAGACCCTCCTCCTTCCTGTGAAAGATTAGAGGCTGTGTGTGCGAGCACATCTGGAAGGGCTGGAGGAGCTGAAAGGACTGATGTGAGAATCAGCAGAGCCAGAAATGAAGAAGATTAGTGAAACAACACTGCCGGTCACAGTGAACTTGCCACTGCAGTTTTTTTCCCCTCTGTGTGCATATGTGTGTGTGCAAAATGCCTGAAAATCCTAAAAATATCTTTACAAGATGCTTTAAAAACACTAGTCATCAGCTGAAGGAAGCATCTGATCACAGATATTTTCAGGTTCAAACAGATTCAAGTGGCCGGAAACAGATTAGTGAAAGTGCAGCTACTTATTTCAAAATGGTTCATTAATAAGGATGCACCTTAGTTGCACCTGTGTGACTGGATTTTCCAAGTCTGGACCACTTTTATGGAAAAAACTTGTTACCAAGTTTTGTGATTCGTATACTTTAGTTTTTAAGTATTTTCTCTGTGTATGTCAAGCAGAAAATATGACAAACCAAGAATTTCCTGCAATTTATTCTGTTTGCACGTCAATAAGGTTGAATCTTGAAGCTTAAAAATCCATCAAGAGAGTCACTCATTTTGTTACAGAACAATTTTCGTACAGAAAGCAACAAAAGATACTTCACATGCCGAAGATGATTAAAATCTAATTAATTCAGAAAAAAGCAAGCAGTGCAAATAAGTAATATAGTCAAAACTTAAGCGAACAGTGCATATAAATTCAACTCAGTCACTTATGACAATACATCATATGTATTACCAGCCCTTTATTATTAATTTACACTAGTACTACTACTCCAAAAAGCACACATGCATTTATATCTCCCAAAGGTGCAGTAACCAGACTAAACATGATTAATTATTTTCACCCTTTGTATTGACTGATGGAGGTCTAGCTCTGTGGAGGCTGTGGTTAGCATGGTGTGACGAGTTTGTGTTGCCCTGCACTGCCTTGGCTTAAGTGTCTATGCTGATTGATGAGGTGAGATGTGTGTGCACGAGGTGAGAACCTCTCTGACCCTACACGCTCTCACCTCAGGGTCCTGGAGGCTGTAGTGTGGTTTCATTTGCAGCAGGTCCTTGCAACACCTCACCTACACTTGTAAACCCGAGCAGATGTAGACCGGCTGCCTCGCTGCACTTGTTTTGAGCTGAAACGCAGTGTGGAGGATTCTTTCTCCCTCAGTTTGGCTTTTCCTCTGGGATCAATTATCTGACCAATTGTTTTAGCAAGGCCGCACTTCTTTCTCACCTGTAATTACAGCTGAACCTGTTCAGTGTGTGGGCTGCTCCACGGAGAGGTGGAGGGAAACAGAGTGGCAATTCCAAAGGAAGGAAATGATGAAGTGTGTCCCACCCTTCGAGTTAATCACCTAATAAAAGACCTGTGACCATGGGAAAGCACAGTAAACACTGGGGTTCATGCAGGTTTGAGCTGGGCCGAGCACCAAACACTGACAACTGAGACCTGTCAGCTGTTTGGGAGGTGGAGGCTGCTGATTGGTCAGATTCAATACAGCTTGATATTGATTTGAGCCAAACATCTGTAAAAAGAATGGGACCAATCCATCTTTTTCTCATCATTACCAACTTTATTATATTTATTCAGGTTATCTGCCGTTAGCATGATCAGATAACTTTTTTTTTTCTCAAAATTTAAACTCTGGCTGTGAGCTACTAATTTCCGTAAGTTTTACTGCAGAGTGATTTCTGTCAGCAGCCCAACATGACTGAGCGGATGTGACTGATCACAAGAATGCTACATTTAATAAAGATATTAACATTACAAAAGTTCCATTTATGATGGGTATTACATCATGGATAATAGCTAATCGGGTTAAAAGTTCAGTGCTGATACACACCCCTAGTAGAAAAGCCATCTCATGATCAGGGTTTAAACACATGTAACGCATTTTTATTTAATGAAAACACAGTTGATGAAGGTTGAATGATGGTTATATCTTTGCTGTCTTTTCATCCATACTTGACAGGGTGGAGCAGGTCTGCATGAAAACCTTTTTTTGTGCTGCACAGTACAACAATGGATGGAAGTAATTTTTAAAGCATATAATGATAGGGTTTATTGCAGTGAGTTTTTTGGAAAAGAAGTATTGGACAAGGTCAAAGTGAGGAGGAGAAGAGCAGAATGAAACACCACCAGGAACAAATTGCCTTTCTTTCTCTCCTACGGATTCAAAAACAGACGATTCGCTCGCTCAGCAAACGTGTTTGTTTGAGCCACCTCGTTCAGCTTGGCTTATTTCGAGGAGTACAGCATTCTCTGTGAGTGTGCTGTGAGTGTGTGTGCTGTGTGTGCTGTGTGTGCTGTGTGTGTGTGTGTGTGTGTGTGTGTGTGTGTGTGTGTGTGTGTGTGTGTGTGTGTGCATGAAGGCAGCAGCAGTCTTTGGTCTGTCCGAAGCGGTGCAGAGACAGAGACAAACGCCTCCTCTGGTCTGCTGTCAGCACCTGGTCACTAATGATGCTGCAGCGCTGAGCTCAGCTAATTGACCAGACAGAGATGGATCTGGACCTTGCGCTCTGCTGTGTCTGCTTGCAGCACTGTGTGTGACAATGTGTGTGTGTG
The DNA here is from genome assembly GCA_029814765.1 of Acanthurus leucopareius. NCBI lineage: Eukaryota > Metazoa > Chordata > Actinopteri > Acanthuriformes > Acanthuridae > Acanthurus > Acanthurus leucopareius. The sequence goes on along the minus strand of JAQMCX010000048.1, from coordinate 10,568,239 downwards.
TGTGTTTTGATGTTTGAATTCACATCTGCTGCCAGGCCCTTTACTGTATCTCCTCCCAGGAACTCTAAACTTTGAGATAACACAGGTAGACTCAAGGAGAAGAACAGACAAACCTTTTTAGACTGCAACACAACTTCTGCTTCAGTCCTGTCTTTATGCATTCACCGACTGTCTGCTGCAGACCAGACGAGAGGACAAGTCTCACTCATACATTCACAAAGCCTGTCTGTCTGCAAGCTGATAAATCTTTCTGCAGAAGCAGAGAACAAATAAACCCCAGTAGGTGATGAGCTCGGAGGATCAAACAGTCAGTGCTGCTGAGTGTGAGATGTGTGTTTAAAGGCTCTGAGTTGGCAGCGTGAACTGGGCTCTTAGCATGAGGGCTCTGGTTTATTTTCACTGTGAGACTATCACTGAAGAAATGACCTTGGCCCATTAATAATACAGCCAGTGTGTGTGTGTGTTTGTCACATGTGCACTTTCTCACACACACACACACACACACACACACACACACACACACACACACACACACACACACACACACACACACACACATACACACAGACAAAACCCTACACATGAACACACACACACACCTTAGTTTGTAAGGGGAGAGGTGCAGCTGCAGGGCTGGTCTTCGTGCCCTTGGCTCTCTCTCTGGTGGTACCTGCAGGACTCCAAGTGGGTTTCTAAGGCCAGTAATAACAGCTTTGAAATAAAGCTGTCATAATAATAACATAATGATATAAAAGTAACGGATTGTTCCTGCTTTTGTGGAATCCAATCAAAAAAAAATGCTGCATTCTTTTTGAGTGCAGTCAGTTCAGGCTGAGGGCTTCCCCCTTCACATTTGGCATGTATGTATCTGTGGTGTTGGCTCACGCAGTCTGTTACTGAGACGAGCTACCAGTTAACTCTTTTTCTGTGTGTCTTGTCTCACTTTTGTTTTAAACTTTTTTAAGTTTAATTCAGTTTGCAAAAAGCTACTTCAGGTTTGAAACATGTATTCTTTTCTCTATCAGCATCTGAAATGTTTTCAATAGAGAAAAAATCCAGTGTGAGCAAGAAAGTGAAATATAATCATAAATGAAAACTCTGCACATATTTCAGAACCTCACATGAACTGCAGTTTATCTTGGCTGCATCTGCACTCTGTTTGGATACAAGATGCAGTCAGCAGAGTATTGATGATGAATATGTCATTTAAACAAACTTGTATCCACTAGTTTGTAGTTGCGCTGCACTAAAATGTCAATATTTTATTTTAATTTGACAGGCCAGTGATCAGTTTACTCACCTTTAGTATATTTTTCAGAATTCGAGCAGTGAATGATGTGCAGCAGAGGCAACAGGGGAGAGAAACGAGTATTGTCAGTGTTTCATCTGAGGCCCACGGGGCTACATGTGTGGTTTGGCAGACCTGTTGCTTGAATTTTGGCACACAGTTTCAGTGGTCAGTCTAACCTTAGCCTCCGGCTACAGGCCGAGAAGGACTGCACGCAATAAGAGCTCCTCTCGACTTCTAGATACCTGCACCGCTCCAAAATAAACTACTATTCTGATTAATAGTTGTTCTTTCAATCTCATTTGTAAGCATTCATTTACAAAGCCTTTTCCTGCTGCTGTGGAGTTTTTTTATACGCTGTAGTTAGTGCATATCACCATGTGCTTGAGCATAAACAGTCCTTCAGGCCATTCTTCATAATGACCTGATTACACACTCTCATTATGAACTGGGAGAAGATAACCTTCTCCCAGTGGCCCTCACTCATATCTTCCTCCTTCTCCAATGAGATTATTGCTCCAGCAGGGGCAAAGATTAGTCAAAGAGTGTTTGTAAACAAATTACTGAGCACTGCATGTGTGTGTGTTACTGTGTGTGTGTGTGTGTGAGTGTGTGTGTGTGTGTGTGAAAGAGAGAGACGGAGAGAGGAAAGTTGAACAGGAGACAGAGCTGATGTCAGGACGGCCTCTGGCCCGCTGAACTCTCTGTGGGGGGATTCCTCTAATGAAGAGCTCTGACTCAGTCACTGATTACGGCGCAGTGCAACATGGGGGCAAAAGGTCAAATACATTCACACATTTCTTTGACCCCCCCAACTGGGGCAATTAGCCCACTGAGAACAAAGAGCAGATACAATGAGCCGTGTCTGTTGGGGGGGGGGGGCGTTCATTAACTGTGATGATGTTATTGTTGGCCAAGAGAGCGATGGATCACACCCCGAGACATCCGAGTTATCCTCCTCCTTCAGGGGGTCTGCATGCACACACACACATACACACATCAGCCTGCAGGCCCGGTAGGTAACAGACACTGTCACAGGAGATGCAGCAAAGGGGCCTGGCAGGATTTTAAATTTGTTGATGCAAGACAGAGAGAAAGAGAGAGAGAGAGAGAGAGAGAGATGGAGAGAAAGTGTGTAAGAAGTGTTTGTGGGGGAGACAGTTGTCCTTGTGCCAAAGCTGGCTTAAGGCTTCATACAATAGCTCGAGTGTGGGTGAGGGGATCTTGGCGCTTGAATGTTCTTTACTCTAGAGGGAGGAGAGGTGCCGTAAGGGGCGAGAGCTAGATTTCCTATCCAGAGCCCCCTTTGTAATTGAATGCAGCCATCTACATGAGCCGAGCTCCAGAGAAAAAGTCCCCGGCATGTGCATGTGCATATAAAAACACACACACACACACACACACACACACACACACACACACGCCTCTCTTTGTCTCCACAGTCTTCCCCATGCGCTCTAAAGTGCGGCACAGACCGGTGAGGAGCAGATCAAAGTGTGCTCCCCATCGTCCCTGCGCGACATTTATGTCGTTACCGAAATGCGGAAGAGTTTTCTGCGATTTTAAAGAGCATGCCATAACATTTCAGTCTCAGGCCTTACATGGTTTAAATCCATCTACACTTGTAATCCACTGAGAAATACCCAGAACCCAAAACAGTGAAATCATGAGCACAGAGGTTGTGAAGGGGGAATTATTGGAGCGGTCTCAATTTACCCTAAACCATGTGTTCTGTGTACTTTTAATACTCCTCCGTTGCCCCCCCCCCCCCCTTTAGGTAATCACTAAACCCGTTGTGCTTTTCCTGTCTTAAGTTCCTGAACGTTTATTTTTCTTCCATGACAATAAGCTCTTCATTTTCCTTTCCTGGGACTGCAGAGGATGGAGACGGATCATGATGTGATGTTACAATAAGTGAGGCTGTCTGATGCCGTTCTGCTGCTCCAGCCTGGTGCTGCAGGTGCTGTTTCATGGCTTCTTTGAGTGTAGCACTTGGCGTTGACTGTGGCTGCTGGCCACTCGGCGGCCAAGACGAGCTTCCTGGTGGCTAATGAGGTGCTGAACCCAGCCTCTTGTTTGTATCAGGAGCACCTGGGCCGACCAGAGCCAGACCAGGCCAGACAAAGGAGTCAGTCTAGCATTTCCACAAAGGTCGGCCCATTCAAAACATCCAGAACCCAGGGACACAAACTCCCACACTTCATAAAATGAAGGCAAGACAGAATGCGAGCCGAGACTACCCATTCTCTTTGCACAAGGAAACTATTGTTTGTCTTTACACGCCCTCTCTCCAAGGCTGTGTGATTTTATACTCCATGAAGAAACAAGGCAAAAGGAGAGAAAGTTAGCAAAGAGGCAGCGTGCACGTGATTTATCTCTTGGAAGTGTAACAGAGACAAAAGCTACAACTGTCTCTGGAGATTTTCTGTTTCTTCAAAGCAACAGATCAACTCTGTGTCATCTCTTTCAGGCTCAGAGCGAGAAGCTCACCTGCAGTGCAGACACAGCACAGCCTGAGTAGTGTCCATATAATTGGACTGATGGCATTACATTAAACATAGTATGACATATTGACGTCTTTTAATTAAATATTTGACTCTGTTGTTGCTTGACATCCTTCCACAGTCATTACAACTGTCACTGAGATCTATAGCCCAATAACGTACCATAACAATAAAACACAAGGATGAAAGCAGTTGAAACAACTAACCATTACTGCGAGATAGATTGGTAATATAGAGCAATTCTTCAGAGTTCTGGATTTCTTTCGATACCAAACATGGTAATTTTGGCATTAAGTTCAACCAACTAAAGCATTGGTTAAGGGGGGTTGTGGTTACGTTATTTTTATAAAATGAACATTTATTGCACTTCTGTGACCCAAGATTTTTGTTCTTTATAAAAGTCACATGCCCATGTCTATAAAGCGTAACAAAGAACTGTTGATTATAATTTTATTCAGCGTGAGTTCTTCAGATTTCTCTCAACTAACAGGCCAAAACACAAAGATATTCAATTTTCAATGATATTAAATATAATTAATTACATTTGAGAAGCCAAGTCCGGAGAATTTTGGCTGCTTTTGCTTTAAGATTATTCAATAATGAATGGATCCCCTTGGCTCTGATGTCAGAGGCATGTTGCTTAAAATATTTTAATTAATTCCCATTAAATCTGGTGGATCTGGTGAGAATTTTGAAAGAAGATTCCTGACATTTGATTCCCATGTTGCTTATGAATGGACATAAAAACCCACAAATCTAAATATCATTTGTTCAATTCCAAAAGAGTACAATAAATTCTCTTTCCTGTCTCTTAATCTTCTGTTCCAGATGCAGGGAACCAGCTTGTAGCTCAAGAGGCAGTAAGGAAACCATCCACGCTGCGTCGCCCGCCTGCACGCACAGGAGAGTCCATCTCAAGTAAGAACTGTGACTTGTTACTTCTTTTACGATACAACACAGTGACAAAGGTATAGATAAACCTGTTTCAATGTCCGAACCCTTAAAAAAAAGAGGTTTTTTGTTTTTAGATTGTCTCAACTGCAGTCGAATCACAGCTTTGAGCGACAGGCTGAGCTCACTGGAGGCGAAGGTACGAAACGCACTCATTCTGCCAGAGAATCAAAATCACTGACAAAAATGATATGATGCTTTAATTGCCGCACTTGTTTTGTGTCTGTTCTGCACCAGGTTCAATTACTCACTGGTCCGGCCTCCTTATCACATCGCCACCTTCAGGTAAAAGGAGGAACGGCACCAGAGGCCTCATTACTGATGGGGGCTGTGCCCGCTCAGGGAGCTCCTGGTGAGCAGGGACCTGCAGGTATATCATGCTGTCATGCGTGAATAGGTTTTTAAGTTAAAAAAATACTGCATGTTTCCATTAAGTGGAGTCCATAGTTTTGTGTTTTGATAATAGAGTCAGAAATCACTCCTTGCAGCTTTTCTCTGCAAGCTGCAACTCTTTTTCTGCCCTCTACCTGCTCACCTCCGCTCATATCCTATTTCACCCGCTGCCCGTACACTCATTTCCTTTAGCAAAGTTAAGAGCCCGGTTGTCTGTGCTGCTCACTTTCAGCCCTCTGTGGCTGTGTGGAAAGCGAACACTCCAGTGCTTGAAAGTCTTCTGCTCTCCTGGAGTCGAGCCCAGAACTGGCTGCAAGCAAAAGTTCACTAACCCTGCTGCACTGTCACAAAAAGTTTAGAAAGTGTATCGGTTATATTAAAAAGGCAATGCCAGTGGAAAGAGGTGCTGCTGTTTCACTGTGTCCAAAATTACTCCCTGATTCACCCATTCACAACTCAAGATATAATACACAAACAGTAATTTACCCACTAGTGAACCTTAAATTGAGACATTTGTCATTTTCTCACATAAGTGACAGGTGTAAAATCACACATTAGCATCTATAAAATGGGATGTGTTGTTGAAACTGTCAGCAGAAAGTTGTGTGAAAGCCACGGACGATTGTTTTTTTGTTCCACAGTGGAAATTTTAAGGGCGCTGTAAAGTAAAAAGTCTAAATTAATTTATTGCTTCTTTAAACACCAGAAAAAAAATCCAGTTTTTTTTCAAATTAAGGAAAATATTTTGTATTTTGGAAGTGAGATTGAAAGCAACCCTCACAAGCACATAAACACAGTATTGAGAAGCTTTTTTTTTCTCTTTAACTTTTGACAGAATTTAGAAAGTTTCCAGGTGGTTTAAGCCAGATATTTCCACAGAGCTTCACCTCCCAATTAAGCCACTTTTCTGTTTTCATTACAGGTCCTCAGGGTGAGAGGGGAAGAGATGGACTTCCTGGCAGAGACGGTAAATTGTAACCATCGTTGCCTTTTAGTCGGTGTCAAACCACTGAAGATGTGAACCAGTTAAGGCTTTTGGATTACTCATGACTGTTTCCTCCTCTTAGGGAAGCCAGGGTCTCGAGGGCTGCCTGGTCCCACTGGACCTCGGGGGGATGCCGGGTCGAGGGGCCCATCTGGAGTCCCTGGATCGAAGGGATCCTCAGGACCTCCAGGTAAGAGAGGACTTAAAGTAGAAAACACACCCACAAACACACACAGCTCTGTGATAGCACACAGTTGTGAAATGAGAGAAACAAATGAACCTTGTCTTAGTAGATTTTGACACTGTTAGTCAATAAGCCCATAGTTAAGAATTGTGTGAGAGCTTTTGAGGCAGATGGAGGGTATTGCAGGGCAGTTCACTTAACCTATTGTGTGCGAAACGAGACGTTTGAATGGCTCACTGTTGACCAAAGTCTTGTGGAAACAACAGTGGAAAAATCAGAGCAATCTCCAACAAAAGCCTGAGCCGTGATGTCCTGCTCCACAGTGTTTGTCTTTCTCTTAAACCGCTCGGTCAACCCACAGACCCTCCAGCGGTGAAAGTCGGAGCGTTCCAGCGCCGCTGAGGCCTGCTGGTAACTTACTGGAATTTGGGCATTTTGCTGGTTGGCTTTTAAAATCATATGTTTCTGCTCAGGGTCGCCGAAGCAGAACAGACACTGAATCATAAATCTGCTCTGTGTACACATTCAGAGCTCACAGGTTATGTACAAATAATAAATGACCTGTTGGGAAAAAAGTAAATCCACAGGCAGCTGTGACTTGAATGATAATGGAGTAAACGGCGGTATAAGTGTGTCCCAACATCTGTTCTCGCTATAGGCTGTTATTCCTCCGCTCTGGATCATGAAGGGAGTGCCTTTCCTTTCAGGCTAACATATGACCCCTGCTATGTGCCTGCTGCTAGGTAAAGATGAGATTTAGAGCAAAAGTTAAACTACAAACCCACTTTCGGAGAAGCGCCATGTGACTTCAATCTGAAATGAACACGAGCTATATATACACAAATCCCACTTCCTTATGATTTCCATATGCTTGTGGTGTTATTGTTTTTCTATCTCCATTACTTCATAAGTACCCAAAACCAGCTCTGTGTCCTGCATCTTAAGTTGTTTCCCTTGTTGTGCTAAATTTATATCATTTTAGAAAGAAGGCTAAACACCAGACTGTAATTTGTCCGGTGTCAACGAAAATGTAGACAAATGTGTTTTCTAGCTCGAGGTTATGGGAAACATGGGAGAAAAGTGAACTTGTGTTGTCGGGAGAAGTGATATTGGACATTAAAACTGGTCCTGATAAGTTACAGGAGACTTTTATCGAAAACTTTGACTCATATTTTGATGCAGCGTCCAGGGAACAGTTACTCTGCAGGAAAAACATAAATTGTTTTCCCAAAATATGTCACACAGACTTTACAGGGCCACTTTGTTTGGCCTTTTGAACCACTGTGCAGCAGATTGGAGTTTACAGTCTCCCCGCTGCAGCCAAAACACAGCCGCTCATGCTGCAATGTTTACCGAAGGCTGAGTGAAAACAAGCCATGGAGGTGTCAAATCAGAGCTGTAATAACATTACTTTGCAGAGCAGTAATTAGTGGACTGTCATTGTCAGTTGCATCAATATGTAAACAGAGAGGTGGTGAGTTCGGGTCCGTCTGAGGACAGGGGCTGGTGTTTAAGGGGCAGCATTACCTCAGGAGAGTCCAAACAATGAGGTCAGATGTAGTTGTGGTAATGCTTTTTTTCCACCTTAATAAAAGTGGCTGGAGGAGGAGGAAGAGGAGGCGGAGGAGGAACACTTTCACCGACCGGCCCATATGGACCGGCTACAAGCGGTTACTGACACACATGTACGAAAGCTAGCAGTGGGCACGCAGGGAACATTTAATTTACTCTGCAGCAGTGCCAGTAACACTTTGCAGATTTCAATGGTGTTTATTTGAGTTTTCCCATGCCCCTGAGTAAGTTCCCAGCAATGGACCATTAAACACCCTCCTCCTGTTAATTACAGAGAGACAAAGTCAAAGTTGCTCACACACACACACTTTTCTGTCCAGCTGCAGATTTTACTCCACATATACACTGATATAAAAGCACACACACGCACTGACACACACGCTCCTGCTAGACATTATTATGTTGTATCACTCAGCACTTTATCTAATCTATTTCCTCTCTGCACTTTATCATAGTTTATCCTCCTATCATCACATCATTTACAGTCATTTATAATTATCCATTTAAGGTCATATTTTGCTGTGACATTCCTAATGTTTGCCAATGCAGTGATGTCTCTGTCCTCCCTTCTCTCAGGCCCCCGTGGTCCACCAGGACTCCCAGGAGAGAGGGGTCTACCAGGTCCTCCAGGGCCTCCAGCGCCGGCCAGTGCCCGCATCCCAGAGCCGGACCACAGTAAGACACTGGACACATAACAGACTTCCTACAGTCATCATGACGCAAATTCCACACCATGTAGTTCTTTTTATCATAATTGTTATAAAAATAAGTGTTGAAAGAGGACATTTGAGCTAAGACTCCTTAAAATCATCAAACCGGGCTCTTGATAGACATTAAATAGTAGATGCAGCAGAATCCAGAAGTAACATCTTTCTTTTTCCACTCATTTTTCTTCCCTGTCAAAACCTGGTGCCTAAATTACCCCAAATCACAGACAGTTCAGTTGCTTCTAACAGAAGTGAGTGGCAGGCTGCAGACGTCTAGTAAGCTAATTTCTTTTTCACTCCACGGCCCCTGATTTTGTCCTTTTTTAAACAAAATGCTGACTTAAGTGACATCACTCAAGGCCATTCATTGGACTTCGTGCAGCTCCCTCTTCAGCCAGAAACAGCTTTCTACAATGTATTTTTGTATATACAGTGGTTCTCGCCAAATTGATGTTTCAATTCAGTGCACTTCCTCTTTACTCAATGAAAGTCTTTGTTCTCAGGCATGTGATGTAAGTTTTACAGACTAAGAGCTTGACTCTTTAAACCTCTGATATTTATGTGCATTTAGCAGCTTTGCGGACGTGCTCTTTCCTGCTATGTAAGAGCTCTCACAGGTTTAAGGACTGATGATAAAAAAAAAAAAAAGGAGCAGAGAGAATGGGAAGCAGACCGGATGGTGGTAATCCTGTAACTGCTACTTGCTCTTTATTGTCTACCAGCCAAGTAGAACAGAATCAAAGAGAATTAAATGGAGGCAGAGTCGGCCCGAGGTTGACACAGACTTCACATGCTGGGATGAGAACCTGTCCATCACTAATGTCACTCAACAACTTCCAGATGTACGCCGGCGCTCAGACAGCTGAGGGGGAGTGTGAGAGACAGATTGGGGCCTGCAGCGGCTCTTTCAAGGTCAACTCATCCACGGGTTTTTTTGTGTGTAGATACAGAGCTAAAACAAAGTCTGCAGCACTCTGATTTGTAAGCTCTGGGGTCCCCGTGTGGAGGAGCCGTGGGGACGTTGAGGTTGGCACGATGACTTCCAAGACTGTGAGCCATTTCTTTCACATCTACGTTTCAGTAGGAGACGTGTGGGGTGGGGGGAGTTCTGCGCTGAGCTTCCTTTGGAAAACACTGGTTTATTTGGCTTTTTACATCTGCATCAGGAGGTTGGAATTCCCTTCTGCAGATGGGAGAGGGTTCCTCAACCAGGAGCCAGAGTGTGAAGCAGTGAGCAGAAGGACCGTCAGGACATGTTAAGCCTCAGATCCAAGTGTGTTTTCAGTAGGAAGTGAAGAGATTGTGTAGAAATAGACACAGATGGAGCTGCCCTGTTTTGGGTGTCCCCTCTGTTAGCAGTGTGCAGCGTTTTGGCAGTTTGAGGATGTTCCTGGCTGTCAGCCCTCCTCCTCCTCCTCTCTGTATCTCCTGATGTCTTATGCTGTGATTGGATCTGTATTTCCCGTCAGTATAAAATGACCCAATGACCGCACACTTCCTGTATTGCTCACACATTGACCACCCTCTTCCTGCCGTTCTTTCACTGCAGACGCATTCGTGAAGGAGGTCATTCAGTGCTGTTGCATAAAGGATAAGGAGAGATTTTTATACAATATTTCATAACATTTTTGAATGAATATGAAACACTGATGGACTCCTGAGAGTGCTTTTAAACACATTTAAGTGGAGTTTACAGCCCTGTGGAAATCATTAGGTGAAGTATGAGTATTGGTTGGAAAACACTGCCCTCTGGAGGTTACTCTAATGGAATTAAGAAGGGGTTTCATTGAGTTGAGCTCCTCAGGCAGCGTCATTAGAAACAAAAATAAAAATAAAACAGAACACGCTGAAAGATTATTTATTACAAACTCATATTTTGAAATCACAAGAGCATTTTACCACGTGCCTCTTCAGGTTCATCTGTCTGAAAGCACTGTTCTCTCAAGCTACATGCAAATCAATACTCTTACTCAAAATGCAACCGTGGATCAAACACTAATCACAATCTATACATGTAGTCACAATAGGACCATTTCACTTATGGAGCTTTAAGGGGGTACAGCCTCATGAAGTACTGCATGCCCACACTACAACAGTGCTATTATAGAAAGAAAATCATCAAATTTTCAAGTTATGACTGCAAACTTTGGATTTGAACCAGGTTTCGGCCTCACTGATTGTCCCTTCAAAGTATAATCAACATGATAATAAAGTAATAGACACCATACGCTATATAAAGATACAGCAGATTATTACGGCAGGTTTTTTTTAGCAACTTTTTTTTACTTTTTTCCTGTCTGTAATTGTTTTCCTGAGCCAGGAAAGTGGCTCCCATTAAACAGACACGTTTTGTTTCTACTCCAGGTCGTGGAAGAGACCCCTTCTATACCAACACTTTCCATGACTCAAGAGGGTCGCCTGTTCCAGGACCTCAGGGTCCTCCTGGGCCTGTCGGTGAGTGTTTATCACAGTCCATGTTGTGTTTTTCAATGTAGTGAGTTGAGTTTGTGTAACTGTGTTACTACACTGACAGATGAAAAACATTTTAAATGCTTTTACAGACAAAATACAACAAATGTATACTGAATATTGTGTAAAACTGTGTATAGCTGCTGTATTTCTTTCAAACACACACTTTTCAAAGATATGCATTTAAATCAGCTCTCCTAATTAGACATTATTTTTTCTCTAATTTTAGTCTTGTTTTTCCTGTCAACATGCAGACATGTTTTTTTTTTTTTAACCAAACATCCCTCATTGTGTTCATACACTATAGTTCGCTCACTGAAGAGATAAAGAAGAGAAAAAGCTATTCTGAAGCCATATGAAAACCTACAGGTGCTGCAAGTGTCACATTGGAGTCATAGTTAAAATCCAGCAGCACCTCCTCCCAGAGGGGAAAGATTCATTCTGCTGACATGAACCTTTCTGTCCATCACACAGGTCCTCCAGGTCCCAGAGGCCCACTCGGACCTCCTGGCTCTCCAGGACAGAATGTAAGCTTGCTCCTATTACAATGCTGCAGTAAATCAGTAAATTTGGCTCTGGTAGATTTGTTGAAGTACAATGTTATGACAGTTATGTCTGACTCAACACAGGGTAAACCAGGAGCCCCTGGATCGCAGGGCCCTGTGGGGCCAAAGGGAGAACGTGGGGAGAGGGTGAGTACAGTCAGATCTCCATTATGTTTCCTTCAGTTACTCTTCATCGACATCCTCAAACAAAACTCTCTCCTTTGGTCGTTCAGGGTCCTTTAGGTTACCCAGGAGAGAGGGGCTTCAGAGGAGAGCCGGTAAGCCGCCTCCAGCCAGCTGCCTTCAGGGTTATGCAGTTAACGAGTGTTTTGGAGAAACATCAACAAATGTCACAGCTGGTTATATTACTGTAAACTATACTAACCAGCAGCACTACAGACCACACTGACCAATGACAACACAGTTTTAAAGAAATGGGCTCTTTCTGTTGGAGTGAACTGATGCATGTTTCGAAGTCAGACTCTTTTTTTCTGTTGTTAATTTTTGTCTGCAGGGAGCACCGGGTCCCAAGGGAGAGCCAGGAGAGAAGGGCTTGCCGGTAAGAAAGTAGTTGGTGGTAGTTTACAGTTTACATGATTACACAGGGCGTGGACAGGAAGTGTTTGCTTTTGGTTTGAAGATCTTAAAAGAAAGTGTTAAGATTCCTTTGATGAGCATTAAATATTTCCTCTGTCTAACCCTTATTTTTCTTTTACCTCTTCCTCATTTTACAAGAGCAATCTAAATGTAAGATATTTTTATTTATGTCATCACGTGTTCACTTTGCAATGCAGTGAGTCTCTTCAGTAACCTTAATCAAATCTAACCATGACCCACGTCTCAGGTTATGGTTATGATCTTTCTTCAATCACCATGTTTATGACTGTGATTGGCCACACAGTGGCGTTCAGCTGCTTCTCTTTTTCTCTCAAGTCCATTCTTTTCTTCCCTCTTGATGGTCAAAAGTGTCTGTTTTTACATCAGTGTCCTTGTTGGAGTATATACATAATTGTTGCTGTTGATCTGTCTGATTTTGTGTGAAATCTTGTTTATGTGTTTTTGGTTTCGTTGGTCCTTGGGGAGTGCTCTGGACTGCTGTCCCCTGTCACGACACTGTCCCTAAAGCTGTCTGACTCCCTCTGCAAGCTACTGTCCCCATGGCTACCTTTCACAGTCACCTTTTCAGCATCTGACTTTGGCATATACATATTTATATACATATAATCATATAGAACATACAATAAAACACACCACCAGTCAAAGATTGTAGAATAAATTAGAATCCCATTGGAACAAATTTAGAATAATTTTACTGTATTGGAATTCAGCCATTCTGTCTCACATCTCATTAATTTGTTCAATTTTTCAGATAAAAGGAATCAATGAACTACAACATGTTAAATGTATATGCCAAATCACTCCATACATATGTGCTGATGGTGGGTCCTGTTGGGTTTAGAGGTGTTGTGCTCTGATGTGAGTGGAGTGGATACAGCTATCCTCTTTTTCCCACAATGCAACCTTGCATGATTTCATCTTTAAACTGCTCCTCCTGCTTCTTTTCTGGGTGTGAAAATCATCTACAAATTGCATTTAATGAATGAAATAACACAATTCCATTAAAACAGAAATAAGGCAAAGAAGGGCTAAATTAAAGTTTAAATTGGGAATTAATTCCAATTAATTCTCTGTTACCAAGACTAAAAGTCAGCGGTTGTGCTAGTGGCTCTGTGAGACTGCACTTTAATGTCAACATGCTGTTTGCAATGTTAACCTGCTGATGTTTAACAGCTGTGTATGACATGATCTCATGCCCAAATTGCGACGGACAAAATGCTGAAGCACAAGGCTTCAAAATGTCGCCCACGCACCAATAGGTGACATCACAGTGGCTCCGTTTACTATTTAATTTGAAGTCTATACTCCAACCAAAGACATGGAGCAACCAACAAACGGACTTTACCACCCCTAAATGTGATCAGTAATTATATGACTCAGCTACACTTTGCCTTTTTTCTTAAACATGAAGGATGTCCTTGGTTTGTGTTGCTAATTAGAGCATTTCATAGTGGGAATCACTCACCTGGGCACCAAAAGCTTCAGTTATTCTCCGCATGCCTTATTTTGCTGCTCTCTGTCTGCTTTACTTCTCATTTTCAACTACTTTTGTTATTATTATTATGAAGATATGACCTGATAAGCCATCACTTTATCCTCAAACAAAAGAAAAATAAGTTAGACTTTAACGTAAATCTATACTGGCTGAATTTTTTGAGTAAACATTAGGCAACTTTTGTGACCACAGCAGTAAGAATGAAGGCTGTGATGCTGAAAAAAAACTTGCCTGTCTTAACTGCTACCCAGCAGAAGGAATGCAGATGGCATGATCGAACCTAAACCCTGGGAGAGTGTAATCTAGCTGTGTTATGTCACCATGAGGCTGGTCTTAATGTGCATGCTGATGTTGCCCAGCCCAGCATGGCAGAGACTGACTTCATATAGCAGCATGGCCAGAGAATGAGGGAGAAACAGAGAAATACAAGGACCAGAGATGTCTGAGTGTGCTGGGCAGATATGTGGACTGTTTTAACCTTCTAACTGCTGAATTGTATCGAGAGGAAAGACAAATGACTTGCATCTTGGCGAGCAGTTCTTTGGCTTGTGCTCCTTACCTTGACGGCTGTATCTATCTTCACAGGGGGACGGGATACATCAGATCAGAGAGGCGCTGAAGATCTTAGCCGAGAGGGTTTTAATCCTTGAGACTATGATCGGTATTCATGGTGAGTAGGAGGCCTGAGGCAGGGTCAGCTTTAGGCAGGGGTCAAAGGTGGGGCTGGGGGGTTGGAGGGGGGGGCTCAAACTCCCAGCGTACCTCACTGGTGGGACAGGGAGTGGGAACAGTCGCGAGCAGCCCCAGGACTCAGGCTGGTGTTTCCATCCCCCTCACAAAGTCCCCCATGTCACTGCTCTCTGATAGGACATTAGCTTGCAGATGTTCCACGACTTGCAGGCAGACCTTGAGCTTCTGGCTCGCAGGGTGACGCTGCTGGAGGCTATCATCTGGCCAGGTAACGCTGAGACAACCTCACCCACAGCTCTGCCGGCCCTCACTGACCTTTTTACTGACAACACCTAGAGTGAAACATTAGATTTTTGTTGACCACTTGTTACTGAACTGCTGAATGTTGATCTAGTCACTTCCAAGTAGACGTCTTTTAGAAATGTATTTTTGTGTATAAATACTTTTGTTTGTGCTGATCCTATTATGACAGCGCAGATGTTACTTTAAAAGCCCTGAAAACGAAATTATTCAACTAGCATCTTACACGAATGGTCCACTTTTACATCCTGCCAAAGCATTTTTCTCAGTTTATTTTGAATGACAGATCCCTGCATTTGTGCATGTCTTAATGCTCTTGTCACTGGTTTAAGTGGGTGGTGCTCAGATAGAACAAATACAATGTCACATGCATAAGACTTAGCAACACTTAAATCTAATTTAGACAACAGTTTAGTTGTTTTGTTGCTGATTTCACCAGCAACTGATCAAACAACACTGACACGGTCCTGCAGAAGCCGATTAGCTGAGTTTTTGAGTGATAACCTCAACTCAGTAATACCTCAGATTATTTTATAGCTTTAACTGTGATTGTCTTTTTCTTAGTTGTGACTTTTTTTAGGAAAAAATTAAGATTTAAATCAAGTTTTCAGGGGCTTTAATCATTTTTGTAGGTTAATGGATGTAAAGGATGTACATCTTGTCCGTTGGGCCACAACGATTAGTCAGTTAGACAATTTGTAAATGACAGAAGATAAATCAATTGCAATTTTGATAATGGATGAACTGTTTTAGTTCTTTATCCAGTAAATATACCAAATGATTGCTGCTTTTGGCATTTTATAAATGGGTGAATATTTGGGTTATGAACATACATTTTTCACTCTTTTTAACCCTTTTATAGATGAGAGAACCTGTTGGAAAAAATAACAACTTTATCAATAATGAAAATAATTGTTGCAGCCCTGTGAGCCAGATGTACATCCTTTAGAGCAGAAATAAACAGAGGGATTTGTTAAATCCCTTAAACTTTCTGACTAGATATTTGGTTAAGGATTTACACATTAAAACTGGTTCACTGGTGTCAGATCAAAATAAGAAGCCACTCCTGACACCCCCATGTTAACTGCTACATCAGAGTAGACTTGGATTAGGACCACAGAGAACACACGTCCACACACACACTGATGGACATGGAGGTCCCGCTCCAACCGCTGTCTCTCTTCAACAGAGCCTGATCTAGGGTCTGGGGATGGACCGTTTGGCACAGCCTCCCCTAGTTTCTACAGAGATAAGCGAGCAGGTGCGCTTCCACATCGACTTGCTTCTCCTCTGTTCTCCGACACCAAGGTTCGAGGGAAATAGCCCCCCCTCCTCCCGCTCACCCTGAGGATCACGGGCTGGGTTGACTCCCCCTCTCATAGGTCTCATCGACACTCAACAGATTAAGACCTTATCTGATACCCTCTCTGGGCTTTGCTGTCAGATTTAGGATGGGGGCCACCTCAGGGAAACTCCACTGATACTCCACTATGCCCTCCTCCATCGGGAACCTAAGAACTAGTCCAAACACCCCCCCCCCAATCATTTCTGAACACTTATCTGTCTGTAACACACCCAGCAGCTCCCTCTGTGTCTCGTGTCTTAGGCTACAGAGATAAAGCCTCAGAATAAACATGTTCTTGTTTTAAAAAAGGAAAATCGAATCTTCTGTGGTGCTGTCAAGCCAGAAACAGTTCTGGACAATAAGGGTTATTTAGAGTTATCAATTAAAGGAGGATTCAGATGTGAGTAAACAGACTGGATTTGAGTTTGTATTGCTTTCTCAATGTAACTGCAATCTAAAGAGACTCCACTATTTAAGCATTTTGCGCATGTACGTACAGTTTGCAGGACACAAGTACACAAACAAACCTCTTCTTTTAGTATTAATGCTGTTATACTTCTATCATATTGTTTAACTAAATGTTATGTAGTGCACTAAAAAGATGAAGTCATCTCCACTCTGAGATATGTGTTGCTAACAGTGATTTGTAGTTTTCTGGTGTGAGTGTTTTTCCCCTCTTAAAAGTTCAGACTGATAAAGTGGTTGAATATACAAGAGTATATTTACATGTAATCTGTGCAAAAAAAAGCACAGGCATCTGCATTTGGGTATGGTTGTATATCAATAAAAAACTGTCATAAAATATTGTAAAACTTATATAAATTTTAAGCAACTTTGCAAACTGGCTGTCTTTTTCAACATCTTTATCAAAGACACATACACACACACACACAGAGGAAAAAACAAAACTGTTGATGGAACTTGAACATATTTTTACCACTGTTGTGTTGGTAAACTGCTTAAACTGTCCTGATGAGAAGACTTGATAATCGCTTTTTCATCTTATATCAAACTTATTGTGAAACTATTTAAAATGATCAACTGTAGTTTATTTTGTATGCTGTTGTGTAACCATTTCATATTTCAAACTTTTTTTTTCCTTGCAATTGTGATATTGTGTTGAGATAATCCTGTCTAGATGATTGGTGTAATAAAAGATGTTCACTGTTTTTTTTTTAACATGTCACCTCTTCATTTGTGTCAGGATTTATTGAACATGAAAACAGCTTAAATAAATGACATCTAGTCTCTTCAAAGTACATTTTATGGTACAGAAACTGTCTCCAAAAGCAGTCAAGTGTGCATTTACACTTGATTAGACTGACAGTCATGGAAAAAAAAAAGCAACTCGAGTCTTTCCTTCTACTTTTCCACAGGAATTCTGACCATTAAATAGCTGTACAAGTAGCCCACAGGGAAAATCATATATTGAAGCTCAGCAAAACCCAAGCATAACCTAAGTCCAGTTTACTGCTCAAAAGCAAACCCTGTTTCAGTTCGGCAGAGTGAGGTTGTCTAGTTGTTCTGTGGTGGCAGGGGGCTCTTCCCTTTTGTCACCACCACAGCTTCATCGCCTACGCTGTCATCAATAAGTAGAGAAATGGCGCCATCTAGCTGTTTTGAGGCAGCTAGGGCCACTACAGCTTTCTCTGTGGGGAAGCCCATCTTCTGCAGCTGCTGGAGTCTGAGAAGAAACATAGGATCATTAATAAATTGTGATTGATTACTTGAATTCACATATTAAACAGCTACGAAAAATAACGTGAGGAGTTTTGAGTGAAAAACAACATGTACACTCATTCACATGAGCACAACATAATATATTTAATAATTACTTACCGTAGAGAGGAAACTGATGATTTGGGCACCTCCACTTTAGCATCGGGGTCACTAGGAGCATCCTCTAATGACGCTAGTATTCCCGCCCTTAGCATCTGTTCCTCCAACACATCAGCCTCAGACTGTGCAGCAGACTCTGTCATTATCCAGGCAGGCACTGGATCCACCCATGGGTGGTGGTTCAAAACGGAGGGATCCCTCATGAGGGGAGCAGCTGCCTGATCCACAGGCATCCTCTGAGGAGATGATCTGTGACCGTGACAATAAAAAAAGTTAGAAAGAAATCTACCACAGTTATCCATGAAGGGGTTAAGTGTGAATATTCAGTGAGACTTCATGAGTGAGATGAATCACACCTTTGTGAGGTGGCGTAGGTGGGCAATCTAAACTGGGCTGAAGTTGGAACATAGGCCCAGTCAGGAATTAAATCCAAGATTCTGGCTTCTTCCAGCTCCTGTAATGTCCCAATGAAGGAATGATGATCTGAGAAGTATATTAAGTTTAATAAAATTAAACATGAGAGAAAATCATTGTGATTCTTATTAAATAGGCTTCATTAAAGATTTTGGCTCAAACCATTAGTGACAAATCACAGGCTTACACCCAGAGTCATCTAATCAATTACATTTTAAATGCCATGATTCCTTATATGCTAATATCCATCATTCTCATTAGGACTCTAATGCAAAAGTATCCGGGGATAAAAGATAACTAGAAAAATTATTACTCATGGTTAAATACCATAAAAATATAAAATAAATGCTGCTCTGAGGGGCAATTTATTGCTTTAATGGCCTTGCACTCATACTCTGGTGTTCTCAATTACTGTGGCTAATAAGATCTCTCTGCTCTATTGGAGTCAGGCAGCTGGAAACAAACACATAATGTCACCAATTTCTAAATACTAATAAGAATGAAAAAGGGTGGAGGTTTTCTCTAGCCTACAAGTTCAACAAAGAAACTGGAAAAAGTGACAGTGCTGTCACACTGCTCATAAGAAGGGGTATAAGCAAACAAATAAGTTAAACCCTGTGTGGGTTTACTATGGGTGTGTAGAACTTTAGGGTATTCACCAAAACTAAGGGAAGGTACAAACAATCACATTTCCTTTGGTAAAAGTTGCCTCAGAAACCCAGGATGTGTTCTATTTTTGTTGGATTATTAATTTTATAAATGCATCAATGTACAAACAGGAAAGGATACAGTTGTGTCCAATGCATATTGTGCAGAAGTGAAGGAGAGCAGGTGTCCCTGGTAGCAGCAGTAGACCAATCAGTAGAAAAAGCCAGGGAAGAAACCAGACAGGCAAACACCTGAGCAGCCTCCTCTGTGTCACCTGACGGCACTGCGCTGTAAACAGAGCCAGCTGGATAGCAGAGTAACCACAGATCCGACTTGCTTCACCATCACCGATAAACAGGAGTAGGGCGTAAAGAAGAGGTAATATGGTCATTGTCAGGATGGAGAGGGCGAGGAAGGTGACTGTCCCCCAGCGACGCTCCTGACATCTACCGAAGAGCAGCAGGAGAACAACACTGACCAGCAGGGAGGACAGCTCATCGTGACTGAGGGCATACAGGAAAACATCTGAGGAGGAGAGCATGTGTTGTAGAAGAGAGCTGCATTAAACTTCAAGTCCATCAACACTTACAAATCAGATTTCGCATGTAAACAAATGAAATCGGTTTAAGCCAAGTTACCTTTAACGCTTGGGAAGTCT
This sequence comes from Acanthurus leucopareius, assembly GCA_029814765.1. NCBI lineage: Eukaryota > Metazoa > Chordata > Actinopteri > Acanthuriformes > Acanthuridae > Acanthurus > Acanthurus leucopareius. The sequence continues at coordinate 10,548,634 of JAQMCX010000048.1, read as the reverse complement.
CCACCTGGACCTAAGCTGAGACTTGCCTGGATGCCCCCAGCATACATCAGCACCATGAATATTATTAAAACAGATGTTCCCAGACAGAAGCCAGGGCGATCTGATCGAAACCCAAACCATACTGACACTATTCGATCGAGCATTGTTTGGGATTAACCAGTTTCTCCACTAACCTTTTTTTATAGGCAACAATTCTGACGAACGAGCTTCTGCATGTGCTCATAAAAACCACAACGTCTTGGAAAAATTAAACAGCTTTATGAGTAAACATGCTATATCTCGTAATGTTGACAGTGGAAGCTGGAGATCAGAATTGGCTGCAAAATCCTCCATAAATATATTCACATATCCTTTCTGCCACTTATGAGAAGCACGTAGGCGAGTCTGCGTGCTTAACTGCTCGTCCAGAATAAATACGTCCCTGATACGTGTTTGATAAATGTTTTTTGAGTAGTAAATACCTTTGTAAAAATATTTTGTAGGCTAAGTAGAAGCCAACTTCCGTACGACGTCATATTGTCTTCTTCTTGTGTTTACTGACATTTGGCAAAGAAAAAGAGTATAGGAAGATTACTGCCACCTATGGGAAATTCTACCATACTGCATTAAAACATTCCAATGCTGAACCTTTGGCACAGTTTTTTGAGAAGTCAACGTAAAAGTATTTATTCAATATAAAAACGTCCACTGTGCTCCAGTTATGAGGGCTATTATTAGATTTCTGATATAAATAGATGCAAGATGTGTGAGAAGTTTATTTTTGTCTGATTAACATTATCTGTCAAATAAGTGTGCAGTGTCAAAGAATATTTCCCTAATGGAAAGATGGGTACATTTAATTTCTTTCCCCTCTTACACTCAGGTCTTCCACTTTTGATGTTCTGTCATTCTCATTCTCAATCATCTTACAATATATTAAAGTAAGTTGGATGCCTGCTTTTAGAACCGATCCAACAACGTTTCTATTTTTTAAGGTAGCGTGTGAAGTCGAAGCGATATTTTTCCAGTGGCTCAGTCATATTCAGGTCACATTCATTGACCGTATGAAACAAACTGGGGCGCGTTAATCTCGCGAGATTTTGTGGTTTCTGCAGAGAGAAGTACATTTCTGCAGTAGCGAGCGTTGTCCAGTCGTCTCGCACTGACAAACCGAAATGGCGTCGGCACCGGGTGAGTACGGAATTGTGATTTTTTAATGTGGATTTTGATGAGATTTCGTGATTTATTTGAGCAATTTGGAGATTTAACTCACTGTAAGAGAACTTGCGCATGTTAAAATCTTTTTTTGGTATACAACGTTATCGCATGGATTATCGTTCAGCGTTAGCACAAGGCCTGTTAAGCATGTTAGCTCAATGTTTCGGTGAGGTATTTCATTTTGCTTCATACCCAGGTTAATAATCGACGCTAGAAGCGAAATATTACAGGAGTAGCTCTTTAATTGCATGCCCAAGTGATGCGGCAATGTTTGTGTGTGTGGGGGAGCATTGTCTTGTGTAATGAATGGCTGTTGAGCGACGTGAAACGTTAACGCTACCCCAGTTGAATGGCGATTTATCAACGGGCCTTCAATGTGCTACATGCGTTAGCAGCGCTACTCGCGCGCAAAGAATGTTTTGTTCTCATGCGCAGTTGTTAGCTAACGCTAACAATCTTTTACTTTTTCTTTTACAGATTACAGCTCGTACAGTCAGACCAACGCTCAGCAAGGGTAAGTATTTCTAATATACTTTTTGTAATGATGAATTTAAGTTTTTTTTTTAAATTAAATGTGCAGTAGTTAAGCAGCGTTAATGAATGAGTTAACGGTGGCACTGCAGTGTTAACGTGACAACCGAGAAAACTGCATCAAGCAGTGATCAAACTGGTTGTTAAAAAGAACTGAGATAATATCAAAGTGTTGATTTACAAACATGTTGTGATAAAAATTTTATGTGGGCTTGTAAACTAAATACTTAATTAATGTTAACCTACTCCAGGAACGTTCCATTGGCTGAAAGAGAAATACACCGTTTGGTGCAGGTTTACAAGAGACCATATATCTCATGAGATCTGAATAACCTTTTTTCATTTGTTTCCACAGGTATGCTTCTTACGCTGCCCAGCCCTCTCAAAATTATGGACAGTCTGCCCAGGTGAGATTCAATGAAGGGAAACCGTTCGATCGTTGTTGCCTGCTATGTGTAGGGCCTTTCATTTGAGATTGTTATGGTTGTCATTGTAACTTAACAGTTAATTACAAACTAAATGTAATCCAGATATAAAAACTGAAATGGTGTTCACACTGCTTGTTATATTGTAATGGGAATTCAAAAAGTGATGTTGGTAAAAATACAATCTAAACATAACTGTTAGCCCACTCCAGAAAATCTATGATACTGGTCTGAAAGATCGTACAAAAATATAGGAAAAATGCTGGATGTGTATGTGTAATATATTAGTGTAAAATAGTGTCTTAATGAGTCAGCTGATGTTGCTTTAACTAAAAGTTTAATTGTGCTCTATTCCTGTAGCAGAGCTATGGGCAACAGAATTATGGATCATATGCCCAACCTGCTGCTGCTGATAGCAGTTACACTCAGACAACACCTGCAGCGGGTGGATACCCCCAACAGCAACAGCAGTATGGATCCTCATATGGCCAGCCAGCATCAGGTCAGTTATTAAAAAATTAAGAACATTTCACTCATATTATCGTGGGTCTGGGTTGCAGGCACAAAATTAAGCCACAAGCAAGCTTTGGAAAGCAAACAAGTGGTGTTTGTTCTAACTGATTATAATTTGGCTGACTTACTGCCTTTCAGTAGCTGGGTTTACATGGAGCCTAATATTCCAATTAGAATCGGGCTAGAAGCCCAAACCGAATAAAAATGTTCCATATAAACACCTCAATCAGAATAAACAGGCCTAAACCGAATGGAATTT
>JAQMCX010000048.1:10532449-10545609 GCA_029814765.1 Acanthurus leucopareius | reverse complement strand
AATCACGTGATGTTTTCATCGATCTGCGCGTGACACACAGCTGTAAAACGGCGGTTCTGATTAAATGTACTGGCACACGTAAACACCAGATCGGAATAGATCACGTCACATGTAAACAGTTGACCTGAACCCTTCAATCGGAATGATTTCAATCAGAATGAAAAAAAGTCTGCATGTAAACCTGGCTACTTATTTAACAGGATGTTATTTTTGAAACACATAATAGCAGGGTTTGTGGCAGCTCCTAGTTTTGTGGTCTATATTTGAATTTTTTTTTTAATCTTTGGGTTTATCAAATTCTTAACTTTGACTCACTTAATATTAAGAGAACTTAAATGCAAATTCAGTGAGAGTCACTTTCCTAGCCCTGCCAAAATCTGATAAAAATCACGTCCTTCATGGCTGCAAAGATGAGATTTAAAACACAGGCCTGAATGTGTAAATTGTTAACTGGTTGTGTTGTCTGTATGCTACAGCTGGCTATCCCGCTGCCCAGTCTACCACTCATAGCTACTCCCAGTCAGCCCAGGGTTACGGAGCCAGTGGTTATGACAGTACTCCTGCTGCTGCTGCTCCAGCTGCCTCCCAGTCTTATGGTTCTCAGCCAGGATATACTGCCCAGTCTGCCTACCCTGGATATGGTCAGCAGGCAGCTCCCACTGCTCCACAGAGGTATGTACCCCCTTAGCAAGAAAGCAGGAAAGAAGGGTATTTCTGCAAGAAGACTGTGATCTTTCTACTTAATGTTTTCTCTTGCTTTTTCTCAAACAGTTACAATGCAAACAGCCAGCCGGCTAGTTACAACCAAAATAGCTACTCCCAGCCAGCAGCATATGGCCAGCAACAGCCTGGCTACCAGGCCCAGCAGGCAGGCTACAGCCAACAGCAGGGGTACCAGCAGCAGAACCAGCAGACACAACAGGCTCCTCCTGCTTATCCTCCTCAGGCTGCTGGTTCCTATGGGCAGCCTCCAGCCAACCAGTATAACCAACAAGGTGGACCACCAAGTTACAACCAGTCTTACCATAGTAAGATAACATTTTTTTAATCATCAGTAGTAAAGTAAAAAAAAAAAAAATCGCAGTAAACATATTTTAGTGGCTATCTTCTGATGCATTTGTTCTCCTTCTTTTGCAGATAATTACAGACAGGATGGCCAGGGGGGAGGTTCTGGTTACTCTGGCTCTGATTCGTCAAGATACCCAGGTGCAGGGGACAGCAGGGGCCCCGGCAGAGACGGCTTTGATCGAGGTGGAATGATGCATCGTGGGCGTGGAGGCATGGGTCGTGGCATGGGGTAAGTGTCTTTCCTTAGTATGTAACCTCATATACACTTTAGTCCCACAGGTGCTGTGGCCACTTGGGGCAGGACTGGGATGAGACACCATCAGAAAGTGTTGAAATTATTAAAGTTATATACCAGCAATTTATGCAGCTTCATCATGGGAAAGGCATGGTTTTTCAGTAGGTACTTCTGAGAAATTATGCTTGAGGCCCATGATGGAAGATGTAGCACATGCCACGGTGGTACCAATTGTAACTATCCTCATTCAGTTTCTCTCAGCCCTGCCTCTCACTTGGCCAAAGGTAAGACAGAGGTTTGTCCCTTTTTGAATCCAAATTGATTTTAATCCCAGACCTGTGCTTAAACATTTAGGTCGAACAGCTTTTACCATAAAACATTTTATTTTGAGTCATTATTTTAAAAAAAAATTAAAATCTAAATTGAGATTATCATTTAAGGGTTGGTCAGGGAATGTTTATAGATGAATATTGCAAGAACATATTATCTACAAATTATCTAAACCCTAATGGGTATCCTTATGGAGGATTCAAAAACTCTCACTTTCTCAGCAGCATTCTTTCAAATCGGTATATCACAGTGGTGCTTCATTCTCTGCAGGGTGACACAATTACAGTTGCTACAAGACAATACAATTAGAAGTTGCCTATATTTCTGCATTTTTTCAGTAATTCTCATGCTGTTGTCTTAGCTAAAATTAGGTTGTCTTCAAGACCTAAACATAAAAACATAACATTAGCGCAGCCTAAATTTTCAACAGTTTATAAAGAGTCGGTCTACATGCAATCCATTCTGTTACATTTCATACAAATTTATGTGCATTCAAGGTTATTGTTTGGGTCAGTTTATTTTCTCTTGGTAAGGTCTTTCCCTCATTACCTGAAGGTACTTTTGCTGTTTTTTTAATTTAGTTTTTGGGTGTTTTTAAATGGAGTATTTATCCTCATTTGATTGGCTAGAAGACAATAAGTGAGACCAAAAGGGAAAATTATGCTGTAAATGTACTAAAATATACAAATGGTACTGCAAGACATCAGTTATTAACTGCATCAACCACAAAGAGGTTTTTCTCTTTTTTGGACACATTTTTTGCCCTACTCCCACATTGGTTTGTAAAAGTTCAGAATTAATCATTTGGTGTGATCGATTGTACTAAAAGAAGATGTTGAATCTCTAAAAATGTGTATTTGTGGTCAGTGTCTTCAATATCAGTCCAAGCTAAAATTGATCAGATACTGTAAACTTGAATTGAGATCAAAACACATTGAGAGCAAATTTGATTCAAGTCAAATCTTTATGTATAAACAACACTGTTTTTATGGTTTTTCAGCCATTTATTGGCTAGTGTTTTTTTGATGTCACATCTCTTTTAGAAAAAGTTAATGGAACAGAAACAGGTCTTTTTGATTTTACACAACATGAGAAAACAAAAGGGTTTGTAGACTTTGTGCACCAACAGACTATAATTGTACACTATATCAGTACTGAAGGCTCTAGGGATTGTCTTAGTGCACACCCATTTACACAACAGAAGGTATAGTCCTAGGATTCTGGTGTTGCACGATCCAGTCCAATCTCAGCTGGTTACAAAAATGTTATTCAGGCACTTTTTGTATTGTGTCCTATTTTGTAGGTGTGTTTCCCTCTCAGGAGTAAAATTAGAACTCAGTTGAGCATGTCCATTTCACATTTACACTGGTACCCTTATTGAAATGCCATCAAATTTGCTCTTGATGCAGATTGGGTATTTGTTTATATTTGTATAAATTGAACAGATTGTTCCCTGTAATTGCATTTTTCTCTGTAGCCAGAAGTGGATTGACCCAGCCCCAAATCAGATTAACTATCACTTATTCACCTGAATAGGAATCTTAAAAGTTACGGAGAGAGGCCAATGGTTATTAAGGTTATTAGAGTTGTATCATAGATTTTGTTTTGGTTAAGATTGGATGTGACTACTGTAAAACTAAAAGATGATACACAATTTTTTTAATCAGCCTATTCGGTTTCTCAAACACTTCACAGGCACCTCTCAATATTAATCTTACTTTTAAAGAGAAGTTTTCATTTAAAGGATTTGTTTTTTCTACTGGAAACAGTTTTTTAATAACTGCTTTTTTGGGTCAGAAACAACATCAAAATCAAAATACCTTTTTCAAGTGTCAAAAAACAGTTTGATCTTTCCTAGTTAATAGGTGTAAACCTTTTTTTAGAAAAGGAAAAAAAAATAGGGTTCTGCATGACTTCTTTTGTTGGTGATTGTTGCAGCAAATACACATCCACACAAACACCGTTTTATAACATACAGGGCATTTAACTGAGCAACTCATAACTCTCACCAAAGTAATGGTAAACAATAATGTACATGAACAAAAAACAAAAATAGGACATAACCTTAAAAAATGCAATAGGCAAATTTTCCTGTTAAGGGTCATTTTAGCCTTGCACAGGTATATTTATCTGTTCTTGGGAGTTGGAGGGAGGTGGGAGGATGCACATCATGTGATGTTGAACTGTTTAATTGTTTTTGTGGTTTGGAATACAAATGTTTGATTACATTCTTTTGAACACTTTTTAACATGCTTTGTCACATTTATACCGTACAGGTAACAGTGAGAGCCATTTAAAACCATCTATTCTCTAAAAAGTATCTGTACTCAGTACAGAGCCGCCAACTTAAGCAGCAGGAAGGAGCTTAAACAAAGATTCGGGGGTCTGCCTTTTTTCAAGAACTGAGGATGATGGTTAACTATGGATGGTGTTTTTTTTTTTCCCCAATGTTTTTAATTTTTCAACGCATGATGGGTTTATATATTGACCAAGTATTTGTCATACCTTAGCATAACGCTGGTTAAACACTGTAAATTTCATTTTGGTGTTTTGTTTTGAAGAATGTGTAATTATAGTTATTTTTTTATTACGTGGTGGATGTGATCACCTGATCATCTTGTGAAATTTCAGATGCATCGTAGATTATAACACTTGTACACATCTGATTCAGCTACAATGTCTGTTAAGAAATAATGTTTTTAGGGTTTACTTATTTTTGGGTAAAATTTTGTCATCGATGCATCTGAAATCTTCCTACTTTTGTACATATGTTTGGGTTTTGTCACAACTTTAAAGGTAGTTAAAATGTTAGTCATTCATAGTGTTGCACAAATAATCCAGTACTTCAAACTTCAGTTGTACAGAGTTAGCTCAGGAATGCAAAAAGCTAATATTCTTAAATCCCCCATTAGATTGTGTGTATATAATTTTGGGGAATTTTTAGTTGCTGTTCAGCTAGTTGGATTGTTTTGATTACTCCCTCAATCAAGCCACTTTGCTCGAGCCATGGAAGTGGCTGTAAAAGGGAAATCGCCTTCATATCTCCATTTATTCCCCCATAGCAGCGCTGGAGACAGAGGTGGCTTCAGTAAGCCTGGTGGTAAGTTAATGAGAATTACACTGGTATTAGAGTATTACAACTTTTTGAGCAAATATGTTTCGAGTGTAGATGTCTTACATTGTGGTACAAAAAAGTTATTACACAAACACATCTGAAAATATTTGGGAATTTCTTTCAATGCCTGAGACCATTTTCTCTGGGGTTGTTACAATTCAGTCTCTGCTTATGGTTTGACAATGAGTTTTTGGCAAGGTAATGACAAATTTCCACAACTGTGTTTGTTACTGCTTTAAAAAAAATCTCTGGAGCTGAATTCCTGGGTTTTTTTGAATTTCTTACTGGTCTTAGAGGCTTCTAAAAGGAAACTACACCCATTTTTGTACATCATGCACACCAATAGACTTGTTTAAAGGCTTTTGCACACACTTGTCAAAGGGTCTGAGGTTTTTGATTTTCAATTCAATATATCTCTGTGAAAATTGTGGTATACCATAAGGTGCCATTTTCAACATCCCAATATGGCTGACAGCATTATAAGGGAATGTCTGGATTATCTTTTGTAGTACTCCTCAGGTGTTGTACACTGAACTTAAGTTCCACACACTGACTTTCCTTTCTCTCTCCTCCCCTTGACTGATGGACTTCAGGACCCATGGGCGGTGACGAGCGTGATATGGGTAAGTAGAGTTGCAATGGGTGACTTATATCTCCTTGTAATTGTTGCACTAAATATTTAAGAATATTTTTACTGTGAACTCACTGTTTTCATGCATCTCTTGTAGGACGCCCTGAAGAACAGGATGATTCTGAGAACAGCACGATTTATATCACAGGGTTGACTGAGAAGGCAAACCTTGAGGAGATGGCTGAATTCTTCAAACATGTTGGCCCAATCAGGGTGAGAATACCATTAGTCTCTTATGTTGGTTTGAACAAATCTGATGTGGATACTCAAATTTAAATAAAAAATAATACTAATTAAACACATCTTTCTCATTTGTCAAGATTAACCGCAGACTTGGACAGCCTGCCATAAACATTTACACAGACAAGGACACAGGAAAGCCCAAGGGAGATGCCACCCTGTCTTATGAGGAACCCATCTGTGCTAAAGCAGCTGTGGAGCATTTTGATGGTACGTTTTATCTGTAGTGCCTTGAGACCTGAACAGAATGGAGTTATTTTGTCCATAAACCTTAAATTATCTGTAACCGCTCACATGTAATATTAGTTTGATGAGTAATGTCGTATGTCCATCCCTTTATATTTCTATTTTAGGGAAGGAGTTTCAAGGCCGAAGACTCAAGGTATCCATGGCACGCCGTAAGCCAATGATGGGTGGAATGAGAGGTGGCATGCCCATGCGAGATGGCATGATGGGCCGTGGAGGTAAATATCAGCTTTAATGTAGTTCATTTTGGAAAGTTGTAGTGGTGAATCTCAGTTGCTGGAGAAAGCCCAAAATATATGTAGAAATGCCATTGTGATTACAAAAGTTTTTTATTTCCTTGTTCTCCAAGGTATGATGGGCCGTGGAGGAGACCGTGGTGGTTTTGGCCCACGTGGTGGTCCTCGTGGAATGGGCAGAGGTGGACCCACAGGAGGCAACATGCAGCAGAGAGCTGGGGACTGGGAGTGTCCTAACCCGTATGTATTACTGTAAAGTGCAGCTTCGATGCTTTTTGAATCAAAGATCATTTTCAGTTTTTAAATCTTTTTAATTGTCTGTGGTCTCAGGGGTTGTGGTAACCAGAACTTTGCCTGGAGGATGGAATGCAACCAGTGCAAAGCTCCCAAACCAGAAGGGTTGGGTGGTGGTCCTCCATTTCCCCCTGGCAATGACCGAGGCAGAGGCGGAATGGGAATGCGTGGAGGCAGAGGTATGGACCGTGGTGGGCCAGCGGGAGCTGGAGGTCCAGGCGGCCCGGGAGGTTTCCGTGGAGGCTGGGGAGGTGACAGAGGTGGCTTCAGAGGACGTGGAATGGATAGGGGAGGTTTCCGTGGGGCTGGGCGTGGAGGACCACCCATGGACCGAATGGGTGGCAGAGGTGGAAGAGGAATGGGCCCACCAGGTGGAAAGATGGATATGAGGTAAGATGAGGATGCTTTGTTGGTTTGTTACTCAGTAACTTCAGAGCTGCTGACTGTAGTTTCAATTCCTTGTACTTTTTGAAGCCATTGAAAACAGCAAATTAATGCGTATTTGTGATTAAAAAGGGCTTTTGTGAATATTGTCAGAAGTGTGACGATAAAAATGTGATTTCTTTTTCTTCAAGGGACCATCGCCAGGAGCGTAGAGACCGACCCTACTGAGGAACTTCTCGACCGTTCCCTTTGTGGAATTTCATTTTTAAGACAAGAATTTTTTATTTATGATTCCATGTTTTGATGGTTACAGAGCTGCTTACAAACAACTTGTGCAGTTTCATTCAATTCGTTTCTTTCTTTTTTTAAATTTTAGTTTACCTGTGTTTATGCTACATCTTGTATTGTGCATGTTTGTTTTTTTTTTTTGTTTTTTAAATATGCTACTTAGATTTGACCTTGTATTGTAAAATGTTTTTCATTCATTAACACAATTGCTTCCCCTTTCCCATTTCTGAGAGTTGTATGATGACAAATTTGGGAAATAAAATTTTACTTATTTGATGTTTTTGAGTTGTAGCCTTTACTCAGTATCTCCCAATAAGGTCATATAAGACAAGCTATAGAATAAAAATATTAATGCATTCTCCTTGAAGCCCTGAAATGGTTCAACAGGTAGTGATGGTGTTTGTGTTTTTGTCCATTGTGTTCAATGACAATATACGTATCTCATCGCGTAGGCAGATGTAGAATTATGTATTATTGAAAGCAAAAGTGAAATTTGGCATGCTGTTCTAAAAGATGTTATATGTAACAATTTACCAACGATTACAGTCCCTTGAAATACTGCATCAATGATTTGTTTGAATCAATGTAATGTCCAGGTCCCATCGTGTTTAATTGTTTGGATTCCTGGTTTTCACACAGGCATGTAGGCTTCAACTCGTCATATGGGAGTTTTATGTCTTTCAGTCAACATTGATAATGCTATCAAACACCTTTTCACTTCCATATCACAATAAAAAGAGGACCAACCCTGTACCAGCCTATGCAAAAGTGAAAGCAGAATTTTAAATAGTGGTAGTTCAGGTTTTATCACAAGATGTGTTTAATGAGTTACAATCAGGTATATGGCAAGTAATAATGAAAAACTCTGTTAAGTAGTGCAAAGCACCTAACATCTAAAGTGACAATTAAAACAAAATGTGAAAGGGCAAGGCCACATTAGTGCTTATATAAAAAAAAAGTGTCAAAGCATTTGTAAGATTACCTTTAGTGAGTTTATTGACCTGGTATGATTGAACAATTTGAGAATATTTTCTGTTCATTGTTAACATATCCCGAAGGGCACCTCTTATTTGTTAAGGACATATCCACCTGACATTTTTAGACCAAGACTGGAACTTTAAAATATTGTACATTACTTTTTTCAATTCTTTATTTCTTGGCTGTAGGTGGAGCATGTCTGTGGGTTTGAGGGAGCTGCTGCTGTTACTTTTTCTTACCAATAGGTGGTGCTCAGACTGTACTGGCAGGGCATGGTTTCATGTCCTTTGCATCTCTTACGCTGTCTCCCATTAGTTTGACATTTAACTCTCCTTATTGAGCAGTATTGCCTTTAAACTGAATGAAAAGCTGTTATTTATCAAAGCTGTCAATGGTCCAATTTAACTCTTAACATCTGGCAAGCATATGATCATTAAGACCATCCTACAGCTCCTTGATGTTTCCTCTTCACACACCTATTGTGTCACCACTGGAAAATCCTGCCCATAAGATGCCATTAAAATCATTTGGTGAGGTCATGAGTGCTGCATTTGAAGGAATTTTTATTGAGGAGTTTTTCGACACATCGTCTCAGTTGAGCACTTAACTTCCAATTTGTGGTGGCAAAAAAAATACAGCTGGTATAAAAACACATCTGTATGTTTCTATATGTGTCCTGTAAACATTCCAAAAAAAAGCTTCCTGATGCAAAATCTTATCCAACTGCAGGACTGTGCTGCTTCTACAGCCCAAGAATTATCTGCTTTTTCTGGTCATAGATCACCGATAGGTCACTTTGTCTTCTCTCTACATTAGATATCCCACCACACAGACTCGTTGTTGATGCAGATACAGTAATCAAGGCTCCAGTCTGGTCGTTTTCTTTACTTCAGACTCTGTAAATGATCCCTTGGGGACACCCTGACACAGCTGGCATCTTGAAGTGCTTGTCCTTCGCCATGGCCAGTTGTTCATGTGGATTAATAGAGTGCTGAATTCTCTCCTTTTCTTTCTCTCTCCCTCTTTACTGACAGAAAAGCTGATTCATTCAGGCCCAGAAAATGATCTCATCAACCCCCACCATCTCCCTCTCTCTCCCTTTCTTTTTTCTCTCTCTATCTCTCTTCCGCCCCCTCCCTTCCTTTCTTTCTCTCCCTCTCTCGCTCTCTGTTTCTTAAACAGACACATCCCTCTTTTTTAAATGAAAACAAGTTCTCCATCTTGGCAGTGGCCTTTGCTTAAATTCAAACAATCACACGACAGGAGAGTACATGAGCCGCGCCAAATAGAGGAGAACCCACTTTTTTTTTACAGTTTGTTAATGGTGGAAAATGAGATGGTGGAAACGTTTTTAAAGACCCATTCATAAGTTCTTGAACTTATAAATACCAGGTGTATTTTTAAGGATTTGACCTTACAGATGGAAAACGTGGTTTTCTGCAACATTTTTTTAAGAATAAAAGCCCCTGTAAATAGTTGACATAATGTTAAAAATATAAACTTTTTAACAATATTAGAAAACATTAAAAACTGGCTGAACTTGGTTTGATAGACCCCTCTGGATTCATAGTGGTTTCCTGCCATGTACCTCAGATTTTTCGGTGGACAGGCTTATTTTATCTCAGACTATGTCTTTAAAGCCTCACACAAGATTCCTTGTCGTATTTCAAGTTATAACGCTCCTTTTAAACCTGAAAATCCGGTCTCCTTTTCCAAGTCTGACCAAGTTTCAAACCTCAAGTTGAGCTTTAAATCCGGCAGCTCTGGACCGTATTAAGAAAAATGTCTGTGATTCTCATTCTTTTTTTAATAATTGAATAAAAAGAGAGATCTCCCAGTTTTTCTGGGTTAATGTAACACTAAAGAATCTTAACTTACTATCAAAGGGCGCACGAGAAAATAGTCCTTTGTCCTGGCCTGCACTAATAGCAGCCATGTTATCTTAAGCAGTATGTGACATGCACATTGTCTGTCATGCACACAGTGCATCATGTGCTCTTGAATTGGCTACTTTGTCTTTTACAGCCTGCTTGACTGGACTGAATAACACTGTCTGTCATCTCTATATCTTTCACTGTCTCCCTTTATGATCCTGAACCTCCTGCTGTTTCATGGTTTGCCTCCTACAAACCAGTAATCACATAGTTATTATTGCAACGAGAGGTGAAGAAAAAGCTGTTAAAGTTAAACTAAAAGCAGAATTTCCTCTATTTCACATCCTTGAATCAAAAATAATGTCATACAGTTGGAAGGACATATTTTTGCACCAAGAAGTGTTGCTGTCTCATGATGCTGAAATGCATGCTTTATTTGTCTTTATCACTTCAGGCTGTTTGGAAAAGAGACCACACAATGCATTTATTATTGAGAAGCTATAAAGCCTGCTAATGTCCTAAACCAGACAGAATATCATAAAAAAAAAATATGCATCTTATTTTCTCACGGTGGACAAAACAGTCCAAACACCTGATGTAAACAAAGCAGCACAACAGAGTCAAATCAAAATCCTGACAGTTTGAGGAGAAAAATTACCAAAAATGCCTGAAATTTGCAACAAGTACTCAACTTACAAATGCAACACATTGCACTGAGATATAATCGGCCACATGTATTTGACTGCTTTAATCAAAAAGCACTTAACGGATGCATATTCTCTATACTAACATGATTAGTGAATGGAATAAGGTGCGTCACTTTAAATGAAACCTGCTGCATATCACCGCTGTGAAGCGCATGCTGCGTTGGAGAACATGGGGTTAAGTTTTCCTCCTCTGCCGGGCGTTGATCCCTCATAATGGGATGTGCCTCCGAGTCGCCCTGCTAGTCTAAAGCTACAGCAGGTCAACATATTCAGCGCGAGAGGCGGGCCTTTCTGCGGGGAAGATGAGCTGCGGACTCAGAGCTGCTCAGTGGTCGTGATTCCATCGATGCGGAGCCGAGCCGACACACGCACACTCACTCACTCACACACACACACAGTGGAAATGAGGCGGTGGTGACACGTGGATTTTTGTGGGTGAGAGGACCCACCGGCCACCGGGGGGATTATCTGCGCGTCGCATGGGTGTGAATCGGCGTCCCGGACTGCTTCGCTCTCATTCTCAGACCCGGCGGATGCGCTCTTTAAAGGAAACTGGATCCGCAAAGACATCCGGAAAACGCATCCATGCGCCACGGCCACTCCGCATCCCGATATGCCTCTGACAACACAAAGCCTGGTTTTAAGGAGCCCCGATAAGAAACCACACATGCAAATCGGCATGGGTGCGTCAACACGAAAATTTCGCTATCTTACGTGGATGGGGCTTTGGGGCGCAGTTGTGCAATGAGACAATCGGGAATTATCAAGTAGACTTTATTGATAGGCAACACAATCCGACAATATGGCTGATCAGAGCAATATCCAGTCCGCCGCCTCTAAGAGTATTCGGCCTTTTAAATCCAGCGAGGAATACCTGTATGCCATGAAGGAGGATCTGGCGGAATGGCTGAACACCCTGTACGACCTAGATATCACTGCGGACACCTTTATGGATGGGCTGGGAACGGGCTGTGCCCTCTGTCGGCACGCCAACAACGTGAACCGAGCCGCGCAGGACTTCCAGCTGGAATACCCGGAGGCTGCACAGTCCATGAAGGTGCCCTCGAAAGATGTTGTCTTTCAGTCGCGCAGCGTTGTGCCTGGCTCGTTCGTGGCTCGGGATAATGTGTCCAATTTCATTACCTGGTGCAGACAAGAGCTCTGGATCAAAGACGTCCTCATGTTTGAGACCAATGACCTGGTGGAGAAATGCAACGAGAAGAATTTTGTTCTGTGCCTCCTTGAGGTGGCGCGACGTGGGTCCAAGTTTGGCATGTTGGCCCCCATGTTGATCCAGCTGGAGGAGGAAATCGAGGAGGAGATCCGGGACCAGGAGAGCCTGCGGATCGACGCGGATGAGCCTGCAGAGCAGAGCCCGCCCAGCAGGTGTTTCAGTCGGAAGGAGAGCTGTAAGAGTGTGGAGGATGAAGACGAGCCTGATCCAGAGCCGTATATTTGGCCGCAGAAGAGAGTTTTATGTGACATGCGAAATTTGGACGAGTTGGTGAGTTGAAAGGATAAAAACACAAGCCACTGCTCTGTTAAATCACAGCTGACCCCACAGAGGCCAAAAATGTGTCATGGCTGCATTATGATTCATGCAATTTGTCATATTCTTGTGTAATGATCTCACAGCTCAATATTTGCACGAATTAATCATCACCACTCATAAGCGAGAAATACATCTTCCCACAGCTCCTCACTCTCAGGCCTTGGTCTGAGGTAAACATCCTCCAGTGTGTTTTGTCTGGTGCTAAAGCAGCTGATCTCTCCCACAGTAAAACACAGAAATGTGTCAAAACTGAGGCGCTCTCTCTGAATATATCATGCCATTGCTATGAAGAAGGCAGGCGGCTCATAGATTCCCTGTGGGGTGGGCGTGTGCATGCATGTCTGTGAAATTCCTGCTCACCTGAAGGGTCCCTGTGTTGACAACCAAATTCGTGCTTTCTCCCACAGGGGAGCTGCGAAAAGTCAAAGGTCAGCTTTGTGACATTTCTCCTGCATTCTTGCAGAAATGTCAGTGCTGCCTCTACAAGACGGATACTGAAACATTTAGCCTTTTTCTCTCAGCTTCAATACAATATCTTGCAGATCAGGAAGATATCTAACCATGCAGTATTTCTGCAGCTCCACAACACTGCAAAATAACCAGTACTACTTAAAATGTCCCTTTTGGCAGATTAGTTCCATTACCTTTGCTGTCATGTGGAATTTAAACCTTTGTACTGTTGAACTGGCCGACCTTTGACCCTGCCTGCTGCACATGAGGGAGGCAAAGATCTCGTCAGGGCAAAGCTAATGAGCAGACAGACCGACCGGCAAGAACACGTGCTTTGGGCTGTGAGTTGGGGGGGGCAGTCCATGTTTTCATGTTGATGAGAGGAACAATGTCCGTGTTTGGCACCAAAGATGTGAGGTTGGGGGGGGGGGGGGGGGGGCCCGGGGGCGCCGGGGACAGGAACACCGGGGCGGGGGCGCCCCCCGGGGGGGAGCGGGTGGAGGTTACCCCCCAAGACCACAAATGGGGGGGG
>JAQMCX010000048.1:10465405-10532349 GCA_029814765.1 Acanthurus leucopareius | reverse complement strand
TAGTTTTTGCTATAAAAAACGTCCTGATGGGACAATGGACAAGAGTATCGTTCTGTGTAAATTGTGCAAAAAGGAATTTGCCTATCACCGGAGTAGTTCCAGCCTCAAGTACCATCTCAATGCTAAACACGTCGGGGCGAGCACAGACTTAGCGAATACTAGCACTCAGACTCGGGGCAACAAACGCTCCAGCCAGCCCACTTTGGACGAAATGACGGGCTTCCGAGCCAAAATCAGTAAGTCTGCATCAGATAAATTATGCAACTCCCTTGCAAAATGGATTGCAGCGGATTGTAGACCACTCTCTGTGGTGGAGGACGGGGGGCTTCAGTCCGTGCTACAAATAGCTACATCTGATCCAACTTACGAACTACCGTGCAGGAAAACTATGGCAAACAAGATTAAGCAGCTATACGATGGTGAAAAGCAGACAAAAGAAGACATATTGAAGGCTGTCGACTCTGTTGCTTTGACAGGGGACCACTGGACCTCCTTGAGCAATTCTAACTATCTCGGAGTGACCGCACACACAATACAAGTTGTCAACAATGAATGGCATTTGGCGTCTTTCGTCCTGACTGTGCAAAAAGCCACCGACAGACACTATGCGGTAAACTGCGCGGACGAGTTTTTTTCTGTAGCCGAGTCCTGGGAGATTGAACGTAAAGTCACAACAATTGGTACAGATTGTGCCAGAAATATGATGGCAGCAGCAAGACGGCTCCCGTTTCAGCACATGCCCTGCGTAGCGCACATTTTGCAAAGAGCCATCACAGTGTGCCTGGAAAGTTGTGGCTTTAATGATGTACTGACAAAATGCCGCAAGATAGTGGGTCATTTCAGACATAGCCCAGCCAACACAGAGGAACTCCATCAGGAGCAAAGAGCACTGGATCAGGAGAAGGAGCCCCTGGTCCAAGATGTTTCCACAAGATGGAACTCTACACTGTTCATGATTCGTCGTCTTCTCAAGAACAAAGATGCAGTAAATGCTACCCTGGCCAAACAGAAACACAAGCTGGTCTTGTTGTCTGCAGCAGAGTGGATAAAACTGGAGAAGTTGGCTGCCATCCTTGAACCATGCAGGTAAACAGAGTAATTTCAATTCTTCCTATAATAATTATTGCCTAAATTGAATTTGTATAATTTCTAGCATAAAATAAAAATAAAACTTCCTTCCTTTTTTTTAACTGCAGATATGTGACTGAACTCCTTGGCGGTGAGACTTATGTGTCCTGTTCCGTGGTGTTACCTGCCCTTCGATACCTGAATAACACCATGAAGGTCTCAGATGAGGACTCAACCTACATAGTAAGATTCAAGACTGCTTTAATGAAAGACTTGTCTGAGCGCAAAGCTACACTCAACCAAGAATGGCTCAAATTGGCTACAGTGCTCGACCCGCGCTTTAAAGATTTAAAGTGTCTCCCAAGAGAAGAGCGAGAAGGGGTGTGGAGCAAGCTTGAGGAGCTTCTGCAGGGAGAATCCAACAAGGCTACTTCAGAGCGCAGGAATGAGCCACCAAAGACGAGAGGCCTCTTGTTTTTTGCTTCAGATTCTGACTCTGATGACAGTGATGATGGTCCTAGTCATGCCCTGAGCCTTTACAGAGCTGAACACTCAATCAGTGAGACAGACTGCCCACTAAAATGGTGGTCAGTACATGCAGGAGCTCATCCACAGGTGTCCAATCTGGCCAAAAAGTATCTAGCAAGCCCCGCCACGTCCGTTCCCTGTGAGAGGATTTTCTCACTAGCAGGGAACATCATTCAGAAGAAAAGAGCTGCATTGAGTGCTGAAAATGTAAATAGACTGGTTTGTCTCAGTAACTGGCTAAAGTAGAAGTAGCTCCAGAGTTTTTGTCATCTTGGTTGCACTAAATGATGAATGTTAAAAAACTTAATGTTGAAGTGTTGCACTTTAATTGTTATTATTTTCTTGCAGTTTTATTATCAGTGTTTAAACACACTTTAATTTATTTTTACAGCAAATTTTTGGCAATATTTTATGCCTCATAGTTTTATGTTGTACTCTATGCACTGGAAAGTAATTAGTTACTGTTTACTGAACTGTTTACATTTCTAAAGAAAAATGTTTTCAAAGAACATGAATAATCAAGGTTCCTGAAACACTTGAAAGCTGAATATTAGCACTTTGACCAATTGTTTGTTGAATGGCATTACATATTAACAGCAATAAATTTGTTGTTGAGCTCAAAAAGGCTTTTTTATTGAGAATATAATTTGTTTTGTCAATATATGGTTTTCGATTAAAATGCGATTAATTTCGATTAATTAATTACAGACCCTATGATTAACTCGATTAAAAATTTTAATCGAGTCCCACCACTATTTTATATACATATTACATTTACACATTTTGTAAGCACTTGACTGCAGTGACTGATTTTTCTTTTTTTTTTCATTCATTAGCAATCAGCAGAGCGCTGTGTGAGCACTCTGCTAGACCTCATCCAAACCAAGGTTAATTATGTGGTGCAGGAGGCCATTGTGGTCATCAAGGACATTTTCCGCAAGTACCCCAACAAGTAGGTTGCCATGGAGCATTAGTGTGGTCATTTTCATATTCTCTGCTATTACCATTCAGATTTAGACATTTTTATATGTATGAAGCTAGAGAACCTGTTACTAATTGGTAACCTCTGGGACTGAAAAGTGAAGCTGTCGACAAACAGAGCCACCACAATGAGCTGCACAATCAGCTCTTTGGAAAAGAATGGGTTTTATACAGTTTTATTCCTATTAGTGTTTGCATTGTTAAATGAGTTATAGTATTTACTCACATATACTGTTACACAAACACACAGACTGATTGTTTCGTGCCACTGACCCTCGGATCATTTATTTTACATCTTTAAGTGTGCAGAGTGAAACTGTATTACACAGACAAAAAAAGTGTTTCTAGATTTGCATATGCGCATGCAAAAGAGCATTTAGAGAAGAAATGTGTCCTTAGTGACACAGAAACTGTTTGCAGTGGACAGCATTTAACATCCTGCCTTGACTGCATCTGGTCAAAGTTCAGATGAATTCGGCCAGAGCGTGACTTCTGCTGTGGATCCAACAGAGTGTATCATGTGCCAGACAGAAACCTCTCCCACTCAACACCGTGGAGTCGTGAGTCTCCAAGGGAGCAGCTTTGCAAAGCTTCCAGCTCGGCATAGCTCGAGCTTTTAGCTGTATGAGTCACTGCCCACTCAAACTTCTGCCTTCTCTATTAATTAGACATGAACTGAATGTCTCTGCATTAGCACATCTTGTAATAAAACCATTATGTAAATAGGATTGGTTGTAACATTTCATGCAAATCAGAAATGCCTCAAAACAATAGGCATTTCATCAACCACTGCAGAAAACATTGTCTAATTGAGCATCTAGCAAGCAAAAGCTCCAAAGACCAGCCCAGAGCTAAAGAGAAGAGTGAAAAATGCATTTACATTTATCATGCTGTCAAAACACACGACTGCAAAGTAATGCTAATATTGCTGTTACTGCTTTCCTTGATATTAAAGTTGTGTGTTGCAATATTTTACAAGTCAGTGACATGTGGTGCTGTTTCTCAGTCAGCTTATTTAGCAGTTTTTGTTGGTTTTCTGTCCCTCCCACAAACAGATAAATCCATATTTAAGTCAGTAAGAGTAATTTGCTTTGTGATTGTTTGCATTTTCTCTCTCGTGATATATTTGCATCATGTGACAGCGTGTAATGTTGTTTTGTGTGATTGTCAAGGTATGAGAGTGTGATTGCCACCCTGTGTGAAAACCTGGACTCCCTGGATGAGCCAGAGGCGCGTGCCGCCATGATCTGGATTGTGGGAGAGTATGCTGAGCGCATCGACAACGCCGATGAGCTGCTGGAGAGCTTTTTGGAGGGTTTCCACGATGAAAGCACTCAGGTTTGTTTAGGAGGTCGCAAGGACATTCATATTTAAAATAAATTAATCAATTTTTTAATAATAATTTCACCTTTTTTTTTTTTTTTTGCAACCAGTGCTGAAAGTAATTCACTCTTTTGTTTCTGTAGCTGGAAATAATTAAAACCTTTAGTTTTCTGCTCCAAAGCCCCAAAAATGGAGGTGACATGCCATAAACAAAGTACTAGAGAGAACTGATTATCTTTCACTTTCAAAGTCTGTGGTAACCATTGAAGAAATGAAAGACTCCAAGATTAGTAAAACAGAAGAAGACAAAACAATAATGGGAACACTTTTTATATCTGGTTCAGACACACATGGGGAACAGAAGCCAGCCTTCACTCTGAAGATTGCTCTCTCAGTGTTTTTTGTTGGATTACAACAGGCTTTGCTTGCTTAGACAGCTCCCACTAAGTAATGGAATGATTTCTGTATTACTGCCTTGCAGAGGCTTTTCTTATTACGTTAAGTGATTTTTGTGGAGAGGGAGAGAGAAATGCATTATGCATAAAAGAGTCACTTTTGTGCTGCTGTTTGGTAACAGCAAGTTAAACTAGTAGTTGGAGTATTTAGTTTGACAGAGTGTGACAGCCATGGGAAAGTTAAGCTCCGAGATCTTAAAGAAGTTTAAACTTGTGTTCACAGGTCCTGTTAAGATATCATTAAGATGCACTGGGCCACTTTTACACATTGTACTTCACATCAGCTGCTTTTAAAAGTAGCATATGAACTTATATTTTGTAGGTGCAGCTGCAGCTACTGACAGCAATTGTCAAGTTGTTCCTGAAAAAGCCTACGGAGACCCAGGAGCTTGTGCAGCAGGTGTTGAGCCTGGCCACACAGGTGAGAAAAACACACACACACACACACATGATTTGACACATTCACTTTATGTTCCTGCCATCGTCTCTGTCTTCAGTTATTTGACCATCCTCACAATGCTGCCTCACCATGCTACTCTGAATGCTGAACATGTCTTTCTCCCCTTGTGTGTGTAATTTGTTCTCATCAGACTTAGCTTTTGGCTTCTGGTTTTCCAAGGAGTTCTCTATTACTTAATCATTCATTTAAGACCACCAGGGTATTGTAAGGGCAATATAGATCTGAGCCTTCTGAGCCTTGCTCTTCCCTTAGTAACGACTTCAGTGGTTTGAGCTTTTTCTTTTACACTAATTGTGGTTCAGTGGTATAAGGTAGCAAGTTGATTTTAAATAATAAAAAAGACAGTCTTAGTTAATTCTGTGAAGTATTATCTGAACCAAAAGGATGTATCTGATCATTATCTGATCATCTAAAAAAAAACGTTTGTTTGATACGTCTTTCGTTTTTTCATTAAAACTTAAATGGGACAGAATATGTCAACACCTTATTATGGTACAGTGTAATACAACAAGAAAAAGGGACAAAGATCTGCACACTGAAGCTTTCTTTAGGTCATTTAAGTGAACCCGGAACATCACATGTGGGCTGTTAAATTAAATGAACTTAAGGGAGCTTGAGTGTGTGGACCTTCGCTCTGTCTTTCCTGCTCTTTTAATTTTGTCCAACACCTACCTCAAGTACCTCTGGAGGTTTGCGACCACTTACATTATTAAGCTGTCTAATACAACACCACTGTTAGCCAAGGGTTTGGTAACGACTGTACAGTTTTCTCATCGTCTCTCTAACACAGTGTCAACAAAAAGTGAGAATAATCAGCTTTACAAAGATTGCTTTTATTACAGGGCTGGTGTACTGTGATTATGAAGATTTACTCTGTAAAGCAATAAACTGGTAATTGTGTTTTTGCAACAACAGGAGATGAAACAGATGTAAATAAACATTTTGTTTCTGCCCTTGGCAGGCAAAAAGGAATAATTGTGATAAGAAAATGTGCAATATAAGTCAAAAGATCCTTTATAACAGAATATATTTGTACTGTATGTATAAATATGTTATTTTAAAGCCTTCTAGGTGAAACCTGTGAACCTTTTCCCCGGTAATAAAAATATAAAGTGTAAGGTTGCCTCATTCATTAGCTAAATCCTGGCGCTACAAGGCTGGTTCTGTAACACATAGCTTTTTAATCACTGCTAAGTCTCTCATGTCAGGTCTAAGACAGGAAAGAGTTGAACATGAAGTATTTATTAAACCAACCGGATGAATAATAATCCTTCCTCTTCATGCCTCCGTCTTTCTCTGCAGGACTCTGATAACCCAGACCTCAGGGACCGTGGCTACATCTACTGGCGTCTGCTTTCCACGGACCCTGTGGCTGCTAAGGAGGTGGTTCTGGCTGAGAAGCCCCTGATCTCTGAGGAGACAGATCTGATTGAGCCCACACTGCTGGAGGAGCTCATCTGCCACATTGGTACTCTGGCCTCTGTGTACCACAAGCCTCCCAGTGCCTTTGTTGAGGGCAGCCGCGGTGTTCAGCACAAGAGACTCCCAGGCAGTGCTGGATCGTGAGTGATGCACTTTTTTATTTTAATCACCGCAGGCGAAGGGGTTTGTTTACTTGAACAGACTTAGCTTCTTGACTCTGCCATTAAGTTTTCCATCGAATCCGTTGAGTGACACACTTTCCAGCAGCATCAGGCTGTGAAACTTTCCTCCTTTGTTCCTTCCTGCCTTTAATATAAAACTCATCACATCTATTTTCCGTTTTCCTCAGTGGATTAGATGAAGTTAAATCAGGTTAACGGGGCGAAAATCATCAAAAGTATCTAGTTTGCGCAGTAGTAATCAAATAAATGACATGAAATGCATAAACCATTTTATATTAACAGTAGGGTGAGTCTTTATTAAGAAACAGTCTCTTGCCATCTCTCCTTGTTTGGAAAATAGTTGCACGTTAGCATTTCAGATTTAAAATCTGTCTTGCTCCCTCTATCTCCCCTCCCTTTCTACCTTGTCCTGTGCAAAACACTATCGCCACCTGTTGCTGATTGGCATTAATAGTGTTTGTTTGGTTCCAATTTATCGAGCCAGGGCTGTGCACAAAAAACAGATTACAACCAATGTCCCCTTACGGTGTTCTAGCTAGCTGTCTGTTCTGTCCGTGTGTGTGTGTGCTGCAAAAAAGATTTTTTTTTTTTTGTAAACAGCCCAGACTCTGTAAATGAGAAACAAAGTGACACTGCAGAGCCACACAGCACTATTCCATCCAACCAGCAACAGGTGGCGTTCGTGTTTGTGCTCAGTAGAAGGGGAAGGGGAGGAGAGTGGGAAGCGAGAGGGATGTTAATCTGGCATGGTAATGCCTATTCACATTGCGAAGATGGAGATATCAACAAACTTTCTCCAGAATGACTAACCACACTTTTAACTCTTCTCTTTTTTTCTTTTTCTTCTAAAAGTGGGGAGAGTGTTGACAGCCCAGACACTAGCTCCGCTGCTGGGGTCTCTGAGGCACCTCCTGCTGTTATTCCATCCCAGGGAGACCTCTTGGGAGATCTGCTTAATCTGGACATCAGCCCACAACCACCAGCCCCTCCCACTGGGTTGCAGACAGGTGCATTGGACCTTCTTGGAGGAGGACTGGACAGTCTGGTAAGTCTTTCACACACACGACTGTTGTAGTGACTCTGCCAGGCTCTGACAGGCTTGCATAACACATCTTAGTTTGAATTCAGTAACAGGCCTAATGTCAGTGGCACCTACTGACGGTAATGTAGCTCTGTATTTTGCTTGTTTTTCTGCCTTTGGTGCTTTTCCTTTTTTTCTTTTGACTCCTGTGTGTTTTCCTGTCTTTGTTCAATGCTGCACCTGCAGATGGGGGATGAGTCTGAGCCGGTAACTACACAGAGGGAGGGGGCACAGCATTTATAACACATTTCTTTAATCAGTGCTGTTTTACTGTAGTTCTCATGCATCAGTCTGATGTTTTCATTCCCTGTTCATCATCTTTTCTATTGTATCTCCAGTTAGCATGTTAAGTCCATCTCTTTTCTTATCTCTGGGCTCTGCGATGTGTTTCATGTTTCAATCAGCCACCCATTCCCCTGCGGACGGACACTCCTCAGTCACCTCAGCTCTCTCATCAGTCCCCTTCGCCCCCAGATTACAGCCCCACTGAGGTTGGTCCAGGGGACCACGCTGGACCTATAAAGGCCAGCAGCAGCCTAGAACCCCCTGTTGCACCACTGTGTGTCCTCTGAATAGTATTTCCCAGCAGTCATTTGTGCCTGTTTGCACTTTGTATTATATTGTTTTTGTTCCCCACTCCGTTTAGGTGAGATTTTAGTAAATTTCTCTGATGTTTTCACTTTTCAGAGTGTTTGTCCACATAAACAGTAGCTTAGCTTTGTCACTGTGTGCAATCAATATGTTTTCTGAAGCGCTAGTTTTGTTCACCACACCCCCAACCTTTTCATCACCACAGTAGACACATTTAGCAAGTAGCATTTGAACAAAACCTATTGGATTTTAGTAACTACTCAGTTGGATTTGTGTGGCCAGTAAAAGGTCAGAGGAGAAATTCTCCTGTATCGGTGTCTTTGCCTTATTTTGAGTTGACCTCATAGCTGTCATTAATCACTGAAAGACATTTCTTAGACCCTCACACCCCTCCGTCCATCTTCTTCAAAGCCTTCATTTTATGATATATTGTCGCACTGATAGATAATCTGATTTTTTTTGTGTTTCTCCCCCTTCTACCAAGCTTGGTGGAGACATTGGAGGAGGTTCTGCTGTAAGTAATTTTGTCAGAGTTGCTGTTGAGCTTTGATAGCTTCATACAAGAGAACATTGAGTGTGTTAGAGTAACATGTTGCTTTGTGATCTACAGATTGGGGCTGGTTTTGGTGCTCCACCAGCTGCAATGCCAGCCTCTTTCAATCCCCCTGTGAGTGGCGGGCTGGATGACCTGTTTGATCTTGGAGGTGGAGTTGGTATGCCCATGGGATCCTACAGCCCTCCTAAAACAGTGAGTCTTGGTCTTGATGAACTGGAATGAGACATACTATGGAATAATAGACAGCAGTGTTGAGAATCCTAATAAAACAACTGATCATGTCTTAAATCAGGTTTGGCTTCCAGCCATGAAGGCCAAGGGTCTGGAGATATCCGGCACATTTTCCCGCCGTGCTGGGGTCATCCAAATGGAGATGACCCTCACAAATAAAGCAATGAGCGTCATGACTGATTTTGCCATTCAGTTTAACAGAAATAGGTAAGATCCTCTAACTGAGCTGGGATTTATTGTACTCATAAATTGTGGCATCTTATTTACCTGTCTGTGTTCTTTTGTAGCTTTGGTCTCGCTCCGGCTAGTCCACTTCAGGTGCTCACTCCTCTTAGCCCCAACCAGAGTATTGAGGTGACCCTCCCCCTCAGTAATGTGGGACCTGTTATGAAGATGGAGCCTCTCACAAACCTGCAGGTAAAATTTTAAAATATTCACTTCCCCTGAATTTTGCCATTGTTTGTTTTGTTGAAAGGTTGAGATCAATTCCTGCTTTTACTTCTGTTTTCTGTGAACCCTGACTCTGGACTCAACGTTTAAGCATCACACTTACGAAAGTGCTGTGACTTGTCAACAAGATCGTTGTCGGACGTGATTTGTTTATGTTATTTTTCCAACACTTGCCCACAAGGGCACATATACACTAAGTTTACAATCCAAACATAGCTTCTACTGGCCTGACGGCTGAGAACGTCGTGACAGCACTCTGGCAGAAGTGTATCGGGATGAAACAGAGTTGGTTGAAATGGCTTCTTATCAAGTTTTTTGATAATTAGATACAAAACATTATTCTGCTTTATCTTTCAAATTCCAAATTAAAGTTGGCAGTTTTTCAGAGTCTTACTCATTATCTGTATGTATCCCAAGTTACCAAAATGCTTAATGGTTGAAATATTCATGGATCGGACTGTACCTCTTAAGATATTACATTTTGTCCTGAAAATATGATCATGTTGTCTTAACCGATTAGTAATACGTCCTCACTGTAATTCAGCCGCACTTTTGAATTCCCACGTTCCCTGTGACTAAAACTGAATTAACACATGAAACAGTCTTCAGTAAGGCTGGGATAAGTTGTAAATAGAGAGAGCGGCAGGGGCGGCAGTGGTTTTGATCGTGGCGGCTCTTTTAACCGGGCAGAATGGTGGATGGGTGCTGTGTGCAGCTGGACAGAGAAGATAAGAGTGTAGAGGGGGTTGATAGAGGTGGGGGCGGTCATTAGTGGTCTCACAACACATGGCTCCTTTGTTTCTCCTGGCTTCAGTAGCCCCTCTAACCTTTTACTCTGCTGCCTCTCGGCGCTGCTTTGATGCCACTTTTGTCTGTTCTGACATTTTCTCAGATATTTTACTTTGAGAGGTTCTCTGTGTTTTTTGCCGTGATGGAAGATAATGTTCCAAAATTGTATTTTGAGTGCTCTTTAAACTACTGATGTGTGGTAGCAGTTGTTTGATGCTGTCATAATACCACGGTCAGTAAAAACCTCTAATCACATATCAGCACACTTTAAAGAAATGCTTTTATAACTTTGGGTGCAAGTTTAATGGATGTTTCTGCAACATTAAGTCCTTCTGCAGTGACACAGCAGTTCAGAGAGAGAACTTTGGTTTGCTGGTTACCGAAAAATGGACAATGCAGTAGTTGGGAATTTTTAAAAAGCTACAAAAGGTACAGAGGTTTCCAAAGGGGTGAAGGCTGAAAAAGTGCTTGTTGTCTTGTTAAATGTATGTTATGTGTTCTTAAATCAGGGCTGCCTGAAGCCTTAAAGGTGCCCTAAGCAGAATTTAATTTGCCCCCTGCTACGACCTCAGTCCTGCCGCCAATGTTCTCGTTCTTACTTCACAAATCTATCTCCTGTTTTCTTCTGACCAAACTCACTGTCCTCTCAGCACTTTGTCGCTGAACCACCCAATCAATTTCAGTGGCTGCTGCAAGTTACTTTGCGTGACTATGGCACCATTGTTCTTATGTTTCATCGTCTTGAACTTTTGGATCCACAAACTATAAACAGTTGTGAAAGTTCACAAATAGATTTCTTTTTTTTAAAACAATGTGGACATTGAGCCTCCGGTGCTATTTTTGTTTTCTCTTGTCAGTCTTGTGTCTTCTTTTATTTTTGGTATTTTATTTTTAACTGCTGTCTGCTATTCTTATCTCCTTATACTTTCATCTTTATTTAGATCCTCCTTTAAAGCTCTTTCTTCAGGCTGTTTGTACAAACTGTGTTTTTTAAATATTTAGTTTGTTAGTAATGTTTGCTGATATTTTTTTTGCAAATAGGAGCCTCAGGCTTGCTGTGAGATACTGCATGATGGAGGGCAAGTTAGAAACAAGGATGATATTGTTGGATATAGCTGTGTGTGTATGAATGTGTGTGTGTGTATATATGAATAAAAAGAGAGAGAGAGAGAGAAATTCCCCAATTGAGCGGTCCGGCTCAGTAAACAGTGCACATAGACCAGCGATGCCCGCTCTTGAAGGGCACTTGAAAAGTAATTATGCATGTATTGCTTCTTGTTTCTCATCCCTCCGTCCTCCTCTGTCCCCTCTCTTGGATGTAATCACTCCTGCAGGTGGCTGTTAAGAACAACATTGACGTATTCTACTTCAGCTGCCAGTACCCCATCAGCATTCTGTTTGTAGAGGACGGGAAGATGGGTGAGTGTCTCTTGGCTAAAATCTCTTTACTCAAAAGCATCAAAACATTGCTGACGTCACAGCCTACGTAAACATCAGTCTTTCAGTGAGGACACATTATGAGCCTGTCAACAAGTTTGAGGTAGACGTGTGTGAGACTGTACACCCTCCTGCACTTGTTTACCTCTCGGGGCCGCACAGTTGCTTCTAGATTGTAGACCAGTGCCAACTCCGGCCCCTTTTTTTTTTACCTTCCCCGTCTGTGTGTTGTTGTTTATTTATTCTGTGGAAACGTGTCGGCCTTCCTCCCTGTGAAGCCTCCTGATGGGGCTAGCAGCAGGACTGCAGGCTAATGCTCCGTAGCCGCAGCAGGAAACCTTATGTCTGCAGAATGAAACTACTCAAACACGAATCTGAATATATTTTTCTGTACAGTATACATTTACTTTACCACAAATCCTATTTTTGTACCTATGCATCTTGTACATTTCAGTGTGTGCCCTATTTGGACTCCTTCATTGATTGTATCTCCTCATCCACAGAGCGACAGGTGTTCCTCGCCACATGGAAAGACATTCCTAATGACAATGAGGCCCAGTTTCAGATCAAAGACTGCCATCTCAACTCAGGTAATGGAGGATGAGAAGAGAAAAGAGAGTGCTCTCCTTGAAAAACTCCCATGCCCTGCAGCCATATCCTGCAGCTTCTCTGTATGTGAAAATAGCCTGACAGAGCATTGGTGATCTCCATTCAAATCCTGGCTAATGAGGCAAATTGTATTTGATGAGAACTCATCAGCTACAGTCCCTATTTACGTTAGATAATTTAGTTTTACACAAGCGTGAGAGCAGCTGAACTGGAGAAGAATTCCTAATGACAGCTTAATGGAGATTTCCCCCCACAGATTAAATTTCTTCTTCATGAACAAAGAGAGAGGGTTTCACATTCTACTGGGGCGCAAGCAGCAAGACAGAGGCTGAGGCGCAAAGATTACTCCGAATTAGTGACTGCATCTTTACCGCACAGACAGCTGGGAGTGAAATTTTAGAGGATGATGAGGAAAAAAAGAAAAGCCTGCATGGTCTAGTACATTTAATGACTGTTTAACGACTGAACACTAAAAATGAGCAGTGGCTTGTTTAGGTAGTCAAAACAGCAAAAGTTCAACAGCCAAGATGTTGACTTATGTTTCGATTATGTTCCCTCAACAGATGCAGCCTCCAACAAACTGCAGGGTAGCAACGTCTTCACCATAGCCAAGCGTACAGTGGATGGTCAGGACATGCTGTATCAGTCGCTGAAACTCACTAACAGCATCTGGGTGCTGGCTGAGCTGAGGGTGCAGGCAGGAAACCCCAACTACACTGTGAGTACTGGTATTAGTTATATTAGAAGAACATATAAGCTCCATAATATCGTTTGCTACCAGACATCAACGACTTCCAGTATTTTCTCATGAGACTCTAATTTTAAAAACTATATGTTAATATCAGGTTTAAATAGTTATATTGTTCCCCTGATGAGAGGGATTCGAAAAGGTAACAAACATAATGTACATGTTTGTATATTGAATGTGTAATATTATTATACCAACCACATAACCAGTAAGATGCAGAACTTGATTTTACTTGTCCTGGGTTAGAACCTCATTGATCAGTTGTTGTTTTTTTCTTTGTTTTGTTTTTTTCTGTGTCTTTAAAGTTTTACTGCAGTCATGGAGATAGAGTCTTAGAAATAATTAGTTTGAGTGTCTTTACTTTGCTTGAAATATTAACAGACACTTTGTCAATTTCTGTACAGATTCAAAAAAGGTCTCAACTGCCTTTTGATTCACTGTGCGTAGACTGGTACATTCACCCAAACTGTCAAATCTGGAGACTTAGCTATTTAAAGAGGCTGTAATCATACTCATCTTAATAACAAAAAACTGTTATGCTAATGTCATGCTAATGCTTGCGACTGGAGATGTCTTACAATCAACATAAATTAGGAACAACTGGATAACTGAACCAAACCATCCACCCAGGATTTAGTAACTTCAATCCAGAATAATCTTGTCCAATATTCAACAGAGAAAAGTTCCTACTTTGGCACCAAGTGGAGAGCCTGACTCACTGAATGAAATCATTGTGATGGAGTTAACAAAATGCTATGAATGCTGCACATTTTACTCTCTTGACTGAAACACAATGAGTATGGATTGTAACTGCTTCATAGACTCTCTCTTTGCAGCATTTTCCTGTGTTAACGTTGTTTTTGAGGAGATTCAAAGTGACCCCACTTCCACCTGACAGCCAAGGTCACGACCCTCCACTCCCAACAAACTGCATCCCTCCTGTTAGCTGCAATACCAGTAATTTTCCATATAAATGAGCAGCTTCATGATGTGTATATTAATAGCATAATGCAGTTACTTATGCAGGGTTTGGAACCGTCGGCTATATTTTCTATATTGCTGAATATAATTGAATAGATTGAATGAACCACAGAATCATAGATATGAATAATTTTAAAGATGTATTTTAAGGTTAATGCATGTTAAACCCCCCCCCCCCCCCCCAAAAAAACCACAAAGTTGTTTTGATGATTTTACATTGCCCCTGGCACAACGAGCTATTTATTTTATTTATTTTTAAATAGGTTGTACTTGTTCTTTACAAAGTTATTTTTATTTTTTACCTATTTGAGGATCGTGCAGCTGTACACAGAGAAAGACAATGAGACAGGTCACTTAAAAATAGAGATGATGAAAGCAAGTACTGGCAGGTGCTCGTGGCATCTGTGGTCAGTGTAGAAACTTCAGTCGATAATAATGGACGCACTCTGCTGCGGTCATGCTGCGGCAGACGTGTCCCGCCGCGTCCATGCGCCATGTGTTTGGTCTTCATGGTTAGGGACGAGTGACCAAGCAGAGACATGATGGAGACTGATGTGCAGTAATAAGTGCTGAAGGTGGGAGGTTGGGCGATTGTGCAGTGTTTTAAGTGTGGTCCTGGTATTGATGAATCATTGTGTGTGTGTGTATGTGTGTGTGTGTGTGTGCGCATGCATGCATGCACATGCTTTTGTTTGCATTGTCATTGTGTTGTTGCATGTCTCTGCTTCGTCAGCGTGCCACGGTCTCTTCTTTTTATAGATTGTTTTGGGCTTAGAAATTCTGCATGACTAGTCCAGAATGATGACCTTGGTGTGACTCTCCTCCCTGCTCATCGCTCAGTCTGCTTTCAAATCGTTTTATTTACAAGGTGGCATTAACTACATTTTTGTTTTCTCCTGTCTAGACTAGTCAATTTGTCAGGCGGCCAGCCGCAGAATTTTAAATTGTTTACATCCCTCCTTAGTTTAGTATGTCAGCATGTAGCCTAACCTGATGTAGGAGATGCATGCTAATTTCTACTTAGTGGTTGTTGGTTAGAATTTATTGTCAATTTTTCCTGTTAAATTCAGTGTGCATTTCTCCTCCTCATGCTCTTATTTCATGGCATTTTTATTTCCCCTGTGCTTCCATTTAGGGCATAACCTCATTATTTCTGCAAGAGTTTCTGTTCAATACTTCTGTCATTTGGATTTCATGTTCATTTTTAAGCTCAAATTGCTCCTCAGTGGGGCTGGAAATGCTCACCTACTTTTTGCAGAAGGATCATAAATTCTTTAGTGAGGAGGAGACGAGACTTCCAAGTTAACCATCCTGCATGTACAGTGTGTACTCTGATGCTCGTCTCACTGAGTTGCTGGCTGCTGCATGGTCCCTGCACTCTCTTGGCACGGCACATTAAAGCTGAGCTGCTAAAGCCTTTTGTCAGCAGCTATTTTTAGACTTGAAGAAGTAGAGCCTTGCCAGCGTTTATTTTCTGGATTTCATTGTGCTTTTGAACTAGGCTCGTGTCGATTGCCGTGTAAAGTTTTGAATGTTTTTACTCCATGAAAAGATCTAACTGCCTATCTGACAGCACAAATGAATGTGACAACAGCCAGGTTACAGTACAAACTCATTTCCTCCAGCAAAGTATTGTTTCAGCTACTGAGTTTGATTTAGACAAGAATGTCCTCTTGGAAAAAGGATAATTAATAAGTGAAACAGAAGAGCAGAGAAGTGACTTTTGCCTCTCTGCTTCTGCTTGTGTCACTGCCTGTTTGCACAGACGCAGGACTGAGCTCAACACACACACTGGACGAGGCACTGCTCAGTGATAGATACATAAGAAGGAGAAGCTGGTGAAGTAAATTCTTGTGGATTGTAGTAGCATTGTGGACAGCTCATGGAAGATTAAAAACACTGTCTGCTTTCTCTTAAAACTTGCAGCAGAAACAAGTTGTGAACACAACACTGACACGTCACATTTTAAGTTCAACTTCAAACTTGTTAGCATACGATCACATCAAATTGTTACAGATCAACTTAAGCACTGATTTGATGTTGGTTTTCTTGACACCTGGCAAATAAAAGTTCAGAATTCTATTTTATTTTAAAACATATTTAAAAAACAAACAGAATTCTATTTTTCTAAATCTTTTTTGGTCTCTACCAACTTCTGAGGGAAATATCTGTTTCCTAAACTGTTAAATGCTCCACTGTGCTCACCAGCTAGTTGCTAATTGTGTGTGTTGACAGTGTGGTGCAGAGCAGGTTTTGTTCAGTGGGTATTTAAAAGCTTTTACATTGTGAAACAGCTGCCTTCCGTGACTTAAACGGATGATATGAGAGCTGTTGTGAACCTGACAGCCAAACAATGAGCTGAAATTTGCTATATAGCTTCATTAAGCTGAGGAGATTTACAGATTCAAATGTTAACTCTCTGTTGGTTTATCAGTGGAAATAAGACTTTACACATCGTCACACTTTTTTTTACAGTTTCATTTGATAAATTGGTAAAGAAAAAATAGATTGCAGCTGCTTCAAGTTTCCAAATTTGAAATTTTCAGCCCTCTAATTTGTCTTGACTGACTTCCTTTAAGGCTCATGTATTCTTCACGGTGTTTGTCGCGGAGAATTGGGACACTGCTTATCTTTTTGACATGAAGCATGGTGTTCTCATCTGCCATCTCCTGTCCCCATGGCAACCATGCGACCAGTGATGTTGGCTGATTTTCTCTCCTCACCTCTTGAGCTGATAATTCTGATAGTTTTGTTTAAAAGTGAGTTTCGGCAATGAAATAGACATGGAAGAGCATTCCCATACACAGATGTGTCTGCTGTCCCTTTACACAATAGAGCTGCTGTTTTCTCACACATGAAAATTTTAAACACTTTTACTGTGAGATTATAAAAAATTGTCTTTCTTCAGAGATTTTCAGAACCATTAGACTGTGGTTTTTATACTTTTGATATCTCTGATTCCGACCTTTGTGGGTCATGTTATAAATTAAAGGGACTGCCATGTAAAATGTTTTGTGCAACAGCATGATCAAGTGCCTGCTTTATTTTCCAGGTATTTCATTTAATTAGTCTATAAAAACAGATATACCTGTTTGTTTATTTCATCATAAAAGTTTCTTAATTGATTTTTCATGTTACAGTATAAAGTCTTTCAGTATGAAATTACATACATTATAGCTGAGGATTTTTCAAAATTAAGGTACAATCAAAAACTTCCAAGACTGTTCCTTATATTTATTAATGCAAATGAAGTAAGTGCAAACTAATTCCCCTAAGTGGGTATTCTCAGTTAACATCATGTGATCGTGCTCAAATATCGGTGGTCACAAAAATACGTGTAACTCAGGTGCTGATGATGATGATAAAGTGATGTAACTTGGAATCCCAAAAGCTATTGCTTATACCTGCTTCATGCACATTCATGTGCATTACTCCATTCATGCATAACACAGATCAGTATGAGAAGTTTTTTTTTATCACACCTCATTTTGTATCCCCCAATGCTAAAGGGTAACTCTGATGATGTAGGAAAAAGTGTATATCTATATATAAGTTTAGACTCTGTTCTGACTTGCTTAACAGTTTTTGCTTAGTAATCAAGGTCATTCTTACTTTAATTAGGAAACCATGAATCTGCATTTCCATACTGCAGTTCTGCATTGCCACATCACACAACTGCAGTGGTTCATCATTTATGCAGCTTTTCTGTGAGACTTCTGTAGTTTTTTTTGCAGCATTATAAATTCATTTTTCTGTCACTCATTGAAGAATTTTGGTTGAAAAGACCCCCACCCCCATTATTATAGTGTCGTTTTTGTTATGTACCATCAGAACACCATGACACTTGAAGTTCTTTGTCTTGGTTTGATGAAATGAAGCTGGTTAAAGATCCTGTTTCGTCTCGTATTTCCTTGCCTCTGCACAGCTAATATAATACTAATATCCTACCAGCAAGCCTTAAGCTGAGAGAACGAATGCTGCTGCCTCCAGCTCTCTTATTAGCAGCTTCTACACAGTGACTGGAGCATCTGCATTTGCTCACATCTCTTACCTCACACTGACAGCAGAGTGGCTGCCTAAATGTTGCCAGCAGCAGCATGCATTAGTAAAGAGTGCTGAGTGCACAGAGACAACACTTGAGGAGCTGTACACTGGTGCTGCTTTATTCCACTGCAGCTCCATAGCAGCCAGCACGACACACTCCATCACCTCTGTTACATCTTCAATCCAGCAATTACAACCATGGTGTCAGTCTCAAAAGAGGAAACATATTGGTGTTGTAACAGCAGAGGAACCTCAAACTTGAACTGTCTTGTTTTCGGATCCTATTTTCAGAACTACATGAAAGACAACATGTGAGGGCTTCATTACAAACATGAATAAAAACAGTACTTCTTAGTTACTATCAACAACTTTTACCATATTATGTCTTTTTTTAATCTGCATCGTCTGTATTTGTCTCTTTAAAACCTGTCACTAAGGCTCTGCAATGCTGTTTTTAGCGAATTATTTTGTTTGGGCCAGAGCTGCTCTGTGTGGACAAAGATGGCTGCATCTTGTGTTTGTGTTTGCAAGAAAATTGCTTGTTTTCTTGATTTTGTCTGTGTCACTAGTCATAGAAGAGAAAGCACAGTTGGTTTCAGTTGTGCAGCAATTAATAAGCAAAACATTTTGAAATATTCAGAATCACAGTCGCTGTTATTAATAAGTGTTTAATGTGACACCATGGCGGTGTCTGTCCTGGTACAGTTATTCCTGATGCCCAGCTGTCTTGTGTTCCCTGAAAGGGGTGTGTTTTTTGCATGTGAGCAAAAAAATATCTGCAGTATGGCTGTTAACGGAAAAAAACCTCTGTATCAAATGCTGAACCTGCTCCCAACTGAGAATAACATCAAAGAATGGAGAGGCTGCCTCTATTTCCTCCACTGTGTAAATGTTGCTTTATTTCTGTGTTTGTCTGTCTGTTTCTGAAAAGACTGAATTAAGTCTTTTTTTTCTCATCATGCATCTGTAAGATAATAATTTTCAATTTTGAAGTCACCTGACACAAAATTAGATGCCAGAACACATTGCAAACAAGTTTGGAAACTGACAACAAAAGATAGTTTCATGTTTTGAAATGAGAGGGATGTCCTCAAAAAACTCTTTTTGAGATTGGGATTGTTCATGTATAAATTCAGTGTTTAATTTAATTGGGTGTATCTTTTTAAAGCTTTATGTTACTTGTTTTTCTGCATGTCTCTCAATAGGTATTTATGAACCCTTTTTGTATGTTGATGTGTGTGTCAAAACCATCCAGCAGATTCAACCCTGTTCACCTGTTCCCTCCCTCAGGTCTCTCTCAAGTGCAGA
Source organism: Acanthurus leucopareius (assembly GCA_029814765.1). Taxonomy (NCBI): domain Eukaryota; kingdom Metazoa; phylum Chordata; class Actinopteri; order Acanthuriformes; family Acanthuridae; genus Acanthurus; species Acanthurus leucopareius. The sequence continues at coordinate 10,513,105 of JAQMCX010000048.1, read as the reverse complement.
GCTCCAGAGGTTTCCCAGTGTGTGTTCCAGAGCTACGAGGCCATGCTGAAGAACTGAGAAGCACCCCAACATCGACTGACCCAGCTGCTGCCCTCACAGACTCCTGGCACCTTCCTCTGCTTTCCCTCACCTGACCCACGAACCATATTACGACTTCATGCAGTGCAGGAGCCACTTCCTGCTGTGTCGGACCCGGAGGCTTCACTCTGTACGTCATTCAGCTGTTTCGCTAGGATGTTGACAGATTTTTTTTTTTCCATTTTGATTCCACCTTTGATTGTTTTTTTTTTTTTCCCTCTGAGACTGTAGACATTTCTGTCTCTGTATCTATCGTGTCCCCTCTTCTTTTTTTTTTTCGATTTTCACTCATAAGTTTCAGTTTCAGAACATTTTGTCATAACACATTTTCTGAATGAACGCCCTTAACAGGCCCTCAACTCGTCCCTTTGGGGCCCATCCTGAGATGACCTTTATTCTTTTGGGGACAGACAGCTGTGTGACGGGTATTTCTGTGACTGTTTCCTCTGCATGAGGCTTTTTAATCATTATCTGGTCCCATTTCTCTGCAAATTGGAGTCTATTTATAGCGTCTGCAATCAGCAGGTTACTCATCACCTTCGGCGTATTTATTAAGGGTACTTTCAATTAAAATGCTGCCGAAAAAGGCTTTAACTCTCCCTCTGCCTGTGTGAAGTGGAAGGTGGCTGACTGGGCCTTAGAAGAGACAAATTAAATACTCAAAAACTACACTATTGTTGTCTCATTTTGTAGAGTTTTTCTTTAGTGTCTGTGGTTCGCAGTGGGATTGGATCCTCTGCCGTCCCTGAGAGCAGAATGTCAGACGTGTGCTTGGAAACTGTTGCCGTGTGTTTCTTTTAATTTGTGCATCGATATCTGGACATTTTATGGACTAGCAGCAGTTGTCCGCTGCCTGCTCTATTACTTAGTCATTCCATGGTTTAATTTGTATTTGTAGTCTTGTTAGTGTGCATGTGGCAAACTGGGAGAGAGCCTCAGGTGTTTGTGGATTTTGTATTAACTGCTTCCCTCTGCATCAGTGACAGACTCTCAGGCTCTCTGCCACTTTGCTCTCTCTGTATCCTCATAGCCGCTTCTGTAGTACCATGGCCACCTGAGATGAAGGCTCAGGTTAGATCTCTCTAAACTCCCAGTGTCACAGGTTGTAAGTAATAAGTGTGCATGCAGGTTGCACTTGGTCTTAGCTGAAAAAAAGGCCAGAAAAACAGCCAGTGTCCATGTTTTACCTGCAGACTCTCAGTTAATTGGAATCCCTTTTCCTGAGTCATTACACTGAAGCCCTTTTTATCGGCTCTACAGGATGTATGCACTTTCGCTAACACCTTGTGAAGATAACAACAGAGGTGGCTGTGTATTCTGAGTGTGTGTCTTTGTGTGGTGACAGCTGATTCATATGAAATGCTGTAAAAAAAAAAAAAATTAATCTAAGGTTTAATCAGATGGTTTTGATTGTCATGATTTTGTTCATTGTGTGTACATCATTTGAAAAAGAACTATTAAAAGTCTTGATAAATTCCCATGTTTGGTCTTTTCTTCAGTATTTTAGACTTTGCGACAGATTAAAAGTTAAAAAATGCAGTGCAAAAACGTTTTCTGCCAGTGCCAAAGTCTCCAAGCCAAAGTGTCGCAGGATGCAAAACATTATCTCAGTTTTATTTGCTTGGCAAAGTTCATATTCCCAAAGTCCCCTGAAGCCAGTGTGCATTGTTTTCACTCATCATACTTTATAATCATTGATGACCTCTGAGGCGTTTATATCTCTTCTCATGGGTCGCTCAGCTGAGCTCCAGCGTTGGAAACCTGGCAACCCTCACAGCTTTGTATGCAAAGTCTCTCCGTGTTGTTCAACCCTGAGTGAAGTCTGAGGTTTATCCACAGCCGAGTGGATCTTTGAGGTGCAGCAGCTCCTCTGAAGTGGTGACAGGGGCTTTTAAGTGCAAGCTGCTTCGGGAAGCTTGCTGGGTTTTTAACTGCGTCACCTAACAGGGAAGACAAACACCTCTGGTCTCAGAGCTGTTTCTCTGAATAATAAAGTTCAGCTTTAGACTCTCTGATGAGGAAGGAGTTGGAGTTTGAAGTCCAAAGCTGTGCCAAGTATCAGGATCTCTTTTATTAATGAATATTCTCTATTGATTCCATCTATTTTAAGCATTCCAACAGGGGGCGCCACTGCATTGGACTTTGGTAAAGGCTCAATCCAAATAGAGGAACAGTAAATGACTTCCAAAAATAAACAAAGTAAATACTAAGAAAGTGGTCTTTTATTTAAACCGTACATTTTTAACAGTTTCACCAGAGTAACAGCGAGAATTTTGAAAACACGGCAACCAAAAAATACAAATAAAGGTCCAAATTATTTATTTAAACATTTAATAAAATTTTCAATGTTCTGTATTCTCTCTCTTTTCTGTCCTGTTTTTTCTCCTCTTCTCTTCAGTTCATTTTGATTCCAACCATTCTGCTCATTTAAACCTTTTGAAAGGCGTTTTGCTACAAACTCTAAATGCAGTGCATCTGGTGCCTGTGCATAATTATGTTACAGCTGTAATGCAATCGCTATGTTCGCTTGACAATAAAATAAACTAAAAAGCAAACAAACTAAAGGATTGCAAGTAGAAGTTTTACAAACATAAAAATATAAATACTTAAGAGCAAAATTACTTCAATGCAAATTAAAAGTAAAGGAAAGTACAAGTTTAACATCAATATGAGCAGGAAAATGTATTTGAATTTTTTTTAGAACAAGTATAAATCAGGCAGCAAAATGAGTCCTGTCAGTGTGGCATGTGGAATAAGTTTTATGCATAAAACCTTCATCCTCAGCGTAACTACAGCTGTAAGATACTTATTACGCTCTTTATAATGCACTGTAATTCAGTTACACCTACATATATGAGTCTAAAATATTCTGAAACCAGCTTTCAAATTATTTTACATTAATTCATTTAAGGTAAAATGTTCTGAAGGTTGAAAACATCAGCTTTAGCTTTGGCTATATGTGATCCCTGTGATGCTGTCCGGTCTTTAAAATCTCAAGCATGAAGGAACATACATGAGAGTGTTGCACAGAACATCAGTTCCACACATGCACGTATCTGAGAGTGAATTCGTAAATTCACATCATACTTGGTTCAGCAACATGAAACATCAATAACATGCTCATGCTACGAGGTTAAAGATGTTTCTAGTCATGCTGCTCCAAAGCAAACAAGCTCAAACTGCTTTTAGAAGATTTCTCTTCAAGACTTTCAGGGCCACATTCAATAAGGATGCCTTCGTAAAGGGTTTGATTTTAATGGCTTTATTAATAGTTAATATTATCTATGATTGATTCCAAGTCATTAGTAAGAACAACTTGCTGCCAGCTGATGAAATATTTTTCTTTCTCCTGCAGTAGAACGCTTTGTGTTTTATATTTTATTTCAAATGGACAATTTGATGACTTAACTGGAAAAGATCTGCAGAAATTCTGGTCCAGAAATAATTTGTGTGGAATTGTGGGGCACAAAATGAGCTGTGAACTACTTGTAGCCACCGATGCCCCTCCTGGTTCACCCATTACAACAAAAACTTGTTCTTACAGTAAACACCACCTTCCTTTATGTTTGCTTTGAGGCGGTAAGTTTATGATTACATGTACTCACATTTATTTAAAATACATGCACTTACCATCAGCTGAAATAATAAAAGTATATTGTAACTGAAGGGAAAAGAGAAGAAACTGATGAAACCACAAAATTTGGAATCTGGGGACTTGGTCTCTGAGGATGGGGGGGTGTCTGAAGGCGAAATTTGATTTCTGGAGAGGAAATTTGATTTGCAGCAGTAATAAAAAAAACAATATGAACACACAAAAAAAAATTAACTTGGACAAAAATGATGGACAACCAACAAAATGGGGAACGACTTTATCAGTTGGTTCTCCAGCCTTGATAAAAACTAAACCAAAAGTAGAACGTAACTAAGCACAGTTAACTTTGTTTATTTAAAAACATGAGTCACTCTTTTCAGATTGGTTGCATTTCTGCTTTTACTCAAGTAAAAGATCTGATCACATCTTCCTCCAATGTAAGCTGCCATCTTAAGGCCCATATCGAGCACAACTTTGTGCTGTGTTTCAGTGGTGCAAATTGTAAACTGGTAAAACCACAAAAAGTAACTTCCAAACATTGAATCTGTGGGTTTTGGGGTCCCTGAGGGTTGGGGGCCCCCAGCTTTGCCTGGCTCTTAATCCAGCACTGATAAACACCAACTATTATGTTGTTATTAATAGATCAGAACCAAACTAGAAAACATTAACAAACTATTTATTAATCACTGAAAACTACTAAAAGTTACACCTTTTAAATCTTTTTAAGCCGTGTCTTATTGCAAAGTGTCACCGAATAAGGAAACTGTTTTCTTGTGAAACAGATGTTACAAACTTATCTTCAGCTATTCTGAGGAGCCATAACATGTCTCTTGTTTGCTCCTCGGATTTGCTTCTGAGTGGATTTTTGGCCGCTGTGTTTCATTACTGTCAAACAGTGACTGATGGCACACATCGCCCCTGACCTGCCCAAGGACCCTCTCCAATAATAAGTCCTCTCCTTCAGAGATATGATGCTTAGAGCTGCAGCACTTCTCCATGACCCTCACACTGAGATGATGTATGGTATTGTGCTTGCTCCTTTGCCATTTATGTGCGGCGTGTGAGAGCTCAAAGCTTTCACAGGCTTTGCGCACGACATGATCCTATTGGATGAGCAGGGCAGAGGATATTGCAAGTGACGAGAGAGAAAGAGAGAGAGAGAGAGAGAGAGAGAGAGAGAGAGAGAGAGAGAGAGAGAGAGTGAGCAGTCTTCACCAGCTCATGTCTTTCAAACGGCAGACATACTACAATGCTCGTTAATAGGCTCCAGATGCCTTTGCAGAAAACGCGCGTCTGCAGGCTGCGCGGTTCGCCTCCTCTCTTTTGAATCACATAGATGTAAAACCTGTCTCTCTGTCATCGAAAGGAAAATAAGATTATGGGGTTGCATGCAATTTCAGAACACGTGGGAAGCGTATTTGCGAGGCCGGCGGCTGTGCGCCCGTCCTCCCTGTGATGGAGGAGCGCGGTGGTGGTGCATCGGTGGAAACGAGCGAGAGGTGCGGAGGAGATAATCAATGAAGACACCGAGGGCTCCTGTGCGCGTGGAGAAGGTCAGACTCTAGCCTGGATGAGATTATGTCCATGTGGAAGCAACAAGGACGGACTTTTACGCTTCCTCTCGGGGGACGAGGTCGCCCGGGGATGTCCCCTGAAAACCCAGAGTTTCTCTCTCTGTGCTGGATTGCAGAGGCAGCGAAAATCCCACCATCTGCATGATCATGGTTGAGCTTTATTTTTAACCACCACCACCACCAACCCCCCGAGCGGCATGGCTCCTTAATTCTTTCACCCTTTAGCCTGGAGATAAAGTTTTTCTTCGCTCTGCTCGACGGCTGGATGATTTGTTGGGCCATCGATTCGTTTAACTGCACGCAGTTGAACCCAGTTGAGGTGATTTAGAGGCTGCCTGGTTAAAAAAAAAAAAAGAAAAAAAAAAGGGGGGCAGCGGCGGGTTGAAATTCCATCAGAGCAGCGGCAAAAACAGCGGCGGCCAGCTGTGCCTCTGGACGGTCACATCTGTCGTTGTTGTCGTCGCTGTCCATGGTGCTGAACTCGTGCTCCAGGAATGGTGGAGACGCTGAGTATCGCAGTCATCGGTGCTCCCGGAGTGGGAAAAACTTCTATAATCCGCCAGTTCATCTACAACGATTTCTCGGAGGTGTACACGCCGACCAGGACCAGATATGTGTTCAGACCTTCCGTCATTCTCAACGGGAACATGTATGAGCTGAAGGTTTTGGACGTCCCGCCAATCTCCTCCTTTCCATCAAGCTCCAGTCAGGTATATATATATATATATATATATATAAACCCCTCTGTGTGAGGATGGAGATGGACCTCCTCGCAGAAGCTTTAGCTTTCTTTTTTAATTATTAGAGGATGCAAACACGCTGTGGTGATCCGCTCTCATATTGCCCGAAACCACATTTAATCTCCACTTAATTTTACAAGTGCCCATCTGTTCACAGCCAATTCCTCAAAGCCTCAAACAGCAATTTTATTTATTCTTCCATCACTATCAGATGTCCGTAGTCTACTAGTTGCTATGGAGACCCGACTGACTTAAAGCCAGGAAGAAGCTTCACTTTGACGGTGTAAACTCTCTCTCTCTCTTCCTCTCTCTCAGTCCCTCTCATGATGAAGGAATGCCAGCTTGCGTGTGGCTGTTAATGAATCCTAACATGTCCTCTGCAGACTCCTAACTACGCGCAGAGTTCAGATGTATTCAGATGAGTTGTTGACAGTGTGACGCCGGCAGTGGTGGCAGGCTTTAATCTGGCTCTATGTACAGAAAATAACAGCAGGATCTTGCTGCAGGCATCGCCACAGCACCTGCTTAAACTGCCAATTTAAAAATAGAACAGCCTGCCCTTTTATTCATGACCACAGGTCATATGCCAGACCTCATTAGTTGGAGACACATCTGATCCTTGCAAAAAAAAAAAAAAAAATGCACTGTAGCTCCAAATGTCCGAGGTTTGTAGTCGCACTGCAGAACAGATTTGAAGCTTTGTCTTCTCCTTCGTTGCCCAGAATTGAGGATTTTTGAGGAATTATCTCAAGCTTTCTTGTAGTTTTTCCTGTCTGGAAGTTTTTTTCTTTTATGAATAAGTTCTAGTTTGTTAAATATTGCCCTAAAACAATCACAAAATGCTCATATGTGCATTAAAAGTGTCATCAGATACTGTGCCTCTTTCCCTCTTGTCCACACTGGCCTTAAAGAAATGCCCTCTTAAAGCAGCTCAGTGTCAGTGACGGGAGATGAAATTCACAGCGTTCATTCTGTGCAAACATGTATTTTAAAGTTAAGTTGAACTCAAACTGCTGAACCTTCATAAAGCTCCTGCTGATCTTCACAGGATGAGGGCTGTGGATTTTGACCCCATCACTTTGTTTACACTGAGTCAGGAAGGGATGTGTTCACAGCCAGCGTGGAGACGAGAAACACTAACAGAGATGGAAAAAAACAGTTTCAATGTACGTTTGAGCATGTGGGTGTTGTTTTTAAACCAAAACAGTACCAAGGTCATTTATTCTTTAAGTCACTGTGGCTAATTCATTGCAGTATTTTAGTTCCAAATTCAAGAGGTAATTCTGGTTTAATTGTAGGTATTTTTAGAGAGTTTTGTCAGAAAGGTTTAGCTTTAGTTTTGTGTATATTTATTTTTAGCTAAATAGTAGTTACAGTGTGTTTTTAAAAGGGCAGACATGTAGATTTGTACAAAACACATTAAATGAGCTACTTAATGCTTCTAATTCAACTACTGGTATATTGTCCTTGTATATGTGGAGTGAAAGGGATACAATTGTTATTGTGCAGCCTTGTGTTTTTTGAGAGATTCAGACATGTTTTTTGCAATCAACCTTCATTTTTATTTATTTTTTTTATTCCTTTTGTAACCAGCTTGTATCCTTTCAGTTTTACTTTTTTAAAGGTTATCATTTTTATTAGGCGTCAGTTTATAAAATGTTTTTCTTTATTCATTTTTTGTTTTATTTTTTCCTCCAAGTTTAAGATAGAAACCCTGAGCTGCACATGAAAGGACGGATGGATGCGTCTCTGTATGTGAGTGTGAAAGGGTCCTGGGTATTGAAGCAACGTGCCACTCAAGTCTCAGTTGACTTGTGAGCTGTGTTGTGTTTTGCGTTCGGTTCCTGTCCATTGCAGCCTCGGTGGAGAGGCTGTGAAGCTTTGAAGATAGAAATCTCCAAGGTCAGCATATCTGACTCTGCTCCTGCTGTACATCCCCCCCTCCTGCGGTGTCACACATAGCCCTCCAAAGAACAGCCGTGGTTATCAGCACAGACGAGGTGCCACTGAGAAAATGAGATCAGGCCAAGGAGAGGTGGAAAAAAACAGAGCAGTTCGAATGAAAGGCCTCCCAAAGTGTTGGTTTGCTAACACAGAAAACATCTGACAGGCAGGCAGGCAGCAAGCAGCCGGAGCGAACGTCCTCTCAGGCTGCTGCTGCAGAATCGCATGCAGCTGTACCACTAGATTAAGCATTTTGTTAAAAAGCGTCGGGAGATCTGCAAAGTGCTTCATTGTTTCTTGCCCGCAGAGACTCTCTGTGAAGACTGATTGAGTCTCTTCTTTCTTCTGCTAAATGGTGTTTAAGTCCCATCAGGGAACATGTTGGTAGTTGTGAGCAGAGAGCAGAAATAAGACAGGATGAGTCTCCTGACTTCATGTGTGGGAGTGTTAGTGCGTGTCCCAAAGGTTGAGTCACATGAGAGAGCTTTTCAGCACCGTCAGATATCATGTTATATCATGTGGTGTGAACATTTCATGCTCATTTCAGAGTGATATGAAGTGAGCGGTGGCCTGTTTGTGAGGCCCTTTTGTGGAAGCTGTACAGGCAGAGAAAACCATTAGCTGAGTGCTGCCACAACGTTTCTATCAGGCAGATTTATGGTCACTCATTTTCTGAGAATGACCCTGCAAAGCCTGCTGTACTTTTTCTTCCCGGCTCCTGTCGTGTCCTGCTTGTTCAGAGGTCTGCTGCTCTCTTGCTTTGTCTGATGACGTCCTTCGCAGCGAGAGCAGCAGTGAGAGATGGAGCATTTTTGACTCACCGCTCTGTCCTGTATTTACCCCTTGGGCAGGGAGATGTAGCCTGGGTCAGGGGTGGCAGAGACACAATGAGCGCAGAGGAACGCCGGCACAAAGAAACCTGATTGAAATTAACTTGCAGCGCACAGCAGATTGAATTAAAGCACAGATCCCTGCTGGAACACAGCCGGGAATAAAAGACCGACAGAGGAGACAGCAGAAATTTGCTGCAGTCAATTAGAAAGGTTGCACAGAGTTTAATGGACACCATCGAAGTAAGGGTTAGCAAATGAGGTTTTATAATGTCTTCTGAAATTTGTGATGAATAAGCTGCGGAATGGAGTGAGTCAGTACGCCTCCATGCTGATGCAGCGTGGCAATTTTTCATCAGTTCAGATTATATTTGAAAGAAGAACAGTAATGTTCTGGCAGGCTTCTTGTGACCCCATTTAACCACAGAGACAACCATTTTCATCCTGTCCAATGCTGGAGACAGGCATGATTTCTATTATCTTACTGTGAGGCTGTAATAGTGTCATGATTTGTTTGCTTTGCAGTATGTCTGTTGCTGATAGCGTTGCATTTAGAGTGCATCTGTTAAAGTGTGTCAATAGAATGTGAAGGCAGATGGATTTAAGCCTGACAGGATTCAGAAATCATTTTTGTCCTTTTTTCTTTTTTCTTTTTTTTTCTTTTTTTTTCTTGCCATCATGTATCTCCATGACTCCCACGCTAAATGCTCCCCCTCTCTTTCCTGCTCTTTCCGGACGTTCTTCTCTCTCCTCTATCTCTTTCTATACCGTGTCTGATAACCAGGAGGAAATTATTGCTTTTTGTGTTAAACATTGTGTGATATTGATGCAGACGTGGTGGAAATATGACGTGGGCATGAGGTGTGCAATCTGTAAAAGAGGTCATGTTCGAAAGATTTTGCTTGCAAGAGTTAAAAGTTTTAGTGGTTTTACTTAAACTACGTAGAAATAGACAGGTTTTTTTTTAGTAAATTAAATAATCCTTTGTTCTTTAAGTATAAATATTTAATTGGAAACAGTTCAACTCAGGGAATAATCCTTTCATGGTTATGTTATGGTGGTAAGATCACAGGAATATTTGTACATTTTGGGAAACATTTTCATTTGCCTTTTATTTGAGATTAGAAAATTGATGCCACTCTCATGACTGTACACTGAAGATGGCAAACAGCAATTGTGCCCCTACAAGATAACAAAATCCACCTAACAGCATCCCAAAAGCTTATCAATGACATAAACTTGTTTAATCCATTGAAAACTAAAGGAAAAAAATTCACAGTTTCAAGATGTAGCCCAGCAACCAGTCTTACCCTTTGTGAAAGCACAAATGGAAGATTTACACTTTGTATTTCGTATTGAACAAATTGCAAAAAAAACATATTTATCAGTGAGCTGTGGAAAAGTAATGTAGGTGGATTATTTTTACCTGAAGATAGAGCAAGGCAAAAAGTTTTCAGGTCTCCAGTGCCAAAGCGAAGCTCACCAAATGTAGCTCCCTGTTTAATGATATCGATTTTCTCATCAAACCGCCAGCTGGGAAGCATATTTCTTTCAAACTATTCCATTAAAGCTTTTCAGCTTGAGTAAGATCCTTATTAGCACCTATTTTATATATTTAAATCACCACTCAAGACTACATTCCCCATGATGTCGTACTTTATCTCTTTCATAAGTAAGAGAAGAAGTGTGAACACAGGAGACCAGCAGTAAATCGTTTCCTCCATATCATCTCAAACATAACAAATCACCTACAGGAGCAGTAAAACCTACAGATTTACAGGCTTTCCTGTTGTCGGTCACCGCTGTGTAATGGGAGTTTCATCTCCGAGGGATGTAATAGATTTTAATTGTAAATTGACCAGTGTAGCCTGTGTGTGACATATCTCTAATTGCTCAGCACCCTTCCCCCCACCAGGTTACACTGGCCTCCCTCCTGTGGCTGAGTATTGATCCGTCACAACCACTCATCTCAGTTAAGCTGCCTCCGTTAATATCAGGAGACACGACAGCACTGTCACAGCCTGCTAAAAACTGACCACGGCCCGCAGTTGTCAGGGAAACATGTTCTGTTTGGCTCTCGAGGAGCGAAGGATGAGCTGCTCTTTTTGTTAAGAAGACCGACTGAAGGATACAGACAGTGGCAACACACACTCACCCTCCCACAAGCACACTCTCACCTCCTGCGAGCACACACAAATAAACATGCCCACACATGCATTTTAAACGTGTTTGATTTCAGTTCGTCAGCCGTGTATCACTGCGCTCCTTTCTTTCGTTTCTTAATTTTGCCTCTTGTTTGTGTTTTTTTTTTTGAGAAGGCTTTGGCCTCTCGCTGTTTGTGGCCCCTCTTCCACATTTAAAAACAGGACTTGGATGAAAAAGAGATAAGAGATGAGAACACAAGCTGCTATTTTTAGCCCCACAGGGATGTGAGGCTGCAACTGAAGCCAATGTGTGCATCTCATGTGCTCGATTGCCTCAACCATCAGAAAAATGGCTAGCTTTGATGATATGTTGTGCTGTGATGGGAATGTGTCTTGTTTGTTAAGCAAAAATAGGTGAATAATGTCTGAGGTGTTTATCTGACTTTGGCAACATGGAGAAATAGCAGTATAAATAACACCTTGTGTAATATGTCTTCTCTTTTTCTCCGAAAGCTGATTCAATCTGGAAAGACACAGAGAATATAATCACATTGATATCAGTTTTCTCTGCACAGTGTCCCCTCTTACTTCCTCCCTTCCTCCGCTTTCTTTCACTTTTGATGGCAGCGATCTTCGTGCAACATAAGCCTTTTCATCTCCCTGCTGATGTGTGAGGCTGTTTCTTCATCAGACACCTAAACACAAAACCTGCAAAAGCCCTCTCTCAAATCGGATGAAGGCAATTTGTTCTTCGCTGACACAGATGTGTTAGCATTATCATCATTAGAGGTCACACTAATCATCGCCAGCTCCCCTCGCCTCCCCTGTCACAAATTATCAGTTGGTGTTATTTGTACAGATTGCCTGTAAAGTATGTTGATTTGAAAAGCATATCTTCTCCAACCTTGAGAGAAATGTAATTGGATTCCTCACACCCCTATTTCAAGTTACACAAGCTGTCACAGGTAGACGTACTAATGTAAACACTGCATGGAAGATAACTTTCATCAAATCATTAATCATTGCAAAGCACTGCTGCAGTGATTGAGGGTCATCTCAGCTCCATGCTAATTAGAGGCATAGAAATGAAAAGAGGTTTGATAATCAGCACTTTGATATCAGAGTTTTCAAAGCAACGTGTAAACAGAGCTGCTGCCAAATCATGTGTGCCTGAGGTGCAGGTGCATCAGTCAAACAACACAAAGCCACATTATTTACTGTGTCAGGCAAGAAAGCTTTGAAAATCATGGCAACATATGAAAAAAGCGTCAGCTGTGGTTGTTATGATATTATATTTGTCTAAATTCTGACGTGTAATTAGAAGGTATGATTTTTGAAACCATATTTCTTGACATAAAAACAATGCTCTTAGATAAAACTAATTGGTGTATTATTACTAAGTCAAAAGAGAAGTTTACAAGGAATTAATAAGTGACTTCAAAGAGACTCAGCTGGTTGACTGGCAGCTTCACAGTGTTTGCAAATTACTGCACCCGACCAACTAATAGTCTAATATAACTCCCTCTTAAACCACCACTTCCCTTTTTTCACACTTTTTTTTCTCCAAGGGTCAAACAAATAACATATAATGTGTTTACTTGTAAAGTTCAAAAGAAGTGGTAAGCGGATTTTGAAATCTTTGGACAGATCCAGACTCTACCTACCTCCAGTTATTATGTTAAGCTAAACTGACCATCTCCTGGCTTCAGCTTTAAGGCAGCTTAATGTGGAAACTGGTGTTTTGTCAGACTTAGTTCCCCTTCGGTTTCTGAGTGCAAGACCCCTGTTGTAAATACGAAACCCAAGTCTCTGCAACAATACTGTTAGTTGAAAACTTATGTCTGTAAGTCAAAGTTTGCACAAGCGTTGCACACAACTCAAAGCAGAAGCATGTCAAACTAATGTAACCTGAACCTGAGACAACATACTGCCAACACCTGGCTGTTACATTTACCCGCTAAAACTCTGTCGAAATGGATTGACTTGGCTCACTGGCTTAACCTTTGCATTGTGTACACAAAGTGCTCCAAGTTCACCCTCTGCAGTTATATTAGCCTTTTAAGCCTGCTGTAGACAAATAACATGCTATTGCACTCAGACAAACCATTAAACAGAACCATAGCCACCTTCGCTAGCCAGACAATTAGGTGAGGATTGTTTTGATTCAAGAAGGAAAATACAACAATTCTCTAGATATGGAATAAAGAGTATATTGATTTTTTTCCTCTGATTTTATACATTTGTCTCCTCTATTTCTGAAAGCTAATTTAACCAAACACCACAGGAATGTGGATAAGACAAGTACAACAGCAGCCATTTTGTTCCAAGTGAAAACTGTTCATAATTTAAAGCAGTAAAGGTCTGAGGTCCAGAGGAACTGCAGTTTAGTGTGAACAGAAAGGGGCCCAAGGTCCCACCAGAGCTGAAGTGGACCAGAAAATGATCTGACATTGTGACAGCAAGAAAAATGTGAGTCCCTTTTCTGTTGGTCAGCTTAGTTTGGTTTGTTTGAAAAGGGCTATTTGTGAAAACACCTGCAGTCTAACCCCCGTGTATCTCTGCTGCCATATCGCTTGTGTACTGTTAGCAGTGAATAAGATTTACATTATTGGTTCTTGTGCATAGCCGAGTGTCCTCTGTTTGCCTGCGATATTACACCGAATTGAATTGAACTGACTTGAGTAGAGCAGAATAAAACTGAATTGCACGCAGTTCCTGACAGTCTCAGTCTCCAGACCCTTCATTAGCAGTGTTCGTGCACCCCAGAGGTTATGTTGACACCCTGTCGGCTCATCCCTTGATCCACCGCTGCTTTTTTCATCCTTCAACATTCTCTCAGGGCTGCATTTGTTTTCTCAATTCCCTCCCTCAGCAAATCTTTTCTTCCCAGCCCCTGAAGTTCCTCTGTTTTCCCCTCTGTCTTTCATCTGATCAAATGCTTATAAATCTGTTGCATGCTGTTAGAGGTGCTGGCGGTGGAGGTGGTGGGTTGCTGAGAGCTCTGAGAAACACAGCATCAACAAAAGAATGGGTCAGTGTCTTTCTACTGAGGCCAACTGTGCCCCAGTAAGGTGCAAATGTACCCACTTGTGCAATGTTTTTTCACTACAGTTTGAAACCCATTACCATCAAACAAATGTTGCTGTTTGCTCCGCTGCATGTGCGCTGCATCTCAAAGCTTAGCAACGCAGCAACAAAAGTTAAAGAGTGACATAAGGCGCTGTGCTCCCTTATCGCCTACAAGCTCCAACTTCTGTCATCGTCCTTGAACATGTATAGCTAGGACGCTGTGCAGCGCTTAATGCAGAGCAGTCGCTGTGTTTTATGACTTTCTTTGAGGCTGTGAGACTCCCAGAGCCGTGCAGCTCCAACACTTCATTGACTCAGGAGCAGAGGCTGGCAAACTTTGACTTTGAGCCAAAGTGCTTTGGAATAATCACAGAAACACGCAGCCACATGCTGCTTAGCTAACTGCCTCCTACCATTATTGTACTCTACACGTAGGTGCATTATACGCTGGTGGATTTATGAGGCTGCAGTCGGGCACAGCAGCGCTTTGAGCCTAACACCAGCATGTTAAATATGGTACAACGTGCTCAACTCACTGTATACAATCCAAACTAGGTGCTGGATTCTTAAAGTAGTCAATAATGAAAAACAAAGGCTGGGACAACACGCAGCATGTTAACATGCTCCAGCTGATTATCTCATTGTGTCAAATTAACTTCAGCAAATGCTTTCAAAATGTTGATGTTAAATTTAGCATTAGAGCATGCTAGGACTTGCTAATTAGCACTTAACACAAATAACAGCTGAGGTTAATGTGCTATATGAGGCTTTTTAGCACCAATTACGGTAAAGCTCCCAAGTAAAGGTCAAAGTAGTGCTGTGCACTTTATGTGCAGGGTTGATGTCTGGTTTAAAAAGTGCTTTGGAAGAACAACAGTGCATTGCAGTGTTTTGAAAGGTTGCTGAAGGAAATGAAACTGTTCCCAGGGCGAAAACCACAGTTCCCAACTACAAGACCATGTGGGACCTTTACATTATAAACACTGCACTTTACATTGTGACACATCCATTAAGATGAAGTTGAATGATCTGAAGTTGATTTCACCACTTTTTTTTGCCAGACTTAAACAAAACCAGCACACTACCTTTAATGAGAATGCCAGTTTTGCAGGACTGTATTCATAAACCAAAAAGCTGGAAAAATAAAACTCAAACCTGAAAACCTAATCACTGAAGTCAGTAGGATACATCCTCTTGGCATCATGAACATCTGTGCTAAATCTCATTACAATCCATCCAAGTGTTGTTGAGATATTTCAGTATGCTGGTCAGTTATCGACCGACCAGCAATGCCATGCCTAAAGCTGCTAGCATAGCTAAGAAATCTCTATGTCTCAGTTATTTATCTATTTTATCAATGTTTTAATATTACTGTTTCCTTTGTGTGTCTTTTCTTCAGGAGTGGCTGGATTTGCGATGCAGAGGTGTTCGCAATGCCAACGCCTACATCCTGGTGTACGACATCTGCTGCGTGGAGAGCTTTGAATACGTCAAGATGATCAGGCAGCAGATAGTGGAGCACAGGTACGGTCATCTGCAGTTCATGAATATACAACCACTGACATTCAGCTTGTAAACCTTCACTCGTGATTTCTAATGACATCACTGTATCACCGTCTGGAGACAGCATGCAATTTCACAGCTCTGCCACAAAGCCGGACAATTACACGTTTGTGACAGTGTGACAGTGATAGATAGTCTGCTTGTGGTGATATCTTTTAATTCAGCAGACTTCACCCCGCATCCTGACAGTTTAGTAATGACATTTGATTGTGGAATTGCTGCATGAGAGCATGACTCAAAGATTATTTTAGGATATTTCTGCTTTTATCGAACAGCGGCAAAATATATGAGACTTAAGAACCAGAGGAAGATACAATGAAGGTCTAGGTTTTAACATTACAAGAGCCGAAAAGGATGAAAAAGTGGGGAAAAAAAGAAAAAAAGAAAAGAAATCACTTGCTCTGTCATCCTTACTGCTGGCACACCCGCATATTTTTACATACTGAAAGGTGCAATGAGTGGCCTCATTTGTTCTGCTATGTCCTAACTCTCACTGCGGAGATCACATCCACCTTCCTTCCTGGTTCCAAATGTGTTACCATGAATGTTTATAGCCCATGACAGAAAACCATTATCACCAGCAGCTGAGAAAGGAGGGAGGAGTGTAAGACAATAAAGAATAAGAAACAGGAGAAATGTCTAATCATAGGAAAAATATGTGGGGGTCAGACTGGAGGAGGGAAGGAAAGAGCAGAGAAGGGACGGATACTGTATATTAACTGGAAGCATGAATAATGGAGGCTGTTACAGCACAGAGTAGCTGAACTGTGGATGTCAGCCATAAATAATAGAGCTATTTATTTAACTTTATAATATATATGCTTAAAATGCTGAAAAATTGCATTCATAAACAAAAACACCCTATTTTCAACTCTATTTTTAGACTTTGAGCATGAAAACTATGACTACTATTCCCATGGCAGTTTCCCCCAATTTTCAAGCACAGATGCACACACACACATGGGCACACAGATGTACAGACACACACATACACACTTAGTGCACATACAGTTTATGTTATTCTGCTATACTCAAGCTGGAGCAGATATGCCGTGAGGTATTTTTAAAGCTGTTATGTGAGCACAGCCGGTAAGAAAAATGAAATGATTTCTGCAATGTGTTTTTTTTTAACCCCACACATTTAAGGACTTTTGTTCAGGGCTTTAAAAACTCTACTGTGTGTTTTTTTCTTTGTATCTTTTCTCTCTGTCGAGCTGTCTGTCCATCTGTCGAGTGATGTGCAAATATGCACAAGAATGCAAGTCCCTGTCAAAAGATGAAGCATGATGCGGCAGAAAAGAGAAAGCTTTATTCATTATATGAGGAGGAGATAAATTGTTAACACAGCAGCTTTAATGATTTAAACCTCAGCTGCCAATGAGCTTAGCAAGTCAGCAGACGTCCTTGTCCTTATGAAACTGTTCTTTCAAGTTTCATAATGTACCAGAGTTAATGGTCCTCAGTAATTTCAAATTGACCTTCTGTAGGTTTTGAATGTTATTTTTCATGAAAAACAATCGTTAAGGCTTTCAGTCCCACTGACCTTGGCTCCAAACCAAACAGAAAGCCTTTAAGTAAAAATTAATCTCATTGTTAGAAATCCGATTTTTTATAATCTGCCTTCTTTCCTCCATAGTATTTGCCTTACAGTCTAATCCAGGATTTTCTCTTGTAACTACTTTTCTCTACACCTTTCTCTTCTCTTTAAGTGGAGCGTCAGATTGGATTTCCAAACCACCATTAATGAGGTGTTTCTGGGAATGATTGGAGTTGATGACATCCTCCTGGATGTGTCTCTCATTAACACTGTAGGATTACTAACACAAGTCTTGAATCACTAATTTATGCCTACTACTGGTTTGCCATACAGTTTCACACTTATAATAATGCTGTAAACCAGTCGTTGCAGAGTGCGGTGGGAGGCCCCTGGAGCCTGTGAGCTGTAATCCTCCAGTCCTCCCACGCACATCTCAGAAAGAAGGGAAAAAGCGCACATAGACATCTTACACACGACCAGCCAACCACTGTGACGAACACCAAGATGATAACCATGCTTTCTGAAATGAATCTTTTTCTTTTATCTTTTTCCTATTTTTTTTTTTTTTTGTACCTCTTACATGCTCCTGCAGGGAAGGCAGCAGCAATGAGGTGCCAATCCTGGTGGTGGGCAACAAGAGAGATCTGCAGCGACAGCGCTTCATGCCTCGCAGGGCCGTGTCAGTCCTGGTAAAGAAGACCTGGAAGTGCGGTTATGTTGAGTGCTCGGCCAAGTTTAACTGGCATGTAGTCCTGCTCTTCAAAGAGCTGCTGGGCATCGCTGTGGCACGGGGCATGCGGCAGAACCACACCTCCATCCGTCTGCAGGGGGCACTACAGAGGAATCGCTGCACCATCATGTGACCCAGAGAGCTCCCTCCACCCCTCTCACCTCAGGAGTGGAGCGGCAGTGCAGAAAAGGACTTTTTATCGAAATGGCTGGAATTATACCCTGTGGCCTCCTGCTTTACTGAGCTGATTTTTCATAATGAGGTTTAATAGACTCTTGCGCTGTAAAAGACACTGAAAAATCTCACACATGGTCATCCAACCACTTCCTAGTCCAATTCTGCCAAATGTATAGATGCAAGCAGGGAGGTAGAAGAAGTTGAAGCAGAACACCAGTATAACAAGCATAGCACAGTTACTTTCCCTCACATCAACTAGACAGTTACGCATTTGAGGCTGTGCTTCCCAAATTACACAGCAGCATGTCTTTTTTGAGGGTTGTCTCATGGCTTTAGATGGGCCTGTGAAAGTATAGAAGCTGTGATTGTGGGACTCAAAATGGTGAGGCAGCAATATCATCGAGTCTTCCTTTTGAATTCTTCAAATTCTTTAAGGTCAACAACAGATGCTCATCAGACATATTTGAATTTCTTTAAGAGTGTGCAGTTAGTGGTCAACAAGACTGAATTATAATGAGCAAAAAAATAGCTAATGCTTTACTTCTGGGGAGATTATCATGAAAATGTACAGATACAAGTAGATGGTGTTTAATTTTAGATCCCGAGAAGTAGCCTGCATTTTTTTTTCTCCCCCTGTCCCTGTTTCAGTCTTGGCCTATGGAAGCTGTTTGTTCAGACGAAGGGTGTTTTAAGGTTGTCTTGCAGCAGAAAATACTGCAGTCCTCATCATGATGTACTGTAGGGCTTTAATCTGCTCCCTCCCTTCACTCAGTGTCTGTTTCTGATGAATACATTAAATCCAGGGAACTGGGGACCTGCAGAAGGCTGCAGAGGCTGATAGGAGAACCTTTGCATGCAACATGGATGTTTACATGTGTATGCGTGCATGCATGCATGTATGTGTGTGAAAAAGAGTGAGTGAAGCAGAGGAAGACAGAGGGAGGCAAGTTTGATGGCTGACATTCAGGCAGTAAAAATGGACACACACAAGAAGATAAGAGAGGATGATGTTAGAGCTTGGGATTAAGAAGGAGCAATAAAATCCTACAGGGATGCCCTAAAAGACAATATGTACCACTATGATATTAAAAATGCCTCATATACAATAGATGTAATCCCCTCACGCTCAGATACCTTGCAGAGATAGTGAAGCAGAGCTCCATGACTTCCACAAAACACCCTCTGAGTGCGTCACAGACACACAGGGCACATGAATAAACCTTTCATATCAGTATCTGAATAGTATCTAATTGGTAATGTTGTGAGATTAACAGTTGCTTTTTCATTTGATTAGGCCTAGTTAGGTAGTTTGTGAATATGGCTGCATTGAAAGTAAGCAGACCTATTGTATATAAGAGTGATTCATCGAGTAATTGACTTGCATGCTTTTGTTGGTAGAGCCAACGGGTCAGGGTTTAATTGCACTGATGTTGAAATTTGATATTGTGTTTAATTTTTGTAATACATGGTTTTCTGACACTGTAATGAGCAGATGAGTGGAGTGAATGTGGTTGTTTTTCACTGGCATGTTAGAGCACAAACTCAAGCTCAATCAGGACAGATGGCTGTGTGTAGTTTTTTCTAGTAAAAAAAAATAAATATGTAGCAGAGATACACTAGAAAGCAACTGTGTGTAGCATGAGTTCTCATCAGTTTGTCTGCTGCGCGTTTTCAAATAAAAAGGGCTACTGTTTTTTATCAGAGACATTACTTGTATTCATTTTTACTGTGTTCGTACTGTGAGTAATCGTGTTTTTTTGACACATGATGACTTATTAAATGCATTTGGGAACAGCAACTTCACTCTGGTCACTTTTCAATCCTGTGCAACGATTACACCACATGAAGATCATTTTGACAACATTGCCCCCTGGTGGTACAGCAACGTTATCAGGAGCCAAATCTGAGGAGCACAGGACTCAGTCTTCACAAACTGAATCCCTTCCAGCTGGTGGGTTTTCGCTCAAAATGTGTTTGATTGTATTCAACAAAACTTGATGATGATCTGCTGATCACCCCAAGGTAATACTCACCCTCATTTACTCAAGGTTTTATTTAATAAACAAATTGTTGAACTGAGTAATTACTGAGCTCCTGTCCTGAATGTGTGGCCTGATTAGTGGTGAGCTGATGATGGTTCAACACATGACCAATTGTCTTCCCTGTGACTTGGCCACATTAACATGTTATGAAGCCCAGGAGCAAGAGATTCTTGTTGGCCATTATACACCCCCCCATCTATGGCCCTGTGCATTGTAAATTTGCCTCCAAATTCTCAGAAGTGTCAGTCAGTTTTTGGCAATTTTAACTAATCAAGGTCAATTATTTGTAAATATGCATCATGTAAGCAAATAAATAAAAAAACAACGTTTCCCATAAGTTTTGAATACCATAACCGGCATGAGACAGAGCCTTAAAATGAACTCTTAATTTGCAAGTAGGGGCTCTGGGACATTGGGACCCCCAGAGGGTCTGGGGCCCCAAATGTGAAACAACTGACATGGTGCCAGAAGCTTACCAATTATATACAGTAAAATCAATGAGTGTATTTATACCTGTTTGTTTTGAAAGAATATTAGAGCGTCTATCCTTCATGTGACTACTGACTTGATCTAAGATCAGCAAACCAAACCGCATGTCAAATGTTTAGGAATGTTCAGATAACAACGTCACGTGGTGCAGGTTTAAATCATAGACTTGAATTGATAGAGCGGCCATTTCCATTCAAGTCCACATTTCATGAATGGCCAGGTTGACAGCCGCTCCCTCCCAATATTACTGCTACAAACTGGTTGACACTGTCGTCATGGAAATCATTGTTGATTTGGCGACGGCCTTATTAGATTATATGAGGGCCACGTAAGAAATTTCCTTTCTATCCAGCCCAGCTCTGTGCTCTGAATCCTCTGCAGTCTGCATCAGCAAAGTGTCTTGGCATCATTTCTCGTCCTTCCTTCGGTGTCCATTCCGGCGTCATGTGAAAGGAGTTCACGGTGGTCTCTCTCGCCCCAGACCGGACCCTCCTCCGTCGAGCTCATTCGTCGGTGCAGACGTCCTCGCTCAGGTAGTCCCGGTGGGGTAGTGCCTCTATCCCCGCTGTCTCCGGTTTATCCTGCACCCTTCGGCGTGCGGCGGAGCAGAGGATGAGCGAGCAAGGGAAGGGCTCGGCATCCGCCTCTGCCGCGGCCCCGGCACCCGGGTCGGATACTTACAAAGGCTGGCTTTTTAAATGGACCAACTATTTGAAAGGGTACCAGCGGCGATGGTTTGTCCTCAGCAATGGCCTGCTTTCCTATTACAGGTGAGTTTTGCAGACGCAGTGTGCAGGATTTCTCCAAACAAACGCACGGCTAGTCATTCAGTTTATCTGTGTCAGCGCATCACTACAGCTGGCTGCCTCAGCTGGCTAACAGCGGGCTAAAGCTAGCTGTCAAACGGACAGAGTCAGCTGGATGTTTACTTTAAGCTGACAGTGACAAAAACGTAGACATTAGGCCTTGGCTGGCTGTATGTTGTGGAAAGAAACCGACACAGACAGACAGACACACAGCAAAATTATCAGCAGGGTTTCTAACTCAATAAAGTGTTAAAAATGTATGTAACGTTAACGACGGTTAGCTAGCAAACTCAGCTAGCCCGCTAGCTTCAGTCAGCGGGCTCATGACAGTTGAAGATCCAGCTGTCCGCTCCGCACTGATACCAACACGACAAGTGGTTTTTAAACGTGTAGTAAAGTTAATTTCCTTATTATTTCATTTTTATGTCAATGTCACCGTTTCAACTTTTATTCGTCATGACCGTCACATCAGTTTGCGATATTAATTCACTCATTGCATTAGCCAACGCCACCGAGCCAAGTTCCTCATCACTGAATGGAGATGCGTTGCCAGAGTCGGTCGCTGTCATCATACAGTTGCTAGCTGTGAGCTAACGTTAGCCTTGCAATATCCTCACACCTGTGGCTCAGGTGTTTCTGCAGGAGAGTCATGTTCCCACCGATATGTGCAGAGGCATAACATGGAAACAATGAATGGATCATGAAGCCTGTCAGCGCTCTAGGTGACACTTAAAAATATGTGCTGGTATATGGACTAAATTTAGTCCAACATTTAACACTCTCAGTTTGCCTCAACACGACACAATAGGTCTAATGTTTTAAAAGCAGCTTAAATGGCTTGCATGAAACATGTTATTATTTTAATATCATTGTGATAATTTTTCTAAATGTTAATCTTAAAGATCTCAGTATTAGTCTTGTTGGTTGAATGACCATGAAACCTGAAGCAATTTTTTCCAACAAAAACAACAACAAATTGTCAGTCTGATTGTAATAAAAAAGAACTGTCTGTCACATGGTCTCATGTGAGGAAGTTTAGTCCCGATCTTGGGGAAAAATAGTGTCTAATAGCCAATTTTATTGCCCTTTTTGAGTTTTTCAATAGTGCCATCTTCATTCTCTGATAAATATGGCGAGAAGTGGTTGAAAGCTCCAGAAAATCTACAAGTTGACCTCGGAGCTGTGATTATTTTTTCACACATCAGCGTGATAGTCTTCTTTGTTTCATTGCTTTGCTTTTGTTTAACCAGCTCACTTGCAACTACTTGACTGCTTTTATCAACATTCAAACACTCTGCAGTATTGCTTTCTAGGTCACACTGCCCTTGATGATCTAAAGAGTTTTTACCTCATGCAAACTTAATATTGATTGTCAACATGTCTATTTTGCCTAGAATATTAATATATGAATGAACATACCAACCATTTAGACAAATCAGACCCTGAAAAACCTGTGTTATATGCACGGTCCACATAAAAGGAGAGGTGAAGTATTTGCTGCAACAGTTGTTCTCCCTAACAGATCCAGATATCCTAATCAAATGTTTCATTGCAGAATGAAGGCACACCCACATGAGTTAACATTTCCCTGCTAATGGTGCAGTTAGTCAAAACTGTGACTGTGAAGTTAACATGCCCTCAATAATAAAATATAATAAAGAAAAACAAAACTTAAAACTTCTAGCTTAAAGAATCACTGCAAACTTTTATTGCTTGGGGTTAAAAAAAAAAAGCAACACAAAGCTAAAGATAACTGTCTTTTTAAATGTCATTTGGGGGGTTGTAGTCATATTCGGCTATGACGCAGGAAGGAATTCACTGTCTTCTTTTAACACTCTTCTGCAAAGTCAATTCTTACCAATATTGGGGTCTAAGTCTGGTTCTTTTAACTGCAAGGCAACATTTTATTCAAGATGCCTTTTGCTGCTTCAACAGTCACTAATGAGCTCTTTAAAATATGCATTTTTAGATATGAAATAAAAACCCTTTTCTACCGATTATGCTTGCAGAAAAACCATGTTGGAACCTATTTAATCCCTCGCTACATCTGAGTCCCACACTTTCTCAAGCCACCTTATTGTCTTCTGTTGCCAGTGCTGTTATTTGACACAGAGGTTTGGTAGCCAAGGGCCTAGTCCTGCCTTAGCTTGTGGTGAAAGGAAAGAGGCCTGTTGCATCTACCCTCTATTAATAGTCCATTATGTTGTAAGGTGACTGCTGTCCCTGAAGTAAGGGTAGCCCGTCGACATCTGAGCAGACAGGCAGTGAAGCGTACAAGTTGTCCCCTCTTCCCAGCAGACCACATTGTGTGAGTCTGACTTCAGGCTTTGTATACCTCTGCCTGTGCCTTCTCTGGTCGACTCTCTGCTTGTCCATTGTACGTGAACTAAAAGGGAAACAGACGAGTGTGACAACATGTTAACTTAAGTGTCTTCACTGTATGTCAAATGATATTCTCAGATGTGCACTTTTTACAGAACATTTTGTTCTTGTCCTCCAAATATTTGATGAATATTCAAAGAAATAAGCCCTTATACTACCACTCACTATTTTAATAACACCTAGACTGCTGATGGGAAATAACATTGTCAAGATATTATTGTATTTCAAGTTAAAGTGCTGTAAATGTGTAGCCCAAGTTTTTAGGATTTAATGATTTTACTTGGGTAAGTGAATAAAATGTTTTGATGGATGGACATTTGTTAATGGATTAAACTCTTACAAAAGAAGATGTACTTTTAAGCCCAAGTGACTCATGTCACATCAGATGAAGCCAAAGGCATTGATCAGTTGTTTGACATTCAGTGATCAGTATTTGTCTGCCCTTTTTAAAAGGCCAGTTCATATTTAAATCAATAGAGACTGACTGCAAATAAGAGGTTTAGCCAATAACCTGAGGAATCACTTTCCTTCTTAAGGCCTGCTGTTGTCAAAGCAAAGGCTTAGTCCTCTAACTGGTCACTGAGAAACCAAAGGGCAGTGGAGGACCTGAATCAATGCTTTGACTCTGTGGATTGACTGACACACTCAGCACTTGCACTTTTTAAACTGTAATAGGTTTTATAGAGATACAGCAATGCACTTGATATTGATTACTTTTGGCTCTGATGCTGCAAGACTGGCTGTTTTTTTTTTTGTTTCACATCAGCCTTATGTCTCTTTTTAGTTTAAATCACAGGAAGAGCCTCATTGCACCATTCTCACCATTTGACAAGATCGCTGTCCTCCTTTTCTTACTTAACATCATTCATTTTTATTTCTGAATTTACTTTTTCCACCAGTTTTTATACTATCAGCACTACTCTCTCATCTCTTTTTAGTGCATTTGGCTTGGTGCTGTAAGGAATATAACAGGGCATTAAAACTTTGAGTGCTATTGGAGCTGCCATATTAGTGAAACTAGCATTGTTTTTCATAGTAGACTAAGCCTGCCACCTTTCCTTCTCAGCTGGTACAGGGTAACTAGATGGTATTAGTTTAAGTGCTCAGCGGGTGTTCGGCACCATTCTTGTCCCTTTAGAGAGTCAGGTTATAGCTTTGCTGTTGGCACACTCAGCTCCTAGGTGCAGGGAGCCATGGAGAGAGAGAGGTGAGCTGGCCAACCTTGGGCCCAGCTGGAGGGGTAGAGCCTGACCTGAACCCTGTTTGTTAGCCTGACACATCAACAGAATGATTAGAGCAAGAGATGTGGGTGCTGCGATCTAATCTTGTTAATGGGATCTTTTTTGGTCTTAGCACTTGGCTACAGTGTGTGTGCCTGTTTGTATGTAAAAGTATCTCTGACTGAGCCTGTCCAGGTGGTCTTTGTGAAGGTCAGAGCAGTCGAGAGATGTTAAAAAGAGCAGGGAGTTTGGCCGTATTCTCATCACTTCATTGTTTTAGTCTATCAGCAGGTCATGTCATGCTGTTGCAATACCATTGCTTTGGTTTTCTTGTCTTATGTTACCAATCCTTTCTGTCTTCAGCACAACATGTTCCCCAGTGTTTCTTTGGCTCTCATCCTTCATGTCTTGTGATATTTCAGCCTCCAGCCACAGCACAGTCTATACACATTCTCATGCTCTGGGTTCAACTGTGTCCTATTTCCTCAGCCTGTCTGTGTATGTCTCTTCATGCTTATGGCTGTCAGTTCTGTGTTGTTCACTGGTTGTTATTTTGTCATTACATGCTCCAGATCGGTGGATTTGTGTTTTATGAGGATGTGTGCCCAGGGGACTGACAGGTAAAGCATTGAAATTCTCTCCTGGCTCAGCAAAACATTCAGGACCCTCTCTCAGCTGCCTCCACTCACCTTCGCCTGCTCCCTTACTAGAGCCTTAATACCACTGTAGTTCTTATCTCTCTCTCCCAGCTTTTGTAGTTCCCTTGACTGTATAATTTCATGGCCTTCGCATGGCCTCACACCCCCTCAGGGTAGAGGCGATCAGTGGGAATCTCATCTTACTCATCAGCAGCACATTCACTTTGTTGACCCACTTACAGCCAGGACTCTGTAGCTGAGCTCGGCTGGGCTCGGCTGGAAAATGGGCTGGTCAGGATCCCTGCCCACCCTCCGCACGGCTTCGCATGGCCCCAGTGCGGTCCTGTCTGCACAACTGATGTGCACAGAGCGCCAGCAGAAGACCAGTACACTGAAGCGCTTGTTCTTGATTGGCATCATAACAAGACTTGACTTCAGCCAGTAGAAGCGGTGTGAGGGAAATCACTGCCTGGCAGATCTTATAAATACACTTCAACCTCTGACTTAATAAGGGGACAGCCACCTTGTCAGTGTTGACTGACACTGGAGCTGGTGTAGAGCTTGGTGCTGCTGAGCGGCAGCTGCTGGTGGCAGTGAGTGCTTACTGATGATGAATGAAAGGACGTTTGCACCCACATACGAATACAGACGCATTCACATGACTGCATGGCTGCATGCTTCAAAGCGGCAATTTCCCAGAGTACGAATGGGCAATCATGTGACACTGGGGGCTGAGGATGTGTTTGCTTAAACAAAGACCACAGCATCTGATTTTGCTGATGAGTTGCTGCTCTCTGATCGAAGGTGTTAATCAGCAAAATCAGCTGTCTGTGGCTGCAGTGAAGACCTGCATGCGCTTAGCTCTCTGAGGGCCACGCTGGTTCATCCCTGCAGCTTTGCTTGTGTAACCGTGACAGAATGACAGCCAGCCGGCTTTTCACCACTCAATCCTATTGTTTTTTTTATGTTTTGGATATGGTACTGCAGTATTAACATTTTTTCTGCAGTTGGGCACATTGTCAGTCCAAACAGCCATTGTTTTATTAGAAATTTTTTCTAGAAGCATACAGTCAAAATGTTTGGCTTAGACTTGCACAGTGCGTATACATACAGCTCTCTCTTGGCTGTGCTCTTTGTTCTAATCTGTTGCTCTGCTGCTTTGGCTCTCTCCCTCACTTTTCCTCTCTTTTTTACAACCTCTCACACTCTGTTCTCTTTTTGTTCACACTGTTATTCATTGTTTGGTTTTGTTCACTATAGAGGCTTGGAGCCTAGACAATGGCCTTGTTATTTCGACTACTGTGGCCCACTGAATGTGCAACAGTTGGTCTTAGTAAAGGCTACTCAAAGTACCCATGACTGAACACACTCACAGCAGGACAGGCAGGTCATGCTTAGTGAATTAAAAGTTCTGACTATCCCATTAAGTTCAAAATTAGCTAATGCAAGTTTAAGCTTCTTGAATGGGTTACTGTGCTACACAGAGGGTGTGTTTTTAATGAAATATCCACGTATTTTAGTTGCTGCTTGGCTTTCAAAGTGAATCCTGATATAATATGTAGCATTTCTCTGTCCCTCGTTGCCTCCTTGCTTGTGCTTGTTGGCTGTATGATTGTCAGTCTGACCAGCTAACCTGCAACACTCGAGGACAATTGAGGTCCTAGACTAGTGTCGTCAGCTCTCTCTCTCACTCTGTCTGTTTCTGTCTCCTTTTTTGCCTGGTATTTTGTTGCAGGACGCAGGCAGAGATGGCCCATACGTGTCGTGGAACAATCAACTTGGCCACGGCACACATCGATACAGAGGACGCATGCAACATCGTCCTCAGTAGCGGCGGCCGCACTTACCATCTCAAGGCTAGCACGGAAGTGGAGCGGCAAAGATGGGTCACAGCACTGGAGTTGGCCAAAGCTAAAGCTATCCGCATGATGAACGATCAGTCTGGTAAGAGCAGCTGAGGCAAGCAGCTACTTATGTAGAAAATTTTAGCTGCATGGTTATAGTCTGAATGCTGCAAGAGCTGTAAGAGATCCAGTGAGGCGAGACCTTACTTGTCAGAATTTTACATTTAAATTTAGAGACTGGACTGATATGTTTTTGAGCAAACAGCAAGAGCTTGTATTTACTTTGTTAGTGCTAGTTTTTAGGATTCCTGCAAGGTCAGAGGTGTGTTCAGTGCTGGGCCCTCAGGCCAGCGTGAATATTTGGATATATTTAGTTTTATGTATGCATGTGGAGTGTCCCTTGGCATTTCACACTCAGCACATCTGGTTTTTCAGCTCACACTCTTGCACTCTTCTAGATATGTAAAATACTCTGCTATGATTAATATCTTGTTTAACATGGTTTTCCCTACATAAAATGTCACAGTCTGACATTTTCAGAAACTAAAGAAATACACGTTTTTTTACTTGAGTGGACAGGCTCTTTAATGTAACTCAGGTTCCAGTGAGCCAGGAGAGGGCAGCGCTGTCTTGCTTGGTGAATTGGAAAGCAAGCCGGAGTATGTTAATGGTGCCGTATGAAACTGGGCTTCCATTCAGCCTTTGCCTGACAGCAGAATACTCTCCTTTCCAAGAGGACTTACTCTTGTATAGTTGTATTTAGCATTGCTGGTCAAAGGCTGTGGGAAAAGCCGGGAGGACCGTTTTTCTTCACATTTCACCCTGACATCATTCCAAAGCTTCTCTGCCCCTGTCTTCAGCAGACAGGCTCTACAAAGACTGAGACAGGCTATATATTCCCCTGTCCTCCATTTGGAAGTCAGATCACCAAATTTAAACAGGGGATGAATGCAAGTGCTTTTTTAGCTCACCACTTCTAGTAAGGAGGAGAGAAATAGTTTTATTTTTATCTTTAGAAACAGTTAGCATATTGGACTCACCACATATAAAATGAGTGTATGTAAAGTTATTTGTCCGTGTGTGTATGCATATTTTCTCCAGCATGGTCTGGTGTGTGCCAATGCCCAGCTACAGTCATACATACATATACTATATTAATTTATTGCTTGTTTTAGAACCTACTCTGTTTATTGAACAAACAAACATTTATCTGACGCAGAGTAGGTGGAATATATAAAAATATAAAACATACACACTTTCAGTGTCTAATTTTACAGCAGTGTGGATCCCCCTGGATCCAGCAAGTCAGTTTAAAAAAGCAGGAAATTTGCTCTTGAAAAAAAAAGGAAAACTATTGGATGTGCTTTAAATGTAGTGCTGCAGCAGCTTTTCCTGATAGTTTTAATGTCAGACATCTGTTCTCAGACCAAATGATATGATGGCAACTAAAAGTTGATACTATGAAAACAAAGCAAATAGGCCAGAGAGCCTCAGAGCCACTGACCCAACAGTTCCTCTTTTTTTATTCAACTCTTCTTAGCAAACTGTTCACATTTGAATGCATTAATATCAGACATCTGCTTTAGTGGTGCTTTCAGGTGAGTCCACTGCCCTTTAGTCACACCAGACTCACTTTTGTCGTCCTTGCATACTGTAGAGCATTCAGTCAATCAGAACCTCTGAAGTAGTTTTCTAAATACTAAAAAAAAAAACTCTTGTAATTATTTAATTAGTGCTATTGTTGGCTGCTATTCATTACACTTTTATTTCATAGAGCAGTAAATTGTTTGCACTTTCACTCATTAACTGCTTTTAAGCTCATAAGAAAATTATGCATGTCTTTGTTTTTTTCTTTCATTTCCTTTCACAGCTAATCTATCTGTGGGAGGAAGATTTAAGAGAATGTGAGAAAGGGACGCTGGGACGCTGCATGAGTCTGTTGAGAGAAAATTAGATATCTGTTATTGCAACTGCTGCTGAGAGTAATACTTTGATACCACAGTAAGTGGTTCTATATGTCATTGTTGCTCATCAAAATTTAATTTATGGTTAATTTTGGCATCAGGCTTTGTGGTGCTAGACAAACATGGATCGGTCACAGGGTGCCTACATTCATTAACTTTCCTTCACCTCCCTGTCAGTGGAACAATGGGTTTCTTATTGATCTCTTCAGGAGAGCACACAGTGGAAACCCCTGCGATTCTAATGTGTAGATAGAAACTGATGTTTTAACTCAGTATCCTTGATGTGGCTTCATTATTATCTCTGACTCTTATTATATTTCTTTATATCTGACATTAACATGCCCGATAATAATTATTACACACGTATTTATTTATATGTCAGCCTTAGAAGAAGATTTTATTATCTTAACTTCAGGAATGCATTGTAAGACTAAGACTTCAGTTTTAACTCAAATCTCGAGTCTCTCGCTGTCTGTGAGCCACAAGATTGCTTTCTTTGCACAGCAGACCTGAATCCTGAATCAGTCACCTGAAATTCTCATCAGTACTGCTGTCACATCAGCAGCCTTTTCCATTTATAAACCCTCTCTTGTCAATTGCCTGTTCCTTCATGAGTGCATCTTGTTTTAATTTAGCTTTAGATTGGATTTCTAACAGCTTACTGAGGCTTCTGCCTGTAGTCTGAGGCACACGCTCAGCAGATGGCAGTGTTTACCTTCACTTTAGCATAACCGCTTTTGTGGGTTCACCAGGTTTGTTTTTGCTGCTGCCTGTGAAAGTGGGATCACAGCCCGTTGATTCACTTGTTCCAGTGATGGTTCCTGTTTAAATTTAACACAAGTGACACTGTGCTGCTTGCATGGTGAATTTTAAGTGGATACTGCAAAGGATTTAGTGAAAGTTGGTGAAAAAAAATTGAGAAATCCATTGGTCAATCATCCGGTCTGTGCTTTCTGTGGATCTAGCTGAGTTCAGATGGAGGTGAGCTGAGGTTGGCTGTAGAGTAACAACAGCAGCTACAGATCAACAGTAGAGGCTCTGTTCCTGCACCTGACCCTTGTGTGCATGCAAGCTGATGTATATCTTGAGTTCCCCGATGATGGTTCACTGATCTGCATCAAGATTTAATCAGCAGGTCAATTAAAAAGGTCCTTGGTTGACATTTCACTTAAAACTGACTGGTTGCTTTGGTGTGTGAGGAAACTAGTATTTATTATAGATCTTTACATTTATCCTCTTGCACGTGTAATTTCTAAAACTTTTCTGCATATTTATCATTTGCTCGTTTACTTCACTTCCTAGCTGCTATATTCCCTTTACAGTAAAAAGTAGTGCACTGTCCATGGTCCTGAAACAGTGTGAGGGCAGATGAGGACTTCCTCCCAAAACAAGCTTAATTTATCATTTTTCTCACCCCTCCCTCTTTCTCTCCCTATCTCTCGGTCCCGACTCTCTCCCTGTTTTTTTTCCCCTCAACTCGCTCTGGCACTTGCTCTTCCTCTCTCTTCCAGTCACCCTCTCCCTCGCTGTCTGGTTTTCCCGCCCCCTCCCTCTTCCTCCCTCTCCTCCTCTCTCCCAGTAAGCCATTTACTCTGCTTTTCTTCCAGCGGGGTTTTAGTCTTAAATGGAATGACCCTCTGCCTTCCCCAGTGGTTTCTTTTGCTTAAAATGTTGCTATTGTCCTGCAGAGTCTTGAGGAAAAGATAGAAGCAGGATAAAGTACATTTTTTCTCTTGTAAGTATGCAGCTTTTCTTCTGTGTGTCGTTGTGCTCAGGAATGTGTGCGCATGTTGTTTGGCTGTACACTAGTGTGTCTGGTTATGATGATTAGATGCAGCTGTGTTGAAATGCTGTGGCTTATATGACAGTATACTGGAGAATAATGGCTGATTTTAAGCGGTTCTAAAAGGAAATCTATTTCTGTTGTTAGACAGAGGTTGTGTACAGTAGACATCTGTACCAGAAATGATTAGAGCTCTTTGTGGTGATAAACTCCTCTTTAAAACTGGAAAACATTGTAGAATTATTAAATAAGTAAGTAAATAACTTGTACATATATTTCTCTGTTAACAGTGAATTGAACACATTGATGGAAAATTACTTTTGTCTACCTTCCCCAACTGTGAAAAGGATTAATCTCTCTGGGCAGGGCAGAAGACTCAGGTCGTAGGACTGCAAGATTGCCTCATTTGTTTTATTGCACAAGTCTATGTTGCAAAGAATTTATACTGTATTTGATTTTTTACAAAAACAGTTGCATCCTTTTCAAAAAAATGAATGCATCTATGAATTCAAGACTCTAAAGATGATTTAAGTAATTTAGTAATAAAGTCACAGAGATATAAAATTAAGTGACTTTCTTAAGACTGATGTAGAAAACGTCTACACCTTCTATTTAAATCTTAGTACAGTGTTTGATCACCTGCACTACTTCTTGTGCTCAAGAAAGGATGTAATGAAATGACAGATGGCATGCTTCTCGTCCCCATCCATTTGTTCTGCTGCGGCTGTGTATCGAATCGCTCGTCCTTGTTTGTCCTGGTTGTAAAAGCATGTGCCAACAGAGGTCGATTTGTCAGACCAGCTTAGTCCCCAAAGACTAGGGAGACGGAGACAAAGAGATCAGAGTCAGATTTGGTCTTGTAACATAACAAACATCACTGCCAGATGAAGCCAAGCAGAGATCACAGACACTGTGGCTGTCCAAGCAGTCGGCCGCCAAAAATTATCCTCTGCGTTTTCTGCCTCTTTTTTTGTTTTCCCTCATGTTTTCAGATGTGTTTAACTTCTTTCACTCTTATCCATCTCATCAGTCTTTTTTTGAATGTAGCATCCTGGCATCCCTGTGAGCTCCATCCTTTGCTGTCTCATAATAGATTTGACCTTACTGAACTCACGCTCCCTCTATAAACTGCTGGTCCCACCCACCATCATGCTCATGCCGACACATCGATTATAGAGTTACATGCTACTCTCTCTCTCTCTCTCTCTCTCTCTCTCTCTCCCACTGGTCTGACATGCTCTGTGAAACTCCATTGTGTCTTTGTTGTTTGTTTTTCTTGGACTAAAATTAGATTTAATGATAAAAATTGAAACTAATCACAAAGCTGTTTAGCGTTTTCCCTCCTACATCCAAATTTTCACCTCCTTGGTCTTGATTGTCTTCCTCATTTTTTAAAATGACACAGGGCGGGCACTGCCTGTTTATCCTCAGTATGTTGAATGGAGTGCTTCTGCCGGAGTCAAGTCGCAGTCCAGCACATATGTTGTGGTTTCTGCATGTTGGAGAGCTCACTTCCTGATTCATTGGGCCGCAGAAGCGGTTGGAGAAGTTATGATGGATGTCTTGACCACAGCTTCCATTCTCTGTGAGAGAGCAAACAAGAAGCATTTCACAGTAAACTTAAAAAGTTTCATATCTAAATTCAAATATTTTTGGTTATCAAACACATTAAAACTATAAAAGATGTGAGTGTTCATTTTGGCTCAGGATTTAGTTTTACAACTGGAAATTTTTATTAATATAGAAACATGATTTTTGCTTGTTTCACTCATTTGATTGGTTCAGACCTTAAATTTTATTTTAATAAAAATTAAAAACATGTAATTGTCTCTGTAGTTTCTGTGACTATTTGTTAAGATTTGTCTGCAGCGTGTGGCCCAAAGTGTGTCCAATGATCTGCTGTACACTGCATGCAACCCAAAATCATTATTAACCTCACATTGTGTCCCAGTCGACTTCCACATTTTCTCACTGTCGCTTACTCTGTATTTTTTCTGCCTTATCAGCAGCAAGGAGAAGCTGACAAAAATGAGAGCACTGAGAGAGATAGAACATTGAAATATAAATTAGCTCAAGGTTGTGCGAGGCGGTCAGCTAGGACAATAGTGGTTTAGTATTCAGGATTTCCGTTTTTCTCCATTATGCCAACTTCATTTCCTCACAGCACTGTGATATGCCACAGGGGGATGGATATTGTTTTGTTGTAAGTGATGTGACAGATTAAAACAAAAAAGTATGTGTGCTTTTAATAAAGGATTGTTTGTATCCAGGCCCTTGTTGAAACAACGGAGGCTTTTATTAGAAGCTACCGATGCACAGTATGGGACTGAATGGCTTCATTTCTGTTTGTTTGTGGTTTGTTTTATGGAATTCAGACGATCTAATTTACGATAAAGAAAATATAGTGTCATATGAGAGAGAGGTGAAAAGAGAAACATATTTTTAAATTCTTTTATGTTGTCTGTTTTGCTTTTAGTTGTTTTCCACCATTGTCTCCTTTCATTTAGTTCTTATCTCTGCCTTTTCTGTTGGCAAGAACAGAGTCTGTCTGCAACAGTCAGTATTGGTCATGGGATTTATTCCTTGTCTCCATGGCTGCTCACAAATTTACACATACGTTAAATTAGAAATAAATGTAATACAATTTAAGTTTACAATTTCATTACAATTTAACTATAAATTTTTGATGAAAAATTTAGCAGTTTTTGAAATGGGTTTGTAAACATTTTGGCTGTATATCATTTTTCATCATTTATATAAGTTAAAAAAACTGAGCAAGTAACAAATAAACAACCTAACCCTAATTAATGATATACAACAGCTGTAAGGTCCATGTTGCTGTAATTCATACTTCAGGTACTCATTATAGCAACTTGAACCTCCAGCAGGTCATCATCAATAAGATAAATGAAACAAATAGAAACATCAAAACATTTTTCAGTTCTTAAAAAACGTGGATATTTACAAAGATGTTGTAGACAGATGATACCTTTCTACTATTCATTTGAATATTTGGAACAACAGATGGTGTTTTTGTAGGAACTGTTATTTTCTCAAAAAACAAACATGGCTGCTCATTTCAATTAATCTGAAACCATTTTGACTCTTGACTATTGCAGTTAAACAATGTGAAAGGTAATACTGCCTTTTCATGAAGCCTGGTGCAGGGATCTTGGTGGTTTGGGAATTTGTGGCCTCAGGGCTCAGGAAAAATTGCTGCCACTAATAAATTCTAAAAGTTCTGTGAAATTTTACAGGAATGTGAGGTTTGAATTAACATCACATGTAAAAACATAAGAATAAAAAGGTGAGAGTAGGTGGAGTAGCTTGCTGAGGTTGGGAAGATGAGAGTTGGAGCTCTGCCTGACAGTTACAATAATCTTATAGGATGAATCAGTGTCAGACACACAAGTGCCTTAAGGGTGCATGACAGAGGGAAGAGAAAACGTCTGTAAGGAGATGCTGCTGGAGACAACAGTGGAGGTGCAACCATAGGTATCTTCAGTACATAGTGTTACTTGTAGTAACGGCTATGACCATACATTTATGAGACAGTATGGCACATCTCCAAGGGATGTAGTCTACATTCACACCAAATACTGGTGAATACATGTAGCACACAAGCTAAAGTTTTTTTGGGACCAACTAGTTATTTGCTACCATTAATGGAGATGTGCCCTGCAGACACTTTTTCTTTTTAGTGTTTTTAAAAATGTTACTTGGATGTGACCTGTGAGAAAAATGTAAAAATAAATGTTTTAGATCTCAATCTTAATGAGAGCTCAGGTCTCACAATGTGATAATGACTTGCACTAGCAGAGAAATAAATCTTCCACAGCAGGTTTTAACTGCCAAAGTCTTGCCACAGCATTTGGAAAGCCAATGTCCTGACCTTAAGCCACTTAAACTGTACATGCAAGACATCCCACAAGTATCTCTGAACTGAAACTATTCTTTAATGAGCAAATGTTGAAAATACTGCTCATTTCTGCAGCTGTGGTCGGCAGCTATGGGAACATTTAGTTGAGGTTGTTGCTCATAGCAATGGTTTACTGGTTTTTGATATAAGATTCATACTTTTTTTAAAAAGTAAGACTTGTTACTTGAGTAGAATATTTAATGAGGACCTATTGCACTATTTACTCTTATTATAATATGAAACCTTTATTAGTCATGAAAATTAAAGCAGGGGGGAGAGAAATGTTTTTACCTCATGAACATAACGAAAGGGGATGTAATAAGAAAAGAAACTACAAGGAAATTACTGAAAGAACTGAAGTCTGGTTAATGCTGAGCTCAGGTCAGTGATGACTAAGGGCATGTAAGGCTGGATGATTCATTGCCCCAGTGTACAGAGAGTCATCTGTAATTTCACTCTGCTGCATGGGGAATTGATATGAAGTGTTGTGTCTGTGATTACTAAATCATCAAGTTGATGCATGGTTTCTCTACTGGGCTGACACAGGAAGCAATTATGGTTAACTCTAACATTTGTGGTTAATTAAAGATCTTCCACCTCCTTTTGGATTAGTGGGTAATTATCACCACAGGAGGAGCGTCTGTCCATTAGGAGCCGTCAGTTTCAGGCTTGCATTTTACTGCAGTTAAATTTAGTTTGCTGGTTCTTTCAAACAAGATGTTTCTAGAAAGTGAGATAGGACAGTGACCAGCATAATGTGGTCTTTTGGCATGGATCAATAGCAATTATATGGCTGCTCCTGCTGGAATTGTCACAGCATAATGTTTTATATAGTCTCAAACTTAGAACGTGACTTCTAAAAAGTCATTTTCTCGGTAAAATTAGCTCTTTTACAAACAGTTGTCCTGACCGTAGCCGTTTGAAACGCTTTTAATGAGCTCAGAGCTTGTGCATTCAGGCTGGAGGGTGAGTTTGGGTTCCTGGATCTTCATGCGGTAATTGGCTTAATGAGACTGTAATTCGTGCTCTTTAAATGCCCTCTTTCTCTTTAGTTTGTCGTTCGGATGGTTTGGCCTTCAACTATCCCTCCTCCAGTAAATAAACAGGGAAATGTGGGATCAACTTTTTCTGCTTAACTGTGACATTATGTGTCATAGTCTACAAAGTCATAGTCATCTTTGTGCAGAAATTTGTATGCAGCATTCTACCTAAGTTTATTACTTCTCAAATAAAAATGGCATAAAAATAATATAGATATAATTCCCGTTTATCTAAATGCACGTAGAGCATTCAATATTGGCACCTGGAAGTACTTTCTTTGTGCTACACTGTGCATGTACTGTATGATTATGTGCATGTTTCGTAATAAATATGACATTTAGTGGTTTACAATGTGAACTTAAACGCATTACTGTGAATAAATATTAACTTTCACTGATTGTATGAATGAATTTCAGGTTTAGTGGCAGGTCATTCAGCACCACAATAGATAGATACCTTTAACAGTAACTTTATTTATCTCAGTTTAATCAAGAGTTAGTAATGAGGACAATTAACTTTATTTATATAGCTTTTTTATACAAAACATTGTTTTCTCATTAAGAGGAACAGATGAAAGAAAAACAAAGTAAAGAACAAACTGTTTAAACTTAAAACTATACCCATAAATATGATGTAGTTTAAAGGGCATTGATAAACCGCAGAGCTTGTTTGGCTCTCTTTGCATGGTTAAACTTAACTGTATTAAAGAAAAGAATTGACGAAGGTCAAGTATGAAATTAATTGAGGTTTCATGCCTCAGTGGCCCCTCGAACATGCCCCTGGACATTTAGGGGATGTAATTTATTTACAGTCCAACAGTCTTTGCCTGTCAGCACTTTCCTCTCCTCACTTGCAGTACACAGCAGCCTTCTGTTGTTACCTGTTTTCTCTGTCATCAGATACTTTCCAGAATCACTGCAAATCAGAAGCTTCATGTGATGCCATGCACTTGGTGCACTGCTGGTTTAATATGATTCCCTGTTTTTATGTGTTATGTCTATGCTGTTTCAAATGAAAAAGGAAGTTGTGGCAGAATGAAAGGGGCCACTGGACTTTGCTTTTCTGGAACTTATATGTGTAAGATTTTGTCAGTTAAAAAAATAGTGTTGTATATTTTAGGAGGGTTTCCTAAAATACAGAGGTAATCATTCATAACACCTCAAAGGGTATGTACTCTGAATGATGGCAATGGTTGTAATGTAATTTAAAATATTCTCTGGAGATCATGTTTACAAAGCTAAGTGCTTCATTACTGAACGTAGTTAAAGTCAAAGCATAACAGAGATCACTCTGGAGTTTACAATGCCTGCAATTTGGTAAACCTTTGTGACTGGGTGAAATGCTTGAACCAAAAGGATTTTACAAATATTTATATATCATGATCACAAAAGCACACAGTCATATTATATGTCAGAGGAGGAGAATCAGTTTCTATCTTGAAGGTGACCTTGTGTTACAGTATAGTGTGACATATTCGCTGGCAGTATTATTGAAAGGATAACCTTCACCTGCTTGGAAAACAGGATAGAGTGAGGCTAGTGTGAAATGCTCTGCGTTGGTACGGTGACACTGACCTCTGTGTGGGAGGTCAGATTTCAAGTTGTCCATCAGCAGCTAGTCATCAGCACTCTAAATGTCCTCTGACAGAGGACAAAAGAAGAGGAACACGTCAATCAGTTAGAGAGAAAAAAGACGTTTTATTGAAGGATGTTGAGTTTGACCTTTCGCCCTTGATCTGATGACCCCACACTGAGTTCATTGCTGTAACTTAATCTAAAATCTTTTCATTCCTCATTTCATCATTCCACGAGCTCCTCATGGTGACGTTTTTTAAAACACAAACCCTTCTCTTGATACACTGTCACTAGCTTTCCAGAAATAGTTGACTTTTTTTTGAAAAGCTACACAAGTAGTGGATAGACAGGGGGGAGGGGGGGGGGGGCAGAGACGAAGCAATGCATTCTGGTCTTAGCTGAATAGATGACTGCTGGCTGCCGAGTCCTATCTCCTCTCTGCTTCACTCCCTCCCTCCCTCTCTCTGTCCCTCCCTCCCTCCTTCTCCAATCTGCACTGCACTGAGAGAAGCATGTAGAGGAGAATTGTAAATGTGCCGAGCTTTGTCAATGTGTGTATCCCCACTGCGTTTCCGGGAGGAGGGGAGGCAGTGCATGGGGAGGAGATAGGAATTACAAGAGGGAGCGCCTGCATCGCTCCCCTTGCCTGTGTAGTGCATGTATGTGTGTGAGTGTGCATGTGTGTGTGTGCACGCTGCAATGCTGAACAGGGGAAGTCACTGCCTCGGCCCCCCCTACACTGGAATTATGTAGTGGCTCAGGGCAGCGTTGCGTTTTAGGGAGCGAGGAGTGGGATCAGGCCTGCAGAGAGTGGGATGAAGGGCCGGAGCTGCTGGGAGTCGGGGACGGTCCGCTCCCTCTGCAACTCGGGCTGCCTGAGTAAACTCAACCGGGGTCAGTACAGAGCTATTGCTAAAGCTACAACACAAGAGCACGGAGCTGTCACACTCCTATCGATCTATCCAACGACAAAACCCTCCTCATCCTGCTATATCCTTCTCATTGTATGTCTGAGATGTAGCTGTCATTCCTTCATCCTTCTTCTTCTCTCTGGCATCTGTCATCTGTCGCCATGGATGCTCATTCATTTCTGCATCCTCCCTTAACAACGTAGCGCCTCACGCTGTAAAAAAGATCAGTCTGTCCTCTTTTCTGCACTCCTCACTGAATGCAGTCTCCATACCTCTTTCCTTCTTTCTGCTGTGCTTCTCTCGCTCCGACTTGATTCCTCTCTTTTCTTTGCGCCTGCTCCACCTCACATTTGCATATGGATGAGCCGGAGCCTGCCAGGCCTAGGTGTTGTGTTGGCAGCATGCATCTGGGTTTGCATGTGTGAAGAGTTTCATTTCATCGTCAGAAACTGCAAAATAGGACGAGTTATTTCTCCTGTTAGAATCCATCCCTTGAGCAAATGTGTCTTTTTTCCTTTTTTTTTTTTTTACTAAAATGCAGTAGCATGGTGTAGGCAGTAACGAAGGACTACAGATTAATAGGACTTTTGCACTGTCCACTTACAAGCAATACTAGGCTGCATAACATGTTGTCCAAATGGTAAAAGATTTTGCAGAGAACAAATCGATATTCTATTACTGCTCATGACAGGTTAATAGCATCCTATACAATGTACTTCTGTATATGATTATGTCCTTACCTTTGGAGGAGCAGTAAAGAAATGTATTAGCTATCACATTTCCCCTTACTGTTTCCTCCTATTGTTTCTTTCCACCTCTCTCACTTCATCTACAGTTTTCTTGCCAGTGGCAGAGTTGGACAGTGTTGAGCTGAACAGCTGTGTGCTTAAGCCCCGGGCTTCCTGCGTCTGCTCACTTTGCCTGTTTGTTCACTGAAATGAGTTTGGCAAAGGTGATATGGAACATGTTGTTTTAAGACTTTTCACAGGAGGCTTCTGCGCGTGCTCTTCAATATGAATGTGGGGATGTGATTAGGTTAAGAACATGAGTCAGGACCAAGATATCACAGCTTTGGACCTCGATCTAAAACTCTGAAGTTCTACAAGCACAATGTAATACAAGCTTTTTCCTAATCACAACATAATGTGATAAACTAATGTCCTGTGCTGGGTGGCAATATTCAAATGCAAAGGTGCCTTTATCGTGTGTATAAGCACTTAAATTTATTAAGTTGCCCATATCTTACCTGGTCTTCAAAGAAATGAATTGTACCGTAGAACTCTGGTACTACCATAGCCTATATGCTACTGTTTGAGATGTTTAAGCACCTCATGTGCATTTGGGCCATTACCATTTGATGTATGTTTGTGCAGCTGGTTTTGATTGGAAATGAGTTTTTGTGTAGATGTGTGTTAAAGTATTATGAGGCATCGGACAGCGTAGCAATTGGTCACAGTCTTTTTTTGAGATTATTTTCTTCATAAAAAAAAGATTTTTAAAAGAAAGGGACATTTCAGGTTCAAATGTTGTTCAGTTATTTGTCGTGCAAAGATTTCTAAATTGCTTTTTTTTCTGGCTCCACGTATCTACCGTACCCATGTCCATAAACAACTATTTAATTTAGCTGTTAATATTACCAACAAATACAATAACATAAAAACCAAATTGAAACAAAAAAAATATAAAGATGAACGATATGAGTGCAAATCCGTCCCATGGACAAACCCTGCCAACTACATCCACTTCCACTGGTACCAATCAAAATAAAAATTTAGTAGAAAATAGTTTAATATGAGTAGCTCAGGCAGAATTCAGTTATTGTGGTTAAACCTTTTATGCTGTCAATGGGTTATTCAGTTGCTCATGCCAAGTTAAACCTCTTGTGTAGATTTAGACTAAATAAATTTGAGAGCTCTCTACTTTAACTTTGCAACTGTTGCAAAAAATAACAAACAGAACAGCCAAATAATAAGATGCCTTATAATGTCACATCTTCCCATGATACAGAACTATGGGAGGCATACACATGCCAGACTGTCATATCTGGTGACAACCAGTCATTGTCACTGTCAAACAGTGCTCCAGTTTGGGGCAGAATTTGGAATTTGTGAAAAAAGAGGAGATGAGGAGAGCAGCCTAACAGCCTTACCTTGGAAAGTAAGAAACTTTATATTAGGAGCAATTTTGTATTGCTAACAAACTGCTATTGCTAACAGAAGACTATCTGAGTAACCTCTGAAACAGTCAGTAGCTCCTGTCAAATAAAATTTTAAAAATTTCTGACTATACAATATTCTTTAAACAATTAAATTGACTGTAGCACAAATAAGGTACCCACAGTAAATGTCTGCTTCTTATGCTGTTAGGCCATTAATGCTATTTATATCTGGGTTTGGTTTTTTTTTGTTTTCTTTTTTATGAAGGCATTAATTCCTGTCCATGAAAATTTTGTATATATGAATATCAAGAGTTCTTGATAAACATTGGCATTGCAGTTTGACAATCAAATAATCTCTTACTTAGTTGAAATTTCTTGGCATTCACTGGCTTCCTTGATGAAAGGAGTTAGTTTGAGTGGTTTGTGGTCCTGTAATACTACCATGTGAGATTCCACATCATTTTGATAATCAGTTCTCTGTGAAGTATTTCTGTGTTTCATTAATCACTACTCACTTCACATACTGTATGCATTTTTGAAGAGGGTTATAACGCAGGGGTCAGGGCCCTCATTATTTTAAAGGTTTTAAATATTAATGCTTATAACTTAAGTGAGACACCTCTCTTACTCCTCTGTGAAGACAATCATCTCCTTTCTAGTTGGTTGGCTGCCTTCGTGGCTCGTAATTTTTCAGCTCTGTCCCCTGGACATTAGTATGATAGATCATGATCCTGCTATGATGGAGGGTCACTGTCATGAATCACAATCTTGTTGAATTGTTCTACATTATCAGGGTGATTGATAAGAAACAGGAACTTAAATTTAAAAAGGAGTTCATCTCAATAGCAAAAGCCAGTTTAAAACCAGCACAAGAATGGTGGACTGCATCACCAACATTAAAAAGAAGTTACTATAGGTAGAGGTATTTACAGCATATTATTACATTAAAAAGCTTTATCATAAAAAAAACAAATACAGAAAAAAATATTAACTGATTTCATGAAAATTTTAACGATCATAATTTAAGTGTGCAATAACACTACATCCCAATAATGCGATACTGTATCAAGTCTCTGTGTATGTGTCAGTTAATGAGCCAAAACTTTCAAATTGCAACACAAAAACAAATTTCTTAGGGTAAGAAAAAGTCCACTAAGTCGTGGCACCTTGTACCTGATGTGCTGTTAATGTTAATAGGACCAGTCTGTGAAAAGATTGGATGATGATTATTAATTATTAATTTTTAAGTGCTTGTCTTGTTTTAAATGAACTAGCTATTAGAATTTTTTCTTGGATATGAAAGATATCCTGTGAGAACATATGCTCTTATTGTATAAGAAATCCTTTCACCTTTTGCATTTTTGAAGACTTTAAACATTTTGGAGACTTATGATTAAAATCTGTCTAGGTAGATATGAATGGGATATTGTTGTGATTTTTACATCCTGTCATCAAAAGTGTTGTAGAGGAAAAAGATATCGAAAGTAATAACAGATGTTGTTCTATGTATTCTAACAGCTTTAAATTACTTGCCAGTGCGAAGGATAGTCTACTAAGTTACTCACCAAAGAGGCAATCGACCTGCATTTGAAAGGTTGTGGGTGTTAATTTCAGACATGCATTCTAGGGGAATGACATACATTAAAAAATCCATCCAAGGATTTTATGAACCAATAATGGATCATTCAAATTAAGATGGATTTGAATTGGAAAATCAATTTTCTTTTAATCCGGCCTTTCTAGAAATTTTGTCACATTGACCAGACTTATGCAGACAATCTTAGTTAGTATTCAGAGGCTGTAGGATAATTAATGACCTCAGCCTTCAGACTGTAGGACTTATGCAGTAAGCAAGAGTCATTTTCCTCTCACAGGTTTGATGCACCAGCTGGGAATATATCAAATTTACTCAGCATACCAGAATATAAATCTGCAGTTTAGTAGTCAGCAGACTGATCGCTTTTCTTTTTTGTCTATCTGTGCATATTCCAAAATGTTACTGAATTCAAACTAATTGCATAGCTGCTGCAGTTTGCCGTTAATCTTTTCTTTTGTTGTTGTTTGCTGTTTGCTGTTCTCTGAGAGTGTTCGCCTGAATATTGGGCCGGCGCTGTACTGCAGAGCTTTGGGGACAGTGATGGGTTGCACTGCACAGTTTCTCATTTGCCTGTGGAGAGCCGAGTGCGGTGCTACTTGGTTTAACCTGCTGTCTCCTCCGTTTGTCTCCCTGTGATCTATCTCAAGGGAGGTATGGGACCAGTTAGCAATTACTGGCCACGATTACACTCCCTTCCCCTGGGACGAATCCTCGCTCTCCATCGAGCTTGTTCTCTCCTCTGTTTCTGATTCCCTTTCTATAAATTCTCTTTGTCTTGCACACTCCATCAAAACAGATAAGCTGAAAAACAGTCATATCCTCTCTCGTGGCACTTAGTGCTGAAAGTAATCTTTTCACAGGTAAAAACTCTCTGCGAAATATAGAGTGGTCTTCTGATGTATATGCATTGAGACTCACTAATTGGAATCACTATCTCATAATCATGGCTAAAAAAGCAAAGCATGATACAAAAACATACATTGGACCATTGAGAAATTAAAAAGTACTGTGGTGTGATGAAATAATTTCGTACCTTTTCTTGTACCTTTATAATAGATAACAAAGTACTATTTTTTATACTATAATGTACTTTAAAAACTAAATATTATGACCTTTATTAAAAAGAGTCTATTCAACTCTTTCTTTGTGTACAACAAACTTGCAACATAAAATAAGTTTTGTAGGAAATGTAATGCAGATAAACTGTGTTATCATAATGTTCTATAAAACATCTACATATTTACTTTTTAGAGTTTTATTTTATAGTTTTGTTTAGGTGCTCACTGCACTTGGTCAGTCTGACCTGTAAAAATTAATTGTAAGGACAACTTGAAATAAAAGTAAGCCTGTTGCTAATTTCTCGACACTAGTTTCCTGCCTGATTAGGCTTTCCACTATGTTCAAATACCATCCTGAATCCACAGGGGCAGTATATTTCTTTTGAAGTGCACGTCTTAGCCACAAGGGTGATGTCTTGTCAGCCGGAGGCCTGGCTCCACTGATCTGACAGCCTGTCCTCAGGGACGAGCAGAGTCTTGCCCTGACAGTGGGACAGCACAGAGAATACTGCTCTCCCAATTACAGTTTTCCCACATACTATTCTTCCGCTCTCTCTCACACTCTCTGTGCTCAACATTGAGATGGACACTAAGGAAAGACTGAAGGGCAAAGAAGCAATGCACAGGCCGAGGAGGAAGATGGATGTGTGTTTACATTGTTAAAGTGTTTTGATTTGATCATCTGTGAATTGTAAACTTGAGGGCGGCTCGCCACAGTCTCAGATTTATGCTTAAATTATATCATCATTCTCTGAGGAGGAGGGTTCAAGGGAGACAAGGTGGGAAATAGAAACACATTTGCATTTTTCTCCAAGGTGGTAGGCTGTGGGGGAGGGGGAGGCAGTCCGACCTTGAGGCATGACTGGTGTGGTAATGGGCTCCTGGCCTTGTCTTATGGTGTCGACTTTGCTTTGGATTGTCATCCATCTCCATCTGT
Organism: Acanthurus leucopareius; assembly: GCA_029814765.1. NCBI lineage: Eukaryota > Metazoa > Chordata > Actinopteri > Acanthuriformes > Acanthuridae > Acanthurus > Acanthurus leucopareius. The sequence goes on along the minus strand of JAQMCX010000048.1, from coordinate 10,468,764 downwards.
TGTTGGGAAAGGAAAGGTTTGGAAATGTGAGGTGGCAAGCTGAGCTGTGTCTCTAATACACAGACAGCAGAGATTGGCTATTTATTGACACAGGTCTAGTTGGAGTAAAACCTGTCCTCACTTTTTATTCCAGGTCTGAGTGATGTACAGGTGAAAGAATGGGTTAAGGCATGTTGAGGGTTTTCATCTCCGGTAGTCAAACTTGTACATTAGTGCTTGACATTTTATCTGAGCTTTATGGATCTGGCTCAGTGAACCAAAAGGACATTGCAGAAAGGGCATTTCTGACATACTGGTGGAGGCTTCATTTTGGTGTGAAGAAACATTGAATCCTGCTTTCTTCTTAGTATTAGAGGATGTTTAACCCTAGCCAAAGAGGGAAAGTGTGTGAACCCCAAAACTGTTTCAGTGACGTTTCTGAAAGAGAATTAGTTTTGCAGGCAACTAGCTGGAAGCTGAGTCTTTCCAAATAAATATGCTGGTACATGTGACAGTTTATTTTTAAGTTGTGTTGCTTAGAGCCACCAAACTCATTGGCAGAATGAGGGTGAATAATAAGAGCAAGGCACCTCTGCAGTGCAAAAGTCTTCCCTCAGCCCTCCCTCATCTGTTTTTGTTTATCTTACAGTAAAAGTCCCCACCGTGCATGTCACTGAACACTTGAAGAACTTGTTACTTGAGTCAATCTTCTGGTATTAAAAATTTCCTTTCAGTGCTTTCATAGACACAGATTCTGACTCAGTTCCTGTTGAGCTCCTTGTTTTTCCTCGTAGCAACTCTAAAGTCTCTCAAAACCATCCAGTGTCCCTCCCGACACTAAACTGCATATAATCCTTATGTTATTCAGACCATACTATGTCATTTCACACTCTCAAATGTGGTCCTGATGCAGAGCACAGTGATTGGTTTATTGTAGCTGCAGTTCAGTTGGTGGTGACTTTGCAATTCCTTTACCTTGGCTGTCCATCAGAACAGAAAACAATCGTTTTTTTGTCGCTATCATTATTTTTCTGCATCAGTTTCCAATGTTCAGTTACTTATTCGTCTGTTCCTGACTGAAACACAACTTACAAGTTTTTTAAGAAACTTGAGAGCAGAATGCATATGGGCTGTGTCAACAAAGGTCCCTGAACCTTACACATTTTTACACTCGAACTTTAAACCTACTGTCTCCATTGAGGGTTACATGTTCTTTTCACTTTACTTTCATAAAAATGGCCAAGTTGGCTGGTTTGTGGCTTCATAGATTTGTTGTACAAAGATTTTTTTTGACTCATGTGTGGTGCACAATCTCCTGATAACACTGATTTCAACAAAAGGAAACTTGTGTTTGTACTTCTGAAACATCACATGAAGTTGCGTAATTTTGAAAGTACAGTTCAAAATTAGAATTTGGAATAAGTGGTCTTATCTAATGCTGCTAATTAGATAAATTCATGATGTCCTTATTCTACAAATCTAACTACAGGACTGAAGTTATTATTTTCCATTTTTAGAATCTACTTAGCATTTTTTCATTTATTTTCTGATCATTTTCAAAACTCAGCAAAATTAGAGATTTAAAAAAAACTTAATTTAGTGTCCTTCCTCTTGAGAGGAAATTCAAAGCCGCACCAATTAGCAAAGCAAAGTTTCTGTTTAAAGCTGCTCTGCCATAGTCACATTTTATCAATTTAGGCTTATTTCATTATCCTCACCAATTCTCTCCGTAGTCGCTCTTTCTTGCTCTCCTCTTTTTGCTTTCCTTTGTGCTGCAGCTGCCTGACTTTTTAGAAACACTACGATCAGACTTCTGACTCTACATTGTCAATTTTTTCCTCTTATTTATCTGCCTTTCTCTGCTGTGACTTCACTGAAAATCAGTGTAATTTGATTTTTTCTCTATTTCTAGCTGGTAATGGGTAGACGCTAGTGTCGTTTTCTAATCTGTGTACCCTTGAGGTGTTGTTGTTGCTGTAGTGCCGCTCGGTTGATTTTTGGCTGCACTGTCTTTTTAAGAAAATAATTCAACATGTTCACACTTTACTTCTTAGTCTTAGACTAGACCTTGGTGTGTACTGCTCCTTCCTGACTGAACTTTGGTTATCTTTGGTAAAAATGGATACCCAGGAATACAGACATGGTAAGAGATTTTCTTCTTACTACTACTGATCAATTTATGTGATGCTCAGGCAAACTAGACTTTTCCTCAATAAATAAAATGAAAAATTTTGTGGTCATGTTTGTAATCTTCATCTGTTAGTTGGCGCCTGACATGTAATGCGTAAATAGACAATAGACAAATAAATGGTAAATGCTGCTCATTTTCTTTTCACAGTTGTTTTGAAAAATTAAAAGATCCTTACCACAAATGTGAATTTTATGTGCTTATGTTAAAAAACTAATGAACCATTTACCACAATTAGTCCTGGATATATGTTTATGTTGCGTGATTCACTGTGAAGGTGGTCAAAGGTCAAATCTGAACTCAGTATATTGCTGTTGCATGATGCAGTCCTAAAAGTGCCAGACTGCCTACATCCCTTGGGTGGAGATCCATGGTATACGTGCATGATGTAAATAGACTTGACAGAGGTGATGGTCTGTTCCATTGCAAGGTCGCAGCCAGGCGCCACATTCTCAGGAGAAAGTGTTGATGTAGTGCTGCCTCTCACAAAGACTGCGACAGTCTCTGCGATCAGCTACATAACCGACCTTTTCAGTGTGTCAAAGCATACTCTATGGTGGAGCAGGAGAGACATAAGAACAGGACTTCTAGACACTGGAGCAGTGTAGACACTGGAGGGTGGAGTGACTTTCTCTCTGCACTTGAAGCCTTAACCTCTGTGTGTCTTCCTCTTTGTCCCCTTTTTCCTTATTTTTTCTGTGGCTACTTCTTCTTCATCTTCTCTCTGCTCTTTTTTGAAGTTGTAGTGGCAGCGATAGTTTCATACATAATTTCTGGTCAGTTTGTAGTAATGTTTTTGCTTTTCAACAAGCTGGCATGTGTCAGGAGGAAGGGCACTGGCACTGAAACTTTTCACTTTATCCCAACCATACTGACATGTTTTTTCAAACTTCAATCATGAAGACAGAAACGGACAAACACAGATGCTTTTTCTTCTGTTGGAAAGTACTCTTCTGTAAGAATATAGATTTTAAACTCAGGTGTGCAAATATTTTTTGAGTTTATCATGCAAGTTCTCTGCAGTTGTGCTATAAAAAAATACATAATCATAATTAGAATAAATTCCGATGTTGCAGGTGGGTGTGTGTGTGTGTGTGTGTGTGTGTGTGTGTGTGTGTGTGTGTGTGTGTGTGTATTATATCAATTATATCATTCTGTATGTGTGTGTGTGTGTGTGAGTGTGTGTGTGTTA
>JAQMCX010000048.1:10439161-10463521 GCA_029814765.1 Acanthurus leucopareius | reverse complement strand
GTTTATTCTTGCTCTGCGTTGATCCTGTTTCTGTGTGTGTGTGTGTGTGTGTGTGTGTGTATTCTTGCAATGCGTTCTTACTATATGTGTGTGTGTGTGTGTGTGTGTGTGTGTGTGTATGCTTGCAATGCATTCATACGGTGTATGTGTGTAATGCAGGGTTGATGCTGCAACACTGTTCTTTGTTCTGTTTAAGCTTGAGTAATCACTCTCTAATGAAATCCTAGCAAAAGGCAGCTGCTATTGCAAAGGCTCATGGGAACAGATACAGCTACCATTTACACTTGATTTCTGCAGTCAGAGTCATATTTAGTGTGTCATTGCCTAATGGGTGTATTAATGTGAAATCATGGGTAAAATCAGACGTGCAGCTGTCCAATTGGCGATAATTTTGTCAGTGGCACAAATCACTGTTAAATGTTCTGTCATTCTGGCAAATTTGTTTTTATATCATAAAACATATTTTTTTCTTTTTTCATTGTTCATTTTTTTGACAAACAATAGTTTTCCATTTTTCCACTTTTGCTTTGAGTTACTGGTCTAGTAAAGAGTCTCTATTGAGTAATCTGTGATTTAGATTTGTCAGTGGAGGCCACTTAGCAATGAATGAGTTGGACATTTGTTTACTATGGTAGCTTAAGTAGTCTGTAAATCTCCAATAGGAAATATCTGTGTCATACAAAGGAAAGTATGCACATATTTTTCGATTTAGTGGCTTTGCAGCTGGATATGTTGCACACAACTCCCTGAGGGAAACCTTTCTAAATTGCCTTTGTAACTCTCTTGCTCAAGATTGTGTTTATGTGACCTCTGGCCTCTCCCTTCCAGATGACTCGGGGGACGAGGAGCCTACATCCCAGTCGGACCGAAGCGAGATTCAGGGCACCCTGAAAATTCTTGTCAGCAAGCTCGATGACCTCAGCACATGTAATGACCTGATCGCCAAGCATGGGGCGGCCCTGCAGCGCTCCCTGAGTGAACTCGAGGGGCTGAAGGTCCCTGTGGAGGGAGGGGAGAAGATCAAGGCAGTCAATGAGCGAGCCACTCTCTTCCGCATCACTTCCAATGCTATGATCAATGTAAGTTGTTGGGGTAGACTCATCTTTAAGATGCATCAGCAGTGAGCAGAGAAGGACTTGCATGCTAGTGTATGATCAGTGTGACAGGTCATCTGTAACGCCCTAGTTAGTGAGATGAGAGATGATATCACTTCACAATGTGGCATGTGAAATAAGAGTCAGCAAGTTGCAGGCAGGGAGGCCGCAGGTTTAGAGAAGCAGCTCCAGACCAGATCCTGTTAAAACCTACCTAAACATTACCTTCTCAAATCAAAACAACTCTGACTTCATGTTTAAAAATGATAGCGATAAACTAAGCATTACGAATACCAACATCTCTGCTGCTGGGCAAGTCAGAACAGTTTTATTTAAATAGCCCAAAATCACAAGCAATATTTCCTAAATGGACTCTACATTCTGTATATTCATATTTCAAATTTAAAGCTAAAGTTTCCCCAGAAGAAAACCATGTAGCAGAGGGAGGCATTAGGAAAACTTTTGTTAAAAATAACACAGTGCACTTTAGTCAAAGTTTTTACTTTAACAGCCTAACTTAACATCACCAAGTTTTCATTCACCTCCATGTGTTGTATCTTATTACCAGCAACAGACTACAAAATGCTCTACTGTATCTGGCTCTGCTCCATTCACCTCAAAGATAAATACCACTGGCTTTACAGTATGTTGGTAGTGGCTGAGAGTTCATTGAGGGTTTAGGTCCTGAGAGACTGATATTAGATATGATTGTGAGAGGTGGGGGGTGACAGGAATAGCCCCTGCTCACCCCTCTCACACCCTCCTCCCTCCCTGCCTGGTGAGGAATGTCAGAGCCTTCTGGATTACGGTTAGACAGACAGACCTGCTCTGACTGAAACCAGACAATCACACAAGGTTTGTCTTTCTTCCTGCTGCTGTTGTTTTTTATGTTTTTATTAGTCCAACGCATGCCTCACTTATTTTCTGTTAGAACTGTAGCTCATATCTTTACTCTTTATATACTGAAGCATGTGCTAATACAGCTTGATTAAAGACTTTAGCCACAGTGTTATGATAAGAAAAAAAAAAGTTAAATCTAGATTGCACTTTAATTATGTGAAAGGCCATTGCTTAAAACGATGAGCCTCTGGTTTCTCTCTGTCATGCTCTTTTTTATTAATTAGCAAGGAAAATTGAGAGTTACAGGACAAGCAATAAAATGGACTCATTAAAATGCCATTACGTTTGCCAAGAATGTGCTTTAATGAGAAGAAGTGCTGCCACAGACTCTCCGTAATGATTTTTGGTCTTGTTAATGGCTTTCCTCAGTACATGGGTATTTGGATTTCTGCAGCCATGTTTTTAGCCACTGTGAAGACATATAGCTTTAAAATGTAACTGTTGCTTTTATGTGCTATTCTAAAGAAATTGGGCTATAAATGTAGAGGAAATGGAGGTGAAAAGGAGGGTTTGAAGGAAGAAGGAGGCCATAATGGCAGGACACTGCTGCATGCTCTCTGTGATCTGACCCTGGTCTGAAGAGAGGGTTGCATTCGTTCATTTGGCAGTGATGTAACTTCTCACATGTGTCATAAACCAGGCTGTTGCCCGTTAGTGTGCATGCATTTACATGGCCGCCCATTCACTTTTTTAGCCTTTATCAACCCTGATCCCCCGAACAACCCCCACCCCCATCAACGTAAGTCACATGCAGGCTGCGTTAGAGACTCAGCATAAAAAAGTGGAAGTATTATATTTTTTAAGTGGGTGTTGAGTTTCATATCATGGTTGTATCTGAGGAAGTGGACAACAACGTCACAAGCACTTCTAACAATTTAACTGAGGGTCAGACATTGATGTTTAGACATTTAAGGCATAGCTGCAGGAGAGGAAGGTAAGAGATTGATTTTATCATTATGCCATCAGATATTTTGTGATTGTTTTGAGCAAAATAGAAAATGTGTCCAAATAATGTCTAATACTTCACTTACATTAACATACAATGAAACTGCACTGAACAAATTTTTTAAGCATTAAATCCCTTGGACTGTATTGGACTGTAAATTTGTTTAAGTAACAAAATGATGAACCAACATCTCTCTCTCATCATCTCAAAAATTTGTAGTTTTAAGTAAAAAGCTTAAAGTTAAAAATGTTCTTGAAATATTCTCAGATACATTAAATAATAGACTTAATGTGGTCATCAAACTTATCCCTTAAAAACTGTTTTAAATCAGAGAATCCAGACTCATACGTGCAAAGATCAGTGGATGTTCATAGCAGCTACAGTACAGTATGAGATATTGTTTGTTTTGTTGGATAGTAATGCAGTGCTTATTTCAAAATATAGTTTTAATTCAGTTGTATTGCTTCTGTTTCTGGTTACTCACTTTAGCCAGGCACTTTGTGGTACTGTCAATGAAAACAATGAGTAAGCTTAATTATGACTATAAACTACATAATAAGGCTTGAATAAAGCTGAATATATGTATTGGTTATGGTAAAAACATGCAACAACACATTTTTAAATTTAGAGCTTAATTTATTTACAGAGAAAGAATAAAGACGGCATAAATTATCATAATGTGATTTTTTTAGAGCCAGCTTTCAAATTTCTCATACAATATCACCTGTTTAAAGGTTAAGTGATTCAGTGTAATCAGTGTAATGTCATGTGTGTCTCTGCTTTCTGGAAACAAATCAGGGCAGGCGTCAGGTGTTACTGCACCCTTGTTTCTTTTCCTGCTGGCTAAAAGTGATAGTGCACATCCTGACTGAACTCTCACCAGCTAGAGGACAGAGATTACTTGAGCTGTGTGACACATTCGTCCCCTTAGCTGTCCTTCTGTAGCCACAACTTGACATAAGCTGAATCTGATCAGCCCCTTTGGCTCTGAGCTGACTGTATGTAATCATGCACTGTTACAGTCACATCAGAAGTACGACCGGTCCCCACAAAATGCTACAGAAATGCCTGATTGCAGTAAAGCCGTTTCTGAGGGTCACCATACTGACAGCTCAATGACAGTCACATGACATTTTCATCATGCGTGTTGTCAGCTGTTAGGTGTTATTTAGGTTCAGTGACCTTTGAGTTACTATGAGGAAAGGGTGTCAGACATATGATGCAGTGTCATCAAATGCTGACATGAACTATATGTTTGCTCTAAAGTAACCTCTTTGCAGTAAAAGCAAAGCAGCAACAATGACTGAAGTATAGTCTGCAATCAGAGGTTTAACTTCTCGATCATCAGTGATGAGTTCTGTGTTAACGCTGTGCTCAGAACCACATTTGACACAGCAGGGACACCCGGTATGCTCGGCGGCAGCTAATTGACATATTGATGGTTGCATGAAACAATGATGATAAATAGGCTTGATTACAGTGACTGACAGGAATCTCTTTGCACCTTCTACCATTCTAAGGTTCTTTCTCTATACTGATCATTTGTTTATTCTGTATACATGTATACATGTGTTTTATGTTGACTCAAATGAAGATAAAAACATTCTTGAAGGTTTTATCATTTTAATGCTTATAAGAATGTTTTGCTTAGACTTGAACAGGAACCAAAAGAAGTCACTTTTTTCGAATCCTCAAGATGAGACTGCCTAGTTAAGCCACGACAGGAGTTATTTAGAGGACACTGTTGTACTTTCAGTTTCACCTCTGAGCTGTTAGTCATAGCAACTGGAAAGTAACTTGTACCTTGTTAAGAATTGCAAACTGCAACTTTTTTTTCTGGAAGTAGATCAATTTTTTTCTCAGACTGTATGTTGTAGAAATTAAACTTTCTGAGCTCTCTGTGTATTTATGTACTTGTGTTCCCCCAGGCTTGTCGAGACTTCCTGGACCTAGCAGAGACTCACAGTCGGAGATGGCAGCGGGCGCTGCAGTATGAGCGAGAGCAGCGCACCCACCTAGAAGAGACCATTGAGCAGCTCGCCAAGCAGCATAACAGCCTGGAGCGAGCGTGGAGAGAAGCACCCACGCTTGTTTCCACCACACCCAGTGCTCCTACCACCAACAAGGGTGAGACTGACTGTGTGTTACTTACTCCTGTGGGACTGACTTTACTGGCTAAAAGTTATGTGTTACCTCAGGCTTAATGTTATAGACATTCCTCATGTGGTAGAAAAACAATTTAAGTTGTGTCAGAAGGTTTGAATTGAATTATTGTGAAGTTGAATATAGTAATTATCTTCACTAGAGGCTGTAGGTCTTGTGTCATAGGCAGTTTGTCCATCCATTTATTGATATTTTTGTTTGTTTACTTGTAATCAGTATATCCTTGAGAAAAATCAAATGATCAGGCTGACATAAAGTTTGCTCTATACATCGATCCCCCAAGATCAGATTAGATATTTCACTACTACAACACAAGAGTTTTGGTGTTAATAGTTTGGTACAGGATTGTAACTCAGTTCTAGTGCAAGAAGGAAAGACGAAAAAACAAGCAAACAGGTGCATTAAACCATCCGATTATTACATCAATTTCAGAAAATACTCTGATAACTGGATGTCTCAAATATATGAATGTCAACAGATCACTAAAACATACAGAGTATTGAATAGCGGACATTGAATCAAACATGTTGTGAGGAACTTGCATCATTTGAGCTAGTTAACCAACAGTGACATTGCTAATTTAACTAAGCTGATTATTCCTTAATAAATCGCCATGGGTATGTGATTAAACGTTGCTCTCTACTAAACTCTGTAAAAAAAAAAAAACATACCACCATGTGATCACTTTGTCAGCTTTGAATGCTGTTTGCATTTACACACAACTGTGCGTGTATGTCCTGGCAGAAGGGAGTGGGAGGCTGCACAAAGAAGAGGCAAGTGATGAAGATGAGGATACTGAGTACTTTGATGCCATGGAGGATTCCCCTGCATTTATCACAGTGACTGCCACTGAGAACACACAGCACAGGTCAGTCACACACAGAGAGACCTACAGCTCAAAGATAAATTAGATAGAAATGAAGGTCTATTTAAATTTTAGTCTTCAGTCTGCATGTGTGCATGTAAAAATAGTATTCTCTACATATCCTAATTTGTTTGAACAGTGAATCTGACTTTGACTGACGGTTGAACACACTTCTGGTGATGGCTCATGGTGTGACCGCTTAGCCTACACACACACACACACACACACACACACACACACACACACACACACACACACACACACACACACACACACACACACAAATCATGGAATGGTGTGCCCTTCACTCTAGTATTATGTCACATGTGTGCACCCAGTGTTTGACGGATAAAAATAGCAAGATTTTTGCCTGCGTCTGCCCTCCTGTTTTCTCTCTCTATGCGCATTTTTATTATAAATTTGTTCACTGCATTGGAGTCGGTCTCTTGCTGGCAAATCTTCCTGTTTTTATGTGGCCTTTCTTTACTTTTTTAAAAACATCTTGAGGACCTTTTAGTGTTTTCTTCCTCATAACTGTTATGGCTCCTCTCTTGAAAAATATCCCTTAACTCCAGTAGCACCAACACAAATAATGGAAGCTGTTAGACCACATTCATCTGTAATACCCAGCAATCTGTTTGCTCCCTTGTGTGTATCGTGTCTTTATTGTGTGTGTGTCTGTGTTTGTGTGGGTGCGTGTGCATTTATGTGAGTGGGATGTGAGGGAGTCTATTTATATGCCCGATGCTAATTGTAAAAAATACCTTCATTGTGTTTCAGGCGATCTCAGAGTAATTTGAGCGGAGCCAGCGGAGGTCAGCCCAATGACTGGAACCAGGACGACCATGTAAGTGTCTGTCCTCCTAACAAGTCTGACTAATAGGCCTGACATTTGTGAACACTGCTGACTTTTGTGAACTCAATACAGATTCATTAGTGCTGCTGGAAAGCTCAAAGCTCATTGATTTTTTTTTTATATAACCATCTTTACTTGCTGTTCTCACAGTCCTCTTTTTCCCACCAGGCATTCATTCCATATTCAAACACACAGACACACACGCAGCCTTTGTCTGTTTCCGACAGTGTCGTTGTCACCCCTGTGGTGCCACAAGATACACAGCTGCTTCAATCCACTAAATCTTAATTACCAGTCAAACATCTGCTCTTCCCTCCCTTCAGCTCTCCCTTGTTTCTTCTTCTCTCCAACACACATCTGTGACTTTCACCGGCTCTGTCATTCTGTCTCCACTCGATGATAAGCTGCCAAGCTGTCCATGCAGTTGAAAGCATTTCTCAAACTTGCATGCATCGAAAATTCTTTTTATACAAAGTTTGGACCACCTTCCCTTCCTCCATCTAATCCCAGATGTCTCTGAGCTGCAATGATGTGTCAGGGAAGGAGCTCCAGCCCCGCAGACAGAGGCGGACTCATGTCCCAGACAAGCCCAACTACTCCCTCAATTTGTGGAGCATTATGAAGAACTGCATTGGCAAGGAGCTCTCCAAAATCCCCATGCCTGTAAGTGTATGAGCCATGGCCCTCATTTTGGTGAAGTGAATCTGTGTGAATTCAAGTGTGTCTGACATCTTCTTGATCCTTCCATACAGGTAAACTTCAACGAGCCCCTGTCAATGCTGCAGCGTCTCACAGAGGACCTGGAGTATCATGAGCTCTTGGACAAGGCGGCGCGCTGTGACTCCTCTCTGGAGCAGATGTGCCTGGTTGCTGCCTTTTCTGTCTCATCCTACTCTACCACGGTCCATCGGACAGCGAAGCCCTTCAACCCCCTCCTGGGAGAGACCTACGAGCTCGATCGCCTGGAGGACTTTGGCTACCGCTCGCTGTGTGAGCAGGTAACAGCTTGGTCATGGGCAATTTTTGTTTGCTCGCTGATGTGCGTACACACATATGATACACTGAATTACATGAGGTCAGCCCACGTTCTCCAAACAACTTGTTAAGTGTTTATTTCTTATATAAATGCATTTCCTATATTCTGTTTGATCTTTATGTTATTCTTGCTTCTAAGGTGAGCCATCACCCCCCTGCAGCTGCACATCATGTGGTTTCCCAACGAGGCTGGACCCTTTGGCAGGAAATCACCATTGCCAGCAAGTTCCGTGGCAAATACCTCTCCATAATGCCTCTGGGTAAGACATTTCATTGTCAGTGGCGAAGCAAAGAAACTATATGTGTAAATAAAAGTTCCATCATGCAGATTGAATAGCCACACCAGGCAGAGTTTAGCAATGCAGGACTCCCACAGGAGAGTAGTAGACTGCTGCTCTGCTCCAACGCAATCTAAAGGGTTCGTTTGAGGCAGCACAGAGGAAGAGGAAAGGTTGAATGAATGAATCAGGAGAGTTTTATGACCTTTTTGACACATACATAAAGTATGGGGATAAAGGGAGCTCTCTATTGCACTGGGACTGCAGAGAGCAGGGGTATGTTGGCTCAGATAAATGAGAGATTTGATAGATGCAGGTCCAGCCGAGAGATGCAATGGTATTTATCTGACTTCTCTCACTTTCTGCTTGCTGTGAGGTGCCATAGAGTAGAAAAAAAACATTTAAGTGGAAAGCATTTACGGTCAAATATATGTCATCAATCATCCGGGGTTAGGTCACACTGGAAATGGGTGAGATTGTATTGCCTGTGCACAGGGCATAAATGTTTTAGATGACATGTTTTTCTGCTGCTGCAGATAAAACTCACAATGTTCACAAAGAGATTTAGAAACAGAAAGCAAAACCACAATTTAACACATTACCTCCAGGTCTGCAGTTGTGATAACAGCTGTGATATTTCTTTTCTCTTATTGAGTTTTGTCCCTGTCCCTCCCCAGGTGCCATTCACCTGCATTTCCACTCCAGCGGGAATCACTATGTGTGGAGAAAGGTCACCTCCACAGTGCACAACATCATTGTGGGCAAGCTGTGGATTGACCAGGTCAGATTTGAGCACTTCTTCCTGTATCATTCATTCATTCCCAGCTCCGAACCCACAATCCTGTCTGGATCCCTCTGATCTTCCAGAGTAGTCTGTGGATGTTTTTCCCTCCCGAGTTGCAGCGGTGTGTGGTGCAGACAAGCAGAGCAGAGCGCTGTGAAGAAGGAAATCAGAGCAAAGTCTTATAGTACATCAATAAGGAGCTTCACAATCTCTAGGGATTTATCTTTAGCTTTGATCTCTAATAACACCCTAAAATAACAGCCTCTTCAATCTGCGAGATGGCCCAGTTATATGGCAGCCGGGGGGGAGGGGTTGTATCTGTTGGTTTAGAAGTATAATTCTTGTTTTTCTTCCCTCCACCTTTTTTCCTGTTTCTACTCAGGCTGTGTGCTTTACTCTCAGTGAGTGTTTTTTATGTGTGTGTGTGTGAGTGTGTGTCTGAATTATTACTCTCAGAAGCACATTGGTATGTGGAATAAGTAGACATCTTGGCTACAGACCACTATATGATTATCTGCTCTAAGTCACTGAACCAAAGCACTGTGAGCTGGTAATTTTGAGTAGTTTATCCTAGTTTATCTGGATATTTTCCTTTTTTTGTAGATATATTCTTGCTGATGTATGTGAGGGATCTGTGTATGTTCAGCATTTCACACCTTTTTGTGTGTTTTTAAGGTCTCTAAATGTGCTGACATCTTGTCCAATACACCTTGTCCAAAAATTGCAAAACTGTTTTTTTTTCAGTGCTCTGAAATCTTAGGATTTGTGATTATATTAAATTGCAGTCTTCTTTTTTAAGTCTAATAAAGAGCAGTTTTATGTCAATATCTTGAATGAGTGGACACTCAAGCCCTGTAGTGCACCAGCCATTTCTTTGTTCATCTTATTTCTTTGGGACCTTGTTTTAATCATATTGAAAACGTATGACACATTGTTGTGTAGCCTAACTTCCAATGATATAGAACTGAAATGTGTTAAAATTATTTTTTTGTTTATTTTTGCTAATAATATGTAAACTTGCGATACATGTCTCACAAAAACAAATGCCTCTTCTGTGTTAATACATATTTCTCTCTCCAGTTCATGTTTTTTTTACTAAAAAAAAGTCAGACCAGTGTTAACACATTTTTATGCTTAATTATTTGCTTCCCCCGACCACATGCATCCCTCTGCCACTCTGCTGCCCTCTGGTGCAGAAAGGGGTCAGCCAAACAACTGACACCCAACCACAAAAACTCCTCTGCTGTTGCCTCCTCCACTGCCAGCCAGCGCAACTGCAATCAGTGCTGCAGGAGCACAGCAAGTGAAACCACAGAGGTTGATCTGTTCAGCCTTTGGGTACCATCACTAAACTGGCATCTTAGGAAAGACTTTTTAATTAGTTTGACAGTGTTACAATCTTGAGATTTTAATTGTGCAGCTGTATGAATAATATGTGTCACAGGTTAAGTATGACACCTGGAAGGTAAATACTTTTCATGCTTCTATGACTTCATGCACAAAGGACTGTAGAACAATGGAGGTAAACAAGTCAAACACTATGAGAAGGGCTTAGCAAAATATTGCTCAACAGCACCTTTAATGATCAAAAACTCTACATGGGACTTTCAAGGCACCTAAAAAAACATATTATGTTAAAAAATTTGCAACTAAGTGTGCAACAATCAAATATAAACTTGGAGGAAAAAATGTCTGTACCCCATCATGTCAGCCAATCTGCTTTATCGGATATTTAATACTGGGAGTCCATCAGATGTCATTAATTATGTGTCTCCTTGTATACATAAGCATGCAATTCAACTTCTGTCCTGTTTTGCACATAGTTAAATTCTTGACCATTGAAATATGTGATGTCACCTTTTTACAATACACACTCATTCACTTCAAAACAGTTTGGAAAGCATGAAGAAAACACAATGCAACAATCTTTTGCAAATAGAGGGGTAAGGGTTCTATCGCTTATAACAGAGATTTTTAAGAAAATAGGACTAAGTAAAAAATTTTTATATTGAGCCTTTAAGTTTTCAGTTTGATGACCTGTCATACTGTTTGCCATGTTTATCTTAAGATTCCTCTCTGGATCTACTGTAAACTCCCTTTGAATTAATATGCTATTGTTTTCTGTGTGTATTTGTCTCTCTCACTCCTGGTATGTTTTTGTCTGTGTTGCAGTCAGGGGACATTGAGATTGTGAATCACAGGACCAAAGAGACCTGCCAACTCAAGTTCTCTCCCTACAGTTATTTTTCCCGAGAAGTCCCTCGGAAGGTAACATTCCCATTCCACACTGATACTCAACCTTGGCATGATGTCATATGACAAGTGATAAACTTGTGTGATGCTGACCCCTGCTGGACAGTACCAACAATTAAATTAGTACTTAAAGTAGTTGAATAGAAAAAGCTCACTGTATCAGGTCACACTGCAGTGAGGTAACCTCCTTTGGAGTTGTACCAATTACCTAAAAATGGGACACAATGCTGCCTTCCTTGGTAGTGACTGATTTGGGATAAGTTAATGGAAATTTACTGCTCTCCTACCCAGGGGACTGCGCATTTAGGTGCTTAACTTTAGGAAGAGAGAACATGATGATACATATAGAAAGCTTTCTTGCTTTAGTTTCTTCATTGCTTTCAGTATCTATGCTATATTTTTGTTTCCATCTTGCTCATTCCAGGTTACTGGTGTGGTGGCAGACAGTGGAGGCCAGGCTCACTATATCCTCTCTGGTACGTGGGATGATAAAATAGAAAGTGCAAAGGTCATTCAGAGCAGCCGAGGGGGCAGTGGATCAGAGGGCAAGCAGAAGACTGTCTATCAGACGTTGTCACCCAAACTGCTGTGGAAGAAATACCCTCTCCCGTAAGCGCTCGTCTCCTCTGCCTCATAAAGCAGATCATCACTGTACATGAGTCACTGTAGTTGTGTAACAGCTGCATTGGTTAGTCAATATCATTGATTGCAGAGCATCACGGTGTGTAACTCCAGTCAATTTGCTCATAATCTCCTAGGGAGAACGCTGAGAACATGTACTACTTCTCCACACTGGCACTGACCCTGAATGAACAAGAGGAAGGAGTCGGACCGACCGACAGCCGTCTGAGACCAGACCAGAAGCTGATGGAGGACGGGCGATGGGATGAGGCAAATGCAGAAAAGCAGAGGCTAGAGGAGAAACAAAGAGCCGTGAGGAGGAGGAGGGAAGCAGAGGCCACAGATGCTTTGGATGACGGTATGAAATGGAGAACTAAAAGTGTGGTGTGTGACTGCAAAGAGATGCTGAACAAAAGTCAAAGAAAGAGAGGATAAGAAAAGAAAAAAGAAGGGGGAAGGTGTAGCTAGTTGGAGGAGGCTTGTTGAGGGTATCCAGGGATTCTTGAAATAGTCAGCGCATCATCATTTCAAATGTAAACAACTGAATTAGAAAATACTAGAAATTTGCACAAGATGTCAAAGACTATAAACATTAACACAAGGAGAAAATTTGATACGACCCAAAGTGAATTTCACCTTAGCATTTTGCTAAAGATTTTGCCTTGTAGTGACCTTACAATACATTCAGGTTTACGAAGTTCACAGTCAAGCTGATCCATTTGGTGCCCACACACTTTGCCATAATGATGTAGACTGAGTTTACGATGTGCACTTGAATGTATCATGAAACTTTGCATGTGTGTGTAAAACTTGGACACAGACAGACAGCAGAGAACAGAAGCAGCGCATCTGTAAATCACAACATAACACAGTAAAGACACTTCGGATGCCTGCTGAATGGAAAATGTAGCCAGATTGTTTCTTACTTGGCAGATGTTCATCTCAGCTTGAGCTTAATGATCAGAATTCAAAAAGTAGAAGTTATTCTAAAGCGTAATAGATTTGTTGCAGGTCTCTGTGTAAAGAAGCCTGGTTGAGAGTTACGGAGCAGAAACTTTTCATCCTGGTTGCATTCCTGTGTGTGTGTGTTGTGTTAGGCTGTATTGAATGTACCCATGACTTGTCTTTCTTTTCCTCCCTCTCTTGGTGGTCAGAGTGTGATTATGACTCTGGTGAGTGGGGGTTGCCCTGTGCCCCTCCGTTGTGCATCTCACACACACTTAAACACACACAAACACACACCCCATTCTTTGTGTGTCCTCTGTGTGGTCTGCCTCTGTGTGGGAACTGCATGATACCCCTCTCATGTCAACCTCTTCAGATATCGGCTCAGGAAAAACAAGACTTTTTCCTGCACACACATGACATTTTCATGCAGAACTGGACTCAGTAATATAACATGAAATAACAGAGACTCTAAAATGTAGAAGTATTCTCAGAGTGTTAGTGAAAACACTCCAGCAGGTGTTTAATTTGTACTGCATTGTCATTCTCTCTATTTAGTTGCTTGTGGGCACTTTTCTGGTGCTTTGACCAATACTTAACAAGTTACTTAATGCTTTTTTATCCTAGTTAAATCTACTTTATGTTTTTATAATACAGACAACATGAATTGTGACTAAAAGAAAAAAAGAAAAGCTTTAGACTATTACATTTTAACAAATGTTGACACAGCAGATAGCTGTAATTTCTTCCTTTCTGACTCTTTCTGTTTATGAAACAGATGAATTATTTACTCTTGGAAATCCCACATCTGTGATTATAAACTCCTTCTTCACCAAGACTGATTCAGGTTTTTACATCACACTTACTGTGCTCATTTGCATTTTATTGACGCTTTTGAGTTCAATTTGTTCACCGTTACATAAGCTCGGTTCACATTTGGAGCTATCCCAAATGCAGTGAGCAGCGATTGATTGCTTCCCACATATATGCATATGTATTAAGGTGAATTGATCGCTCAGTGAAATGCCTGCAAGTTTGCTTTCTCCACTAGATGGACAATGATTGATTAACACTTGTGTTTCCTCCTGCAGGCAGAGAATACGAAGGCTACCAGCCGTTGTGGTTTCACCAGAGGAGGGACTCGCTCACTGGAGAGACAAACTTTGTGTACAAGGGAGGTTACTGGGAGGCGAAGGATAGACAGGACTGGAGCATGTGTCCTGACATCTTCTAACCCAGGAACTCACACTGGATCACTCCTAACCTCATCAGACAGGGAACTGCTCTGCCTCTGGTCCTTAAGCCATGGGGCGAAGCTGGCTTATGAGCACCGTGTGTGAGCACGAGAGTGTGTATGTTTCCTCACACTCTCGGATTACACTGTACCTCCAAATGTGCACTCTATTTCTGGTTTTACTGTTATGAAAAAGAAGGGGTGTTGCCTAAGTAGTAGTCCTCTTTGACACTTTACTGAAACAGCAGTGAGATAATGAGTGGATGTGAGGTGGTGTCGGGTGTTGCAACACCACACAATAAAGGCACTTGCACACTCTTGAAATCAGGTGCCCTCTAAATCCTACTTACAATGCACTTTTCTCTGTTCACCCCATTTAAAATTTTACAGATAAAACCAATAAAAAAGCAGCTCACGGCCATCGACTGACAACTAACAGGGACAAAGTCTTAAACAAGCCCATAGAAACAGAACAGTGTTGAAGGTGACAAGAATATTCCTCTTCAGTTTTATTCAGCACAATTGAGATTATGATAGACCTACTTTATTTAATCTTAAATTAGCTCCCTCCTTATCTTCACGGGAATGAATTCAAGTGCTCATTACTTGCCCCTTTTAGTTGTGTAAGTAAGAGGATAAGACTGAAATTGGTGTCTGGAAATTCTAAAAAATCTGTCTAAGGTTTTATAATTATTTGTGGAGGCACAAAGTGTTCAAAATGAATTAAATAAATAAGACATTTAAAAATAACTAAAGCAAAGGAGTTATCAGAACTTTAACCTTGTGAAATAATCCAATTTCCAATTACTTATAGTTTATTTCACAGAGTAAAATGTTATTTCACACTGGTTATTTTCACACTTCTTTATCACCAGTGGGTTTTGTTTTTCCCACTGTATACTTCTACAGATTACTGCTTTTATGTAACTTCATAAAGTTTACTGAAACATTAGAAAGTCTCAGAAAAACAGGGCAGATCCAGGTATGTGAATAGCTTTGATCTGAAGGAGCTGACAGGCAAAAGGCAGAGAGATAAGACAAATACACACTTTGGAAAAAGGCCTTTAAAAAAGCTGCTGGAAAGAAATAAAAATTGGTTGTAAAAAAAGGAGGATGAAATAGCATGAGCTTCGTTTTTAAACCATAATGAATTATTACACATTTTTATGATTCTGTAACTGTTTACTAGATAATGTCTTATTTATTTACTCAAACTTTAACACTTTGCTCAGTTTAAAAAATTGGAACTTTCCCTCCTAACACATTGTTGATTAGACTGTAGTCCATGTAGAGTTGATATAACTGCTCATTCATTTCACACTATGAATATAAATTGTCTCTAGGCTTCAATGCATTTTAGTAATCTAAACCTGCTTTAGAAATCTTCCATTTGTGCTTCTGATGAGTAAAACTCTGCAGTAGTCAGCCCTTTAGTTGTAGCACATCGGTGCAGCAGTACTACATCAAACATCCACATCACTCAAATAGAAACTACCATCAAAGAACTGAAAAGCACTTTTTACCACTGTAGTACATATCTCTGTGTTGATGTTGATAAAATTTCACACTGTATTTGTACTTGACATTGTTTTTTGGTGCTCTCCCATAGCAACATATACCGTCTCCTTGGTGACCATTTTCAGTGAGATCTGCATCCGATCACTGAGACACTCAGTAATCACAACCCACTACAGTACATCCAGGAACATGCTGGTTTTATTAGTGTGCACTAGCTCCACAGCTTCCATCAGTCATTAGTTTGTAGCTCAAGCGTTTCCAATAGAAACCAAAGTGTGTGAGCCTGGAGCGTTTCTCTGAGGAGTCCAGAGGGGCTTCGGCTGACAGGAGGTTACACAGGCAGACAGGGCTGGTTCCTGTAGCACACCACTGTGCTGTCACCTCCAGAGGACTCCCCCAGCTGCTGCTCCAGGCTCAGCACTGCTCACATGTGTAGTCCTTTCATTCAGTGTTTGTGGGCATGCTGATCTGGGATCAGCTCACAAAGGTACCCTCTGTCTTTTGCCTTGAATTGATTGAACAAGGCAAAGAGTTAGTATTTTTTTTATCGTTAGGAATGTAGAATTTGAGGCTGGAGGTGTTGTATCTACCGTCTAGTCTATTCGTGTGAATATTTTGTGATAAATGAATGATATTGTAAGATGAAGAATAATTATACTAATCTAAGTATTAAGTTATCTGTGCAGCATAGTTAAATTCTGAAGAAAGACTGAAGGAGCCTGAAGGATTTACTGTAATTTTAGCTTTTATCCAGACTGATTCTGCAAAGATGATTAACTTTGAGGCACCCTCGATTTGGCTGCAGATTTCTGGTTTTATATTTCTAAAAACTGTCTTAACACATTGAAAATATATTTTTTTTATAGAGTCCTTGATACTAGCACATTAGTAACCGTGGTTCAGTGCTTTCATAGATGAACATATCTAACAATTCCTCTGATGTGCAGGCCATGAAGATGTATAAAATGCACTGGAAAAGGAATGAATTTACATAGTGTGAAGGAGATTTTAATTATCATAATTTGAGCTGTTAAAATGTAAAATGTTTATCTGTGAGATTGTTCAGCAATGAATTAATGATTTGATAATGAAATTAATGATAAATTAATGTTTTTCTGCAAAAAAAGATGCTTCTCCTCATTTACACAAAATGTTTTACAATAGTTTTGATTTGTGGTGTCATGAGCACAGTTTGATCAATCACTTAATTTCTTGTCCTGAATGACATGCTTAAAGTAATAACCTTTTGAAATGTGCTAATATCATTTTGTTTGTTTTTAAAAAAATGTACTCCAAAAGTTAGAGAAGAAGATATATACCTCTCTCTCGTCTGTGGTTAAAATGAAGCTGGATCCAGCATCTGGTTGGCTGAGCTTAGCATAAAGACAGCTTGCCCAGCTAAAACTGCCTACCAGCAGTTCTAAAGTTCATTAATCACTGTAACAGATTTAATCCGAGTAGATGTGATCAGGGTGTTTGTGCAAAAGAAAAGCCTTTTCTCAGTAAAACTTACAAACTTTCCTGATTAAATAAAGGTTAAAAAATGCACTTTTTTTGTTAATTTGTCAAAAGGTCACTGCTCCCAGTCAAGAAATAGTAAAACCATATGGAACCATAGCTTGTTGTTTTTAGACTTGAGGTTTTGTACAAATAAATATTACATGTTAATTAGTGAGCTTTAGAGGCGCTAATGGGCAGAATATTCTGTCCTCAGACAGAAGCAGGCTGTCCATCAGCTATGCTAAGCTAACCAGCTGCTGGCTCAGCTTTATGTTTACCATAAAGACGTTTGAGTTTTATAACTTCTCTCATTTAACTTTTGGCTAATAAGCTAATTACCATTTTTTTTCCAAATATTTCTAACTATGCCTTTAATTTTTACTTCACTTTTACTGCTTGGGTTCTCCTCTTGTCTGTCCACTTCACACAGACTCAAACATTTTCAAGTGCGTACATAGATACAAGCTATTGAAAGAGGTTGTAAACACTTAAAAATCATATCAAAGTTGTCACATATAAGTATGGACATTTTTCAAGAAGCTATTTGATGTTATCTATAATGAAGATTGCCATTGTTACAGTTTGTTCTGTTTCACCATTCACACTCTTGACATTAAAAAAAAAAAAGCTGAATGGTGGTACAGATGTTGTACAAATGGAAAGTTAGTCTGTGATTTCCTCTCTCAGTGATCAGTTTGAGGCTAATAGAGGTTTACTTTAATATATCGTTTTTGAGATGATTTTATATTTGAGAATAAGTGTTATATTTTGAAAGGTAGTGGAGAGCTCCTCATACGTTTGAATTAATGTATATCAGAATAATGTGACCTCAGTACTTGATGGTGACTTGCTTGCTGAAGTTGCTCCTGTGAGAGCCTGTACAATATCAGATGGCTGTAGCAATAACGCAGTGAGGCGTAGATTTGTCAGTTCACGGCTGTTGTTCCTTCAAACAGAACAGTTGTCGGCCTCATGCGGAAAGGGAAAATAAACAACCAAAGTGTATGTGGAGAGTGCACTGTAGACTTCATCTGCCTTCCCTATGTTGGAGGGTGTTAATGTAAACCCTCTCTCATCATTTCTCTCATTTCATCTCACACATCTTTTAGTTTAATTGGTTTGATTTTTAGCTTTGATTTTTATTCTTATTTTCAGTTCTGATCTCTTACCTTCTCACGGGTGCCATTATTCTTATGTTGTTGTTTTCATACTGTTTGTACGCATATTGAGTTTGAGTTGTGTGCATGTGAGGCATACACTTCCTTCTCATGCTGCTCGTTTTTTTAGGCAGAATTAAACTAACAAAGATGGGAGGATTTGTCTTGCCTTGTCTAAACTGAATCCTGCTTCTCCTTGGACTGTGACTCCTGGGTTTGTTGTGAGATGGTGATGATGTTAATAACTTGTGTGATGATGAAAGTTTTGAGACACATCACAACAGCGGCCTGATACAGGGGGTCAAAGGTTATTTACCTGCCTTGACTACTACTCTTACTTAAATACACATTGGTGTATTCAGGTGTAACTGAGGATTCAACTGGGGTTTTGCTTTTTTTTAAATCGTGAATTTCTCCCTTAATTTATACTTGTATAACATTGTCTTTAAACAACAAAGACACAATAATGAAAGAGAAGATAATAAAGTTGTTACTGTTGACACTGGAGATCTGCCTATTTTATTTTCTCTAACTGCAACAGCTGAAGATTGCATTTTTATGACATATTTATAAGTCAGTTGTAGTGCAAAAACACAAAAGTTTTAAATAATAAAAACAATAGGAAGAAACTGACAACCTCAAGCAGTTTTTTATGAAAATTAAGAGAAGCAGAACTGCATACTATACTGTTTACACTTATAACTACTACAATAAGCCAGACCTTGCAGGAACCAATGCAATGCAAAGATTTTTTTTTTTTTTTTATTGGATGGGCAGAAAGGGGCTGAGGCTGTATACTTTGCAGCATTGCCAAATCCTGTTAAAGTGCAACTGTTTGTCCAGCCCATTTTTTATGAAGATGACCACAATGGCAGGAGAAAGACCCAGCCTCAAGACATTTCAAACAGGTTTAAATTTCTGCTGTGGTATATAAAAATTTCCCAGGGAATTTTTCAGGAAAAGTGTACCAAATGGTCTTTTTTAAACTGTATGTGTACAATCAGTAATATCTCTATAGTTCACAAAAAAAATTAGAGTAATCATTTCCTCACCTTATTCCATTCAGTTTCAAGAAAGCTCTAAAACAGCTTTTAGAACTTAATGTTTGAAAAAAATTATTTGCCTACACAACCATTGTACAGCTGTTTGTACAAATATATATCAGTAGCTAAATATTCAGATCATTTTAGAGGAGTCTTATGACTTCAGATCACCTGTCAATCCCCCTCTGCTCTTCATTTGGCGCTAGTATTGCCGCAGTGCGCGCGGCAGTGTATGTGCCCACCGACCTTTAAGTCTCGCGAGCTGTTTGACCGTTTCCAGGACAACCAACTGAAGCTCCTGTCAATCAAGCCTCAGTGCGGCAGCAGCTGTGTGAAGCTGAGCTCCGTCAACTCTGAAGAGTCCAGTTCGACATCGATTTAAAGTCTCCCTGTTTGTCCCTTTAAAGTAAGTAAGGTGCGGATATTTAAGGCAATGTTGGTGGAATGATTTGAGAACTTTAAATTTTATATTTGTCTTCATATATCGTGATTATATGTAGCGTTAAATTAAATCACGAGGAGGTTCAGAAAACTAACGTTAGTTTTTGTGATTCTGGCAAACGTTAGCTGTGTTTTCGGTTAGCTAAGTTAACTGTAAGCCAAAATAACAGCTAACTGATTTTAAAATCCAAAATCCACTCATGGTAAAGGCTTAATGATGCTAATATTCTTCTGAGTAGTCTGGACCAAGAGAAATAACTTCCCTAACTCTAACTACTGACATTAGCTTTAGACACTTGAGTCAGGGGTCAATTAACATATGAGAGATAAAATGTCCCACTGCAGGGGTAAAGTGGAACTGGCCTATACAGCTCCTGTTTGTGTTAAGGAGCAGTCACAGGAATTTATGGTCCTCTTGGTGAAAAGAAGTCAGTTTGGCTTGCTAAAAGCTAAATTGTCCTGGTTTCCTGGACAACTGGGCAACATAAACCCCCCACTCCTTATGACTGCCCAGTCAGCCTGAACCACTGGTTTTTACTGTTGTCTAGTGCTGCTGAATGTCTGTATACTTGTCTTCAGCTGTAGGATATGGCTGACAGAGGCCACGACGGAGCAGAGAGAGATGCAGAGGACACAGATAAGATACTTTACCCTGGTCTGAGGTTTAATAAACAGTACATCACAAATATCTCACTGTCTTGGGAGTGTGCACCCTCTCTTGATGACCCTTTTGCCTGCAATCACAGATCTTGATGACAACCACAGCGCATTTGGACTGGATTGTCCACCTCTCAAACTGGACCACTGTGACCTTCTCCTAGATGCCATCGATGCTCAGCTTGGCAAATTGCAGGTGAGTGACTTCCATTCTGTCTATCTGTGGTATTTTATGCCACTTTAATCTACTACACTGCACTTTACAAGCAAAAACTGTACCTTGTACTCCACAAGATAAATTAATAGCTTTAGTTACTTTTAGATTTAAATTAAAAAAATGTTAAAAAGCCCCATCTTTATCAGTTATATTAAAATGCTGTACACACTGATGCATCATATAAAATATAAATAATTTTCAAATTTGCTATCTGTGACATCTGTTACTTTAAGTATGTTTTGATGCTTTGATGTTTTGAGTAGTACTTGAGAGTATTTGAGTATTTTACACTGATGTGTTCCTGCTTTTACTTAACAAAATATATGCATGCTTCCTCCACCAGTGCTGTCTGTATGCCTGTCTGTATATGTATTCTGAATACCATTTTTTAAGCAGTAAGTGTAATAAATGTATACAGGTCCAGCCCCAAAAATGTCAGACAATCTCCAGAGAGCTTGACTGCAGCAGTTCAGGTAAATGAGGTCAAACCCTAACCCTTATGCCAAAATTGAAGATTTTTTTCAGGGATAATTTGCTTATAGGGTTTTTTTAAGTTTCCATTAGGTGGAGTCAGTCTCTGAGCAGAGACACAGGCCTCGGAAGTACAACTCAAACAAATGACACTCCCATGTCTTGTCTTGATTTGATACAAACTCCGACGATGGAGCAAACATCCGGTAATATTTCATTGAGTTATTTTAAGAAAAACTGATTCCTAATTGTGAGTTAAAATATTCTCAGGAGGATGTCTTTTCATAGACTGTCGTTAGAGTGAATAATTTGCAGTAATAGAAATAATGAATGCTTGTCGCTGGGGGTTTTGTCAGCATTATGTGTAATTGAGTTTCCACGAATGTTAAGAAAAAGTGAAATTGGTTAGATTCGTACAAGCTTATGTTAGAGTGACAAAAGTTCATATGAAAGTCTTGCCCCCTCACTGCAACAGCTGCACAACAGTATCAAGCTTTTTCTTTACTCAAAAGCACCATAATGCTCCTCTGCTCTTCCCCAGTGAGAAGCAATGGCTACTGGGAAGATCCTGTCACTCATGAAACTAAACAGAAGTTAGAAAGAGGAGCAAGGGGCAAAGAGGAAGTAGAGTCTCAGAGGGAGCAGGTCATTTGGAGGCTTGAGAGGCTGCTTGGCGACGCTTGTAATGATGGAGGTATGGCAGAACAAACCCACCCTCCTTCAGACAGCATCTGCACAGAGGACTTTGTCAGACGCTTCAGAGATGAGATGGTTGAATTGGCATTGCCGGAGAGTAATATTCCACAACTAGATAAAGAAGAGGAGGCAGAGAGGATGGAAATATCTGACTGTGACTCTTGCCAGAGTGAAGAAAAGGGACGAAGTGTTCATTATGTCGACAAAAAAGGAACAACAACAACTGGGAAAATCAGTAAAGACACAACAACCCCTCACTATTCACAATCAGACAAGCCACATCAAAGGGAGGAACTGGAAAAATGTCTTTCTGAGTACTATGGCAAGAATACAACACATATAAATGAGAAAAGGGGAGCTGGAGAGAAATGCAACACACCACAGAGGCTTGGTGATGATGGCAGCAGTGAGTATTCTCTTTACAAACTCTTGGGAGACAAAGAGCTGTCAAATATGGGCAGAATTGTCATTCTCTTTCTCTGTTTCAGTGAATGATGCTCAAGAGACAAGTTAAACAGAACATCTGTCTGTGCGTCTGTCAGGTTATATTCACAACTACCTGACAGGTTGCTATTAAGTTTGATATAGACATTTATGCTACCCTGAGAATTGTTCTCAATGATTCAAGGACAAAATTAGCTTTTTTTTCTTCTTTCACAACAGCCATTACAGAATTTCCCTTTCAGTTAACACTTTGTCCCACAACAGTACTCTAAAAAAAGAATAATATCTTAATGCCACTGACATGCTGTGGGAATGTAGAAGATAGTGCCCTTGAAATTTACTGAGCTCATTCTTTACCCCAAGTCGACAAAACCTTTCCATGTTTTTGCAAGAGCTTTAGCTATACACTTAGTTCAAACCTTCAACTTTACTCACCTAATCAAAATGAAATTTCCAAAGCAACGTTTATGCTTGCAAAGAGATAAACACCTTTAATTTAAAGTGCCACTCAAAAGAAAAACTTGACATCTTTACCCCCTCAAATAGCACATAATAGTGTACTGTATATAATGTTTGTGACAGCACTTTTTTTAAATTTTGAATTGTATTTTACTTTGCAGCTTGTGCAACACACTAGCCTGCCTAAAATTTTATTTTTGTATTCCTTTGTTCTGTGTCTCTTTTCTTTCAGTCTCTAACAGATCAGAGGTTGTAATAGAACATGTAACGTCACAGCAGAATAATAGCTGTTCTCCACGGGCCAGGTGTTTGGCAGGTACTGCATTTAGATCAACACAGTCTAACTAATCCTCCTGGACATTAATTCACTGTGATTTGATGCTGTCTGTTTCTTTAATAGGAGTACCTGTTTGGAGTTTTGACACTGTGTCCATTGACAGTGACCTTGACTCTGTCTCCACAGAGCAAGTCAGGCAGCACATTCACCGACGGCCAGGTGAGAAACTACAGAAAATGTGAAGGGAAAGAAGTCTAAAATGACAAAACATGTTCATATAGAAATGTTTACTAGATGGCGAATGATGGAAAATCCAGAAATGCTTGGAACCAGAGTATTTAAATGTTGAATGAAAGTTAGCATTATTGGTTTGAACCCTCCAGGATGGCGCTCTCTTATTCAGTCTGTGACGCACATTGATGACCACTGCACCGACCAGAGTGACTATGACACGCCCACACAGGAAGAAAGTGAGCCTCAGTCTACATCAGGTAATACACAAGATCTGATTGATTGTTTCACAGCTATTTGTGAACAATTTAATCATAAAACATCATAGAAATTTCTTTTTTTTTATGTTTACAAAGGCCAGAGACCCTCTCATGGATGTGTTCAGAACAGAGATCCTTCTGTCTTTAAAGCTCGGCACAATAAGAGAGAAACTTACAGGTAGACCAAGTGCTAGAACTTTTAAAAACATTTTTGTTTGAATACAGTTTTAAAACTCATGGCATGTGTTTCTGACTTATACACTGTGCATGTTTGTGTATCACAGACTTGAGTGTTCTTTGAATGACAACGACAGAGACACAGATGAGGAAACCAATGGCTTGATCAGGGGATGCAGGCCAGAAAGGACATCAGTGAAGACTCGGTCAGACTGGGTCAAGATGAAAGAGCAGCTCTCTGCACTCCAACAAGTGAGAATGAATCTCTCTGTATCACATTAGTATCACAGTATAATATTTGAAATGGTTTTATGTCAGCTGGAAAAATTCTCTTGTGTGAGACATTATATAACTGGTTTGTGTGTCCATTTTAGAAATGTGTGAAAGAGGAGGAGACGCTACAAATGAAAAAGACTCAGTTAAAAGATGTTGAGCTTTCCCTCGCTGAAGTTCAACAGAGAAAAAAGGTAAAGTGTGGCATCTACACACACAAGATTATCAGAATAGTGTGTACAGAAGTTTCCCTTTTACCCACAGTTTTTGGAATATACACTACCGGTCAAAAGTTTTAGAACACCCCAATTTTTCCAGTTTTTTATTGAAAATTATTGAGTTTAATGTCTCATTGCACTCTGAAATGAAAGCATAGTACAAATAAGCAATTGGAGTTAAAAAAGAAACACACTCGTGGCATGCTTTCTACAATGAAAATCAAATATTCTTCAGAAAAGTTCTTCCCAAATCTGTTGCAGAAGTTCCCATAAATGTGTGGCACTTGTAGGTTGCTTTGCTTTCACTCTTCTGTCCAGTT
This sequence comes from Acanthurus leucopareius, assembly GCA_029814765.1. NCBI lineage: Eukaryota > Metazoa > Chordata > Actinopteri > Acanthuriformes > Acanthuridae > Acanthurus > Acanthurus leucopareius. The sequence goes on along the minus strand of JAQMCX010000048.1, from coordinate 10,439,188 downwards.
CATCCCAAACCAGCTCGATGGGGTTTA